>CM060845.1:2237500-2650000 GCA_030762175.1 Metallyticus violacea | reverse complement strand
TTGTGTTGCTATTAATATATCATATCTAAAATATTTTATTGGAATAAATAATGCAGTCTGTGTAAATCTGGAGCATGTGGAGAGAGCTGACGTTTCGGTTGGTGAATACACACAGTGATTGTTACTCCCACGAATCAAGCAATGTTTATAAGAAATGAAATGTTGAGCTATTTGAGTAGCATCTTCAAATGAGGGGGGGGGGCTGAATTGAGGCTACGTATCCTTTTGAGCATTTCCTGCTGATTAAACTTGAAATTAGCAAAACGCATTCTTAAATGTATTATGGAGAAGTGGATAGCTTTTTGCTTACTTTTTATATATTGTAATTATCTTTAGCAGAATATTATAATAGTGATAATAATAATAAAAGTATAAATCAAAATGTTCCTTCTTAGGAATAAATGGTCAATCATGAAACAGTTTGTGTTTCAAATTAACATAACTTTTAAATTCTCAAGATAAAGCTGTTTAACAACGCGTGATAAAAATATCAAGCCTTTTCAGATTAATGTGTAGAACATTTAAATGTCACACCTTCCTTGCGATTAACTGCAAATATAGCCTGCGTCACATCAAGGAGGCTGGACAAAGTAATTTACTAATTATGTTAGCGATATCTGAGTGCATAGGGACGATGCTCATTTTGAACCGCTTGATTTGAATTTACTGTGGTATCATATTGCAGATTACTCAGAGCGAAAATGCCAAGTTTGTCTAAATGAAATTCACTTTCTCTCGCGCAAGGCCAGATTGTGATCGGCGGAACACTTGCATTGTTTCTTAATTGGTACTTGCAGGTAGGTTACTTTTCCCTCGCTGTTGCGTTGCAGAGGATGAGAAAGTGAAATTCTGTGCAATACACTAATCTGCAACATGTGTGACAATGCGGAATTGAACGTCATATCAGTGTCTGAACAAACACAAGTCTCAGAGTTACCTGATCTTAACTGTATATTTTTGACCGTGAGAACCTGAAATAGTAGATATTGGTTCACCTAAAATTGCCAGTAAGTGGCGATTTAAAAATGCTTACACATTGTTGATATCGGATAGATACAGAATGAAAATTCCCAAACTAGCTATGAAGGAACGAGTTTTTAACTTGAATACACGAAGGTAACTCCATAAGTTTCGCCGATAATGGTCGCTTTCACAAAAGCTTTATCTGGTGCCATGCCTTATCTGTTAAGTAAATAATTGCACCTGGAACTTCCGCTCTGCTGTGTTCAGTTGTTCAGATATAGTTGCATAAAGAAGGCTATGTGTAGAAGATTGTGACATGTTCAAAATGGAGTATCGAGCTGTTATTAAGTTCTTCACAAAAGAAGAACTTACTCCAAATGAAATTAAACAGCGATTGGACGGTGTATATGGGGAAGCATCCCCCTCATATTCTACCGTAAAAGAATAGACCAAACTTTTTCAAATGAGTAGAGATAGCATTGAAGGCGAAGAGCGTGCAGGTCGGCCCTTGGTGGCGCTCACTCCTGAAAACATCGCTCTTGTGGAAGGAGAAATTATGGAGGACGGGCGGCTTAAAGTTACAGAAATAGTAGAAAGGTTGGGCCTTTCTCAAGCAACAGTCCTTCGAATTATTCATGACTATTTAAACATATATAAGGTTAGTGCCTAGACTTCTTTCCTCAGTCCGAAAGCAGTAACGAGTCATCTGTTGTCATACATTTTTGGATCTGTACCGTAGTAACAAGAGAGAAGTTCTGCAAACCATTGTTACAGGAGATGAAACTACGGTCCTCAACTATGATCACTTATCCAAAAGAGAATCCACGGAATGGCGTAAACCTGGCGAAGCACCGCCTCTAAAGGCCAAGGTCACTCAGTCAACCAAGAAGATCATGGCCACAATCTTTTGGGACTGTGAAGGAATACTCTTCATTGACTTCAAGGAGAGGAACACCACAGTAAATGGGGAGTACTATGCTGGCCTACTGCACACACTACGTGCTTCCATCAAACAGAAAAGGCGAGGAAAGTTGAGTGGGGATGTGCGCCTTCTTCACGACAACGCGCCTGTGCACACAGCTCTTGTGATCTTCGAGGAAGGAAATTTAAGTGTGACGAAGAAGTGATGAATGCTATCTATGTCTATTTTCAGACAAGGCTTTGACTATTTTGGGGAGGGGTTGAAATGTTAATTCAAAGATGTAAGAAGTGTATTGCAATAAAGGGTTACTATATTGAAAAGTGATATATAGTTTTTGTCATTATCATACCTAGAAAACGGATAGGTCGAAAAATTAGGGACCTACACTCGTATCTTCCTCAATGTCAATTTCAGCGATGCTCCATTGCCATTATCCGATAAGACTTGCAATCGACCCTGGGCTTTGATGTTTAGGAACAGATAGAAGTCAAATCTGGGGAATGGGATGAACGATCCTGCAATCCATATTTAAAAACTTTTAATTTTCCCACCTCCCAAGACACTTTGTTAGCAGGCGCATTGTCTCTGCAAGCTACACGTTTATTCGTCTAGTTGGTTTTTAGTCTCTTGTTGTGCTTTTACTCTTCTGAAGATAATTAGTGAAAATTCCTTTTAAAGTCCCAAAAGCCTAATGCCATACCTTTCCTGATGTTTTGTTTATGGTTTACGAAACTCATATATAAATTTTGTTGCCAAACATTAGCGATATTTCAATAAGATTCAGTTTTTGATGTGCTAAGGAACAAAGCTTTTTTTTTATATGCAGTGCTTCGTCTTCGAAAATGTCTGTAGCCTTTAGCCGGTCATCATTGTCAGCATTCTGTTGTTTCATTTTTGGACATTCAGGAAATTTATGGTCATCTCATTTTTCGATATTCAATGAATGGTTATCAGCTTGTAACCAAGTGTAACTGGGCAATACCTCAGAAATATCCTGAAATCTTTGCAAAGCCATATCACACACACATGCAAAAGGCCACATTTCTGTGCAACAAGCTGATTGCTGCACCATGATAATGCACGTCCACACACTCCAAATATTGTTGCTGAATAGCTCACAAAACTCTGTGTGAAATGTGTCCCCCGCTCTATCTATAGTCCAGATTTAATCCGGGGTGACTTTTTCCTATTCCCCAATTTGAAGAAACATCATCGTGGGAGATGTGTTCATTCATCGGAATTAATGGTGAAGGCTGCGGACGCGGTGTTGAAAGACTTGTCAAAAATTGTTTCCTGCGTGTCTGGCAGTCCTCTGCGAGGACTGGCAGAAATGCTGGGACAGATACATTTCATCCAACGGGGACTGCTTTGAGAAAGATCATCAAAATTGTGAAAAGATAAGTAAATGTATGTTGTAAAAATAGTTATGATCATTTATTGAACAATCCTCAAGAAAATCACCATTTTGTTCTTCGTTTTGTATGTTGAAACCAACACAGCTGCTGCCCAAGTCCTGATGCTACCACTGACTCATCTTCTAAATAATGCGTACTGTGTATATACTTCTGTAACGGCCATCATTGTCCATGACTGTACAATGCGGTGCACGAACCGCTTGGCCACGGTGAGTCATTCATTCCCCCACTCAAAGGAAAACAAGCACATCCAGAACAAAAGAGAATCGCCCGTGGAGCGCCGTGTCATTGGACTTTGATTGCAGCGCTTATATCTCCTTGACTCGCTTCAACAGCTTTCTGTGTCCAGCAGACAGCGTTGCACTTGAATTGCAAGCGTGCTCTTTAGAGCAGGAAATTAGAACAAATGTTCGGTACTTGCGCCTTCAGACCATGAGAAAATTTGGTGGTTGTGAAGGGGAATAGAACTCATCATATATGTATGCAGGATTTTTAGGACCATAGCTAATGCCTAAACCGAGATCTTCAATGATCAAGTTACACAACCGACCAAGGCGATTGCTGGTATGCGCTATCCCCAAAATATAACACAATTTCCTGTAACTATTACTTAATGCGTTTTTATACATGAATATGTCTGTCGAGAAATGCTTATCAGGTGTCTGATGTTTATATTTCGGCTGTCACCTGTTTGGTTTGCAGTCCCGATGTTGATGGTAAGTTTGAGAGTATTTTGACCGGGTAGGCAAGAGCATAGGAGCCTCTTGCCCATAACAGTCATTATGTGCGTCACCTGGCCGTCGGAGATGGCCGAGGTCGTTAAGGGCATACTCGTGAACGGAAGATCTGGAGTTCGATTCCCGCCTTGACCGTCCTTCCTGACTTGAGTTTTTTCCCCCCGGGTTTTCTTCAGCCATAAATGGCAAACGCAGGGAACATTCCCTAAAATTAGGCCTGGAATGTTTACTTCCTTTAAAAAGTCCTTTCCTAATATATCATTTCATCCCTTGTATCACCAGGGTCCACAATGGGCGTTAAACACAATAAAAAAAATCGTCATCTAAGTTGCCAGGAAAGCTTGCCTCGAGTTTTATGCTGTTGTTGCGTTTACAACGTTTAGTAAAATAATTAAAAAAAAAAAAAAAACACAGTGAAACCGTATATTAATGGTATCAGAGACCTAAATATAATTTTGTGAAAATTTGAGCTTTTTTTTTTTCAATATCAAACAGTGTTACATATGAATAACAGCGTTCTCGTGCAGACAACACCAGTGGTGCAGTAATTTCCTTAATATGCCGCTTTTGTTTAATGGAGGCCTAAAGAAATTTTGTGCGCATTCGTGAAGTTGTTTTATTTCGTATAAATATAGTGAAAATGGACACAATGCATGCTTTAATCCTTGCCACCATTAGAAAGAAATTGAACAATCTATAAGTATTACAAAAGAGAAAACACATTTTGGGAATAATAATAATAATAATTATTATTATTATTATTATTATTATTATTATTATTATTATATTGGGATTAAATCTCCAAATTTAATGGTATGCTATTAATTTATTGAAATGTGTGACCACTGATAGACAAAACTGCACTGTATGGTTATTTCTAAACATCTTTAAATGTAACCATGTTTATGAACTTACTCAATGATATCTTCATATTTACTTAAATAGATAAGAATAACAGAATATTTCAGTTACATTGTGTATTTAAGATGACGTTCATATGTGTCGATAAAACAAAAACATGTTACTATTTAAAAAACAATTTCTATGTACTATGCAATTATACATAATCAACAAAGAACAATCGAAAGTTTCATAGATTTTCTTTGATTTTGAAATTTAATTTAAATGTTATTGTAGATAAAACGTGTAACGTAAACGTTTTCTGAAGGTTTTATTTATTTATTTATTTTTTTTTTTGAATTGTGTTTAACGCCAGTTTTTACTACAGAGGCACCAGAGGCTGTGAACACTGGTGATACATGAAATGAAATGATATATTGGGAAAGGATTTTTAAAAGAAAAAATGTTTCAGGCCTAAGTTTAGGATTCCTCCCCGGCATTTGCCATTTATGAGGACTGAGGGATACCTGGAAAGAAAGCTCAGTCAGGGAAGACGGCCCTGGCGGAATTCGAACCCCAGACCTCCCCCTCACAAGTCCGCGCCTCGTGGCACTCGTGGCGGTTGAAGGTTATCACAGAGCGCTCTTACATACAAATATAATTCTCAAACACATATTAGATTAATATTTCACATTTGCTGTCTACACGACGATGCTTTTGTTAAACATAAAACATATGCAACGTTATAAATGCAGTTTATATGCTGAATTAATTCTTCCTTTGTTTTAAAACAATAGAGAGAAAATTAAATGCGAGAGCGCTTTTTAATTTTTTGTTTTCAAGTTACCCCTATTTCTAATGGTCCGATTTCCCTAATTTTCAGAAAGTATTTTTCTTGTTTTATTTACATGGGATATACGGGTTTTGTTGTGAAAAAACAATCATTGGTGCCGCTAGGGCGATTTTTAAATTTTTGATTTCAGATTAATCCCCACCCTTAATGGCCCGATTTTCTTTTCAGAAACATTTTTCTTAAATGGTATATACGGGGCTTTGTTGCGAAAAAGTATTAGTACCGCCAGCGTAATTTTCGATCATTTGATTTCACTGATTCTTACAAACTATTTTTCTCATTTGATCTAAATGCCATATGCCGAGTTTTGTTGTGAAAAAATATCTTGATACTACTAAGTCAGTTTTTAACATTTGGGGTTTCAGGTAGATCCCCACTCCTAATGATCCTATTTCCCTGATTATTATTTTATTTAAAATATATACAAAGTTTTGTTGCGAAAAAAGAAATATTAATGCCGCTAGAGCAGCCTTTAAAATGGTATAAAGGAGTTTCAGTTTAAAAAAAAAAAAAAGTTAAAATTGCCACTGCGATTTTAAAATTCGCTTTAACCGCTTGCCCTTATTTTCGGAAATTATTTTTATCAATTTATTCTAAAGAAATGTTCAAGTTTCGTTGAGAAAGAACAAAAATTGTGCAAGTTAAGACGATTTTTAATTAAAAAATAAATCGTTTTAGGGTATCCCCCCCCAATAGGTCAGTTTTGCTGGTTAACGAACTCTACGAATCGTTTGTTAATTGATGTTTATATACCGAGCCTCTTCGAGAGAAAAAAAAAAAAACAAACTTTGTGACCGCTACAGCGTTAGCGCACAGACATATTTTCGGTGCCTAGTAGATAGAATCGATGAAGATTTAAAGAAATTTTTCAAAAATCTGTTTATGAGTACAACCGCAATAGATACAATTCTTGGAGATTCGCTAACTGGTTAACTAACTCCGAAGTATTTTTCAGTCCAGCTATAATGTCTAAACTTTCTGTAGAGACAGCCTTCATCAAAGGGTCACCGACAAGTTCGCTGTTATCAATACTACTTTTGTTTAAATAGATGCGATATGTTTTCTCTCTCTCTTTCTATTGTGTATCACACATCGCTAACTTAGGGCCATCTCTCAGTCGCAGTTTCATATCTAAATTCTTAATACCAGCTTAACTATTTTATATGAAGGCTGGGATGTTTACGGGAGGAAAGGGTACACAATTTCAAAATCCCAGCAAATGGCGTACATATAGTCATAAAAAACAGTAGACAACACACAAACCTTGTGTGTTATCGGGATGTTGTGCACATTTCGATCGACAGCGAAGCAAGTGTTTCAGTTCCGCTTATTAAAACAAGCCGCAGCGTTTCCTAATACACTTTATTTTTGTTGGCCAGAACATTTAACTGGCACCTTCATATAGCAAATACAGACCATTTACAACGACTTTTATACATTTCTTTCAGCCGTCTTTCGAGTTTGTAGGCGATACCAATTTAGAGACAAATGTTTACTTCTTCAAGATTATCGAAATGTCTTCCTGAAAGAAACGGTGCTTTGGATGAGAACAAACCATAGTCTGAAGGGGCAACGTCTTCACTGTATGAAACAGAAGTTCTTCCAGGAATATTTGTTGGGTCAATCTTGATGTCTTATGGTGCAGCGAGCTTTCTATGGGGTGTGGCAGAAATAATGGCCCATTTTAAACATTATGTTCAAGCATGAAGAAGATCCATGGAAAACAAGGACCTTAGACAATGACAGTAGAAAACATGCCAACTTAAACCTCTGATACACTTCGTTCCTCGCGTGTTTCATATCAACGTAAAATAAACAGGCAGCTAGGAAAACGCAATATCAGTACCAGGAGAGAGAGAGGGACGGGGGCGGAACGGAAATAGATGTGCATTCGTTTTTCCATCCACATCCTCAGAATTGTTTTACGGTGTAATTTGGAACTACATATCTCAACAATGTCCCCTCGTGCACTATCACTGTAAGCGGTATCTGTGTAAAGAGATTTTCACTTTCTAGAAGAAAGACTTGCTATATAATAATGCGTTTTATTATTACGGCAGATATACTAACCATAAAGTTTCCGAGAAATAAACCATGTAATTGATGTATAGAAAGTGACCATTGTTCACCACCGTTTCTCTGCTCAATCATGAATAAGCGAATCTGACCCGATTCTATCGTAATGAAATACTCGATCGACCTTCATTTCTTTGCGTGCCCTCAAAAGCAGTCAATAGACGCAGATTTCCATATCATAAATTACTGGAAGATTTAATTTTGGTCATTAAACCATTTCGGCGATTCCCTTGCTATATACATTTGCCGGCACACAAAGTAATGACATAATATACCGGACACGCCTTGTGTTTCTTTCTTTCTACCCCGCTCTCTATCCTGGAACTGAGATTGCGTTTTCCTAGCTGCTAATTTATGTTACGTTAATATGAAACTCGCGAACTTCACGAGTTCGACCAGGAAAAATAATGTTGTCCTCTCTGGAATCTTGTTTTTAGTACAGTTTAAAGTTTTAAGTTGGCATGTTTTCTACTGTCATTGTCTAAGGTTCTTGTCTTCCACGGATCTTCTTCATGCTTGAACATAATGTTTAAAATGAGTCACTGTTTCTGCCGCGTCCTGTAGAAAGCGATCTGCACAACAAGATATCAAGGGAATCGCTGAAGTGGATTAATGACCAAAATTAAATCCTCCATTAATTGTTCCCAATAATGTATCACGTGTTTCACTGAATGATATGAAAATATGTGTCGATTGACTGCTTTTGAGAACATGCCAAGAAATGAAAGTCAATTATGACAGAATCGGGTGAAACTGGCTTATGTATGACTGAGCAGATAAATGTTCACTTTTTATGTATCGATTAGGCGGTTTATTTCTCGGAAACTTTACAGTTCGTATATCTGCCGCAAACTCATTATTATATAACAATGATAACGCTTACACTGGTAGTATATAAGAGGGCATTGTTGGGACCTGTAGAGTTCCAAATTACACCCCAAAAGAATGCTGAGAAGTGGAAGGGGAAAAATGCACGTCTATAAATTTCCAATGCAAATGTTTTCATCTGACCCATTGTTGTTGGTCGCCCCACGTGCTCCTCGTCTTTCTCATCTAAACCAGTTATAGTCTTGCAGGTGAAGGAGCAGAGTCTGGAAAAGCGCTCTGTAATATTTGCAGACATTCTTGTTGGCTCAGGCCGTAATGAAAGTCATCGCACAAAAATGCTTTCGAGTCATCTGCAACCAAGAATATCATACAGCGAGCGCACGACTGCAATTAACATTTTGCTGCATCTGCAAAAATAGGTGCCCTGGCGTCAACAGGAACATGTATTTCAAGATTCTTCAAATTCTGAAAATTAAATAGCCATCTCGTATTGATTTAAATTGTGAAGTAACAGATTATTATGCTTCAGCTCTATTACATTTTTAAATTATATGTATGTCATATAATTTTTAGTTGTAATAACATGTCAATGTGTGAAAAAACGGATTTACTTTTATCTTTCTTGAGTGAGAAAAGCTAAGTTTTCAGCTGTTGTATACTTATGTTCTTAATGCGTGGAGTTGTTTATATCACGAAAATGTCTTTCACCTTCGCTAATATTTAAATAGCGCGCTACCCGTAGAAGGTACCTCTACCAACTTTTGTCAATATTGAACTTCAATGAAAACAAATTCTAAATCGAAAATATTTAATAAAGAAAGTTAAGGACTTTTTTTTTGTTTTGTTTTAAGCATTGCCAATTAATTGTAATACGCTCCAAATGCATTAAGTCTATAAATAAATATGCCGTCTCTAGGGAACGACCAGGAGCGTTGGCGTACTTCTCCTGCATGAAAAACTTTATATCGTTTGTGGCATAAAAGAGGTGGGCACTATTCACAGTCTGATAAATGGCCGACAAAACTAGTTCTGACTTGTCGCATTTATCTTCGTTTTTGTGGAAGCTGTGCTTTACAGCCCCGTAAATTATGCAGAGCTTAAATAAACTTGTAAAGTCTAACCAGGTTAGAATACAGCTCATATTAGCAATGTTTCACTCGGCTATAGAAATAAAGCAAGTTGTCAAGTCACTTGTTTATTATTCGTTATGAATGGGCGAAAATTGGGTAATTAGCGGATACAGAGACATTCTAACATTTAACGTCCTAATTACTTAATTGAAGCGACAAGTTCGGTGGTGGTTTGATAAATACATAGGTTCAGATACTGATAGAGATCTATAGCAACACCTGTTTGCTTTCTATGTATCAAAAAGTAATTCTGATGTTATATCATTGTTTTAAACACAAGCGTTACAGGTGGCAATAAAAAATGAATAATATTTGAATTTGTGCTGTGATTCAGTTCCTTTTTTTGCTAGAAGAGAAAACAGCAAAGGAAATTAGTCAGACGAGATGAGTGATATGTGCTCTTTGTATGAAACCGTTCGACTTCATGTAAATGAATTCAAGCCTAGCAGAACAAGCATCAAAGACGCGCGATGTCCTGGAGCTCCAAAATCAGCTGTGAGTGCAGAAACCACCGATAAAGTACATGGTATTGTTTTGGCTGACAAAGTAGTGAAAGTGCGCGAGTTACATGGCACTGGCATCTGAACTGAGTGGGTAATTTAATTTTGTATAATGAATTATAAATTTTTTAAAAAAACCTTAAATCTACTCACTCTGAAGTAAAAGCGAAATGATGTGTGAACATTAGCAGACTGTTTAAGAACAATCCAATAGATTTTTACGGATTTTGTGACTATGGACAAAACGTGAATACTTAACTAGACACCGCAAACGAAACCAGTCTAAATAGTGGAACGCATGAGGTGAAATCGTTCCATCCACTGATGGATGGCTTTAGATTTTTGGGATGCCAAAATAATTTACTTGATTGAAAACGTAGAAAAGCGGAAAACAATTACTGAAGACTACCACATATCTCTCTTGGAATGGGCAAGGTGTTTGTTGTTTCACCATGACAGTGCACCGGTCGCTTAGGACAGTTTGAAAAGCTTCTGCTTCGCTCCTCGGGCTATTATCTGTTTCCAAAAGTTTTCTTAGCTGGATATAAATGAAGAAGGTAATGCAGTATTTTGAATGTCTTGAAGAAAGCCATTTCCACAAGGGAATGATGAACCTCGAGAGACATTGTAGCAAGTGTGTTGAACTTGGAGATGTCGTTGCAAGACTGAACTTGTTTGATCTCTTCCATCCTCCTAGCAAATGCATTGTGTTAACAAAGGAACAATATTTGATTGTATGTAAAGTCTTATCAAGTTTGTTTGAAATGCAGTTACGCCAGGAGTGTTCAAGTCTTCCGTGATAATTTCCAATTGAATAACACCATCCAAGTAAACAGAGCTGTGGTGCTTTACAAGACTTTATGGATTTCCAAAAATCTGCATCATCGTCATTTGCATTTATGTGATGGAAATATCATGTGATAGACTTCTAAAGAGTATCGCTAATTTCTAGTTAGAGATATCTTTTTCTGTAGGACTTGTGAGCCACTGAGCAACGTTCCAACAATTCATGGCAGACCCTGTTTGCTCAAATCATTAAATTTCGTATGCTGGACGTTTCCGGGAAAATTCTACTGAAATACGTTTCTCTGTTGTTAATTTACGAAGTAGCTGCAATTACTGATAATGGCATTCTCAATACGCATGTCATGAATTTGCTGAATAAAGAAATGCCGCAATTGAGTGCAAAGCAAGAATGTTGCTATTTTTAGTGAATTGCGGTTGTACTCGTGCAAAACTTTTTGACAAATTTCTTCAAATCTTCATCAACCCTACCTATTGGCACAAAATATGACGGTGAAAAAAATAAATACACTGTGTGTGTGTGTCTTGTTTGCCTGCCTGTCTGTCTGTAACGGCCACACGTTTTGTTTTTTCTCATCGAAACTGGGTATATGCAGTTGAAATAAAATAAGAAAAATAATTTTTGAAAATTAGGGAAATCATACTAATATAAGTGGGAATTTACCTGAAACCCAAAATAATCTCCCTCCCCCCCAACAATCTTAATTGATAGTTTATGCACTGTTATCAACCTTGGTAGTGTTTAGTGTACAATAAATGCAGGCGGAGAGAACACAGAAGAACAAGCATTACTCATAAATTTAACTGTGTAGCTTAAATGTTAATCACGTATCATTTTAGTTGTTATACAGAAAAGGAAACGTTAAGCTACGATATAAAAGAATGATGATACGGGAAAGTTTACACTTTTAAGTCTGAAAGTTATGTTTTTATTAAATTACATATGTATATGTTCATTTAGTGTTTCTCTTCTCTAGCGCTCTGTAACAACCTGCACAAATTCAACGTGCTGAATTACGCAACTTCTGCGTGGCGAACTTTGTAAATAAAACAACTATCAGGCATGTATAAGCCTAATAACAGATATTGCGAAATATTTACAATTGACGCTAAGTTTTAGTCACAGAGTGGTGGTTGACGATTATGTTGGCATTACCCGTTCTTGTGATAGTTTTCTGTTTGCACAGACTACGGCAATAATAGAAATTCCGGCACGATATCGAACTCCTCTGAATTATTCTGACCAAATTACCCTAGAAGTTCGAAGTTCCTACTTTTTTTTCTAATGGAAAATGTTAAAAACACTGAAAAGTATTCCATGGAATAATAAATATTACTGATACTAAAACTCATTAATACCAATAGGGTGATCTCCTTTTACATTGTTGTGCTAGGCTGCAGCTGTGCGGCAAAAATACTACCAACATTAATAACACGAGATGTTTGCTTCTGGATAATGTTGTATCAGTAAATATTATAATTAACATGTTATAGAGTGGTTGGCATGGTTGATCTATTGTATTCTTACCTTTTCAACCGTTATCAGAGAGTTTCGTATAATGGAGATGGTCAGGCTACATCAAGTGTTACTCAAGGATCAGTGTTAAGTTCTTTTTATTTTTGATAGCGTTAATGATTTACCGTATATCATTTCATGTAAAACTGACGATAATATTAACTTTATTATCGTAGATAACTGTAATGAAAACGCATATAAGAATACTCTGGATGCTATTGACCTGGTTCCAGTAATTTTTTTTATTAATAATAACTGAAATTTACAAGTGCTAAATTTCATTGTGTAATCACTTGATAGTTATTTAATTTGGAAAATGCACATTCATATATTGCTCCGTAAGTTGTCTAAAAATTTAGTTTTATTGCATCGAGTAAAGCCTATGATGTCTTAGAAAGTTTTAATTGGTGTACACGATTCATTATTTAGTTGTGATTTAATATATAGGATCGGCTCTGGGGTATTGTACAAGAAAAACTGGAGTGTTTACAGTATAAAAGTAGACAATTAGAACAATAATTGGTCTCGGACAAAAAACAGTTTTAAAGCATTTTTTTAAAAATAATAGTAACATTACCATCTATTTATACATATTCTTATCTTTTATATGTTAGGTACAATGTTGGGAATCATTCATTGTGAAAACGTCAGCGCTATACATGGAAATATAAAGATAAGTGTCCCTAGAAACAGATTGAACGAAACAAATAGAACAAATTTTGTCAACCTTTTATCAATTGCATCTGAATTTGGAGCTGTATAACTTAAGTCTTTAAATAAGATTTTGATGCAATTTATGGCTGTTGAGTGCAATGCAATTTTTAATACTATCCACTGTCATATTGAATAGTATCAAATATTGTGCATCTTATATATGGGTTTATAGTTTGACAGATAAAACTCAAATAATTTTTATATTGTGATATCCACGCCGAGCGAGGTGGCTGCGTAGGTAACACTTGAGACCCACTTTCGGGGGACCCCAGGTTCAATTCCCGCTGTGCCGGTCATCCTGACCTTGTGTTTTTTCGTACTTTTCCTCTGTTAGACCAGAACATTTTCTCTCCATGACATCATTTATGTAGATGTTTCAAAAGAATACGAGCCAAGCAAACAAGCTCACCAATGTTTCCTCCTCGCACCTGTCTCTCATGTATTTCCGTGTTACGTCACCAACCGCTAGCCGCTGCAAATGTGCATTGTGCAGTTCTGTTCTGATTATTCAACTGCAGTATGACACTTTCTGACATCAGTAATAAATCCATATCGACTGATTCTGCCTACGACGTGTACATATTTCATGACAACCAGTGTCGGTCCTGGTGGTGTAGTGGTTACCATACTTGCCTCCTATACCCAAGATCGCGGGTTCGAACCCGGCCAGGACCGATGGATTTTTTCGGGCGTAAAAATCCTAAGTATGGCTTCCTTCGGAAGGGAAGTAAAGCCATGGGTCCCGTGTCGTACATTTACGGCACGAAAAAGAACCTCAAGCCTGAAAGAGAGGCCTCTGAGCAAAATTTGTCGGCCGTTTCACGCCCTGAGTTGAATGGGACGCTGATGACCTGAGATGTTAAAGAGCGTCCATAAATAAATCAATCAAAAAAAAAAAATGACAACCAGTACACTGTACCGTTTGACTATCTCGAACAACATTGCTGTTGTAGCGTCTGAGAACCTCGGCACGCCTTGAGTGAGACTTTGGTAGCTCCGGGGATGGTCCTTGCGGGCCCGCCAGGGTTGGGACTTAATTTTTGAAAACGTTACGGACCCCACCTGTTTCTGTGCACCACTTCCTCGGATTCCTGGCCGTCCAGAGGTGCCCCCGTAGTGAGCGCACTTTTCCATAGTGAACTCTACATCTAACCTCTCTCTACTCATTACCAAATAACTGAATATATTACCAACACGAAAACGTTTCTTGATGCGTTCAGGGAAGAGATAGAGATTCATTCATTTGATGTCACGTATTGCAGGAAACATTTCCCCGTTTGAATTCTTCTTAAACTCCGTTCTAAAGATCAGAGCGTCAGAATATAATGTTCCGAGAGATTGTTTCAAGACCCTACTATGAGCATCATCATTTGCTTACCAAAAAAGCTATTGTTATCAATTTTAATTTCTTTTGGGGGTATACGAGAGTCTTGCCGAAAATGTTGAGCGACCTCTAAGATAGTACAAAACAACTATTAAATGTTTTCAAAGTACTCTACTGAAACAACTTAGAAAAAACGCTAGCCCAATTTTTTTTTTTTTTTAATTTGGGATAATGTCATGAATTTACTCAATAGATTCCACTATTGTACTTTGTGGACGTTTTCAGTGGGCTATCTTCAAGTGGTACGGCATGTTTTAATTCAGCAGCGCATTTTTTAATCGTTTAAAATATCGAACACTTCCCATAACATTTTTATAAATTTGGTATGAGCTTGCGTTAAACAATTTTTACAATGAACTTTGTCACTGCACGATACTCTTGTTTCATCCATTCTAAGGAATTGCTACAACACGCTTGCTTTAGAAATATATTTTGATATTGAGGAGATCGGCTGCTTGGTAATTGTTGATGGTAAAAATATGTAATGTCAGTATTGACAAGATTTGGCTTCGAAATGTGCACCAACGTAATAAAACAATTATATTACCAATTGCATTGCCAACTATGATGACCAAATTCACTCGTATTCTGAACTTAAGGATATGATATTCCATTACTTGCGCCAAAAAGTTGAAGGGAGCATTGGCAAATGTTTTCTGTAACGAAAGGTTTATTTCGTAGGTATTGCGGAATAGCATTTGTTAGCTGGGAACGTGATTTCCAGCCCGAGTATTGCAGAAAGCGTAGCATACGACGTGCTTGGATGATCACCATTCCGTGCCCGAGGCGTCTATACAAGTAGTGATCACGAACTTGGCCGGTACCATCCGGTCACTTGGCTTGCGATCGTGTTCCCTCATAAATGAAATGATAGCAGCGGATCGTTAAAGTGGGAGGCGTGAATGTTAAATAGTCCATATCGTTAGTGGTAGAAAAAGGCAGAGAAATGCATCCGTTTTGATCGAGGTAATGGAAATTTACTTGCATCTAAATTTGGCATAAAAAGATGATTTATGTTATTTTCCGCAGTATTAGGTAAGTTTTATGTAGATATTACTAAATTATAGATTTACATTTTTTAAAATTTTTGTAATACAATTGATAGTAATGTGTGGCAGTATAATGGTGGCCAAATGTACTGCAGCAGTGTGAAAATGCTGTTTACTTAAAATGCTACTTATTAACAGAGCCCTGGTATTCAGGAATTTATTTTGGTAAAAATAGGCAGGAAAAAAAGACACACAAATACTGAAAATAGGAGTAATATAATTAAAATAGGCATTTATTAAAAGTGAAAACAGAGTAATGTCACTCATTATTAATGACAGATGTTTAAGATATTTTAATAATTTCTTTATCATACAATTAAAGTACTTAAGCTTACTTTTCTGGGTTACAAGGAACAACAAAATGCTTTTTCAAGATATCAACTGTCATAGTCAGCCTCTTGTCAGAGAGAAAATTCTCGCCACGAGAAAACGTTCTACTTCCACTATAGTGATTGGAGCATATTTAAAATAGGCTATTTCGGAAGGACTCCTCCTATTTCCTAATATTCGTATGCCCGAGGTAACCGTGCGTTCCTCTTACTAATGAACTATTTAAAGAACTAAATCGCATAGTTTGAGAAAAAAGTTTTACACGTCTTGCATTAACTACAAATATAACAAGAAGCTACTTTTTTAGGTAAGCGCCGCCATAGCATTATCCGTTTAACATTCGTGTAATGAAATAGGAGGTTCTGAATGTGAATTACTGCGTAAATAAGTGTAGAGAATATTATTGCAAATATTGTAAGTCCGCATGCACATGTGCAAAAACATTACAGACCAGCTTACGTGTCTTCGTTGTGCAAATTCCATTTGGTTTTAATTAATTTGTGTGTGTTTATATAATTCAACTTTTAAACTTCAGTTTTCAAAATAATGTCAAGTAGATTCAAAGTAAACAGTGTAAAATCATTTGACTGGATATACCAATTATATAGTCGTTTGTGGAAGCTTTTTTTTTTTTAGTACTGTCTATACATTAATCAACTATTTACTTGAAGATATACAATTTAAAAACATAATCATGGAACAAAATGAAGATTTTCTGCAAAAGTCTGGTTTTTTAATCCAAAAGCTTTTGTACTGTTAATCACTGCGCACTTGTAACCTCCATAATATTACTACCATTTTTACATATACATAGCTATGTGTATAAACGAAACACGTCTAGCGTATTTCTTGTTTAGTAGAAAAATTCTGTTCACTGCTGGTTGATCCTGTGATCAATTGGGAATAATAATTAAAAATGAGTTTTTACTCTTCCCTCGACAATTCCAAATAATAGCTCGCATGCGTACTAATAAACACATTTTCCTCTCACCTTTTCTCAAGATGAAACAGACCCAGTGTGATATTTGAGATCTTTACACTCACTCCTGTAGTGGAATGCTCTCTCCAGGTTTTCTGAGTCACCATGGTAGGTGATTCACAAAGCATGATGGCTGTTCAGCTCAGAAGAGAAACGTATGAACGTCTAACCTTAAAAATAATTATTACGGTGGCTAATGCAACAATTCAAACGAGAAATGAGGCGGAACCCCCGAGAGACATTTCTTCGAGATCCAGATTCCTAGACTGGTGCAGCAGAATATATTTGTTTTCTTTAACAGTTGTGTTATATATTTAAAGCTTTACTTGTATACCACAAGTCAAAAAATTTGCAGTTGCTTCGGCAATTCCCAACAATTGCTGAAGCACTACTGAACGCAATAATGGAGTTGTTCATTCATTCCCATGATACCATTGGACCATATACTTAATAACGCATACTCTCGTCAGAATTATTTACAGGAATTCGATTCAGTATTATGTGTTGTATTTTAACCGTAACCTGTGCAATCTGAAAAGTATGCGTGGGCTTTAATTTATAGGGATGGTTGATGCCAACTTATCGCCAATCATCGCCAGCAACCCGGCGACTTAAACTTTAGCATCAATAGGAAACATTTCGGAATACTTGCATTCGGCAATAATTATTAGGATTTGGATGATGAGCTCATTCCTGATAGCTGTGTAATTGATTAAAAATGCAGTAATAAATATACTCACTTATGCCATCCCGTTATTTATGCAGAGCCATCTGTAGAAGAATGCAGATAGTAAGAGTCAATTTCATGACAGGTGCCTCAGAATTCGATCCCGCGAAATACTCAAACTGTTCCTTCTGTGTGTATTTACATTTTATGAACTGGCAGTCAACTGTTTAAGATTTTGAAATAAAGAGCTTAACAACATAATAAGAACTTAACTCCATACTGTTTTACTACAAATTGCCTAATTAAATGAGCATTTAAGTATCAGGGGGGGGGGATGAAAGGAATAAATTATTGGAAAAAACGTTTTAATGAACGAGTATTAAATAGGAAAAATATATGTTCGGAATATTGCCTTTTGAAAAAAATTGTGGTCGGCAAAGAGAGCCGCCACAAGGTCCGGATATTACCCATATTGCAACAATTTCCCGACCGTTAATATTTATTATTATTATTATTATTATTATTATTATTATTATTATTATTATTATTATTATTATTGGTGAATGCTTCTATTAGAGCTAGTGGGGTTAAAACACATTTTCAATGTTTTAGAATGCAAAGATTCGAATAACGGAGGGGGCGGGGACTAGAACAGCAAACAAACAATCCGTCAAGCAGGAGCTGTGTAAACTAAGCGAATTCCTCAGCAAGTTGAATTTGTGAAGGCTATTACAGAGAAACTGGTACCCCTACAGCCCTTTTTCAATTTCGATTTTCCGGCATACCCCAACTCCTTATGGCCCGGTTATTCTGATTTTCAGAAACTATTTTTCTAATTTTATTTAAATGATGTATACACAGTTTCGTTTGCGAAAAAACAAATATACGCAGCGATTTTTAAATATTGGATTTCAGGTGAACGCCAGTCTGATTTCGGTGATTTTCAGAAACTCTTTTCTTATTTTATTTCAATGGCATATGCCGATTTTCGTTGAGAAAAAACAAATTGCTGCCGCTAGAGCGATTTCTAAAATTTCGCTGTAGTTAACCCCCCCCCCCCCATCTCCAATGGTCCAATTTACTGGGTTTTGAACTCTATGAATGTACCTTAAATACTCGTTACATGCCTGAATTTCGTCGAGAGGAGGGGAAAAAAAAACACCTTTTCATCGCCATTTTTGATACCTACAAAAGTACGATCAAGAGATTTGAAGAAACTTTTTAAAAATCTGTTCATGGGTACAACCGCAGTTCTTTCGGAATTCGAGAAGAAGAAAATGCTACAAATTTAACAAATAAGGGGAATCCTACTTCTGAAGTAGTCAGTGAGTAGCAGCTGCTCTTTTTAGTGTTGCATCTGATTTCTGCGAAATGTTTGCGATTGAGTTATCGTGATTAATTGAACTGGTTCATTTCTAGTAGTTAAAACATGTCCCAAAGAGGTCGTTTGCAGAGTTATACACAATCCTTTGCGTCGGACGCTTAATATATGTTTACTAGCGAAATTGAAAACGCAACACCAACTGTGAATGTTGCAACGTCTCAAGTGCAGCATAGCCAACATTACTTGCACTGACGGTAACTCATGAACAGTTTCGGCTGCCCGGGTATACGTGCGTATGTTTTCTATACAGTGCTAAACCAGTTTACTCATTTTGTTGATTTGGATTGTTTATGGACGCTCTTTAACATCTCAGGTCATTAGCGTCCATTCCAATTCACGGCGTGACACGGCCGACAAAGTTTGCTCAAAGGTCTCTTCTTTCAGGCTTGAGGTTCTTTATCGTGCCGTAAATGTACGACACGGGACCCACGGCTTTACTTCCATGCTGAAGGAAGCCATACGTAGCGTTTACGCTCGAAAAAAAAAAATCCATCGGCCTGACCGGGATCGAACCTGCGATCTTGCATTTAGAAGGCAAGTATGGTTGCCACTACACCATCAGGACCGACAGCAGTTTACTGATGTCAACCAAATTTTGTACACACACTCTTTAAAAACCAGTCGAAACTTATTGACTAATTTAAATTTTCGATATACCGCCCCTTCCACCGGTTTCATCCCTTGATGTTGAGCATTAGTCTTGATTAATGACCAATGAACCAAGCTAGAGCATTTAAATAAAACATTTCTCAACGTATATTATGCACTCAGGCGTGCAAAACGAGAACATTGTTGACTTTTTGCAGAATGCGTTACTCAGTATAGTGTTGTGTTGTACGGTTCCTAACTTTTTCAATACTTAAGGTGACCAGATTTTCAAAACCAAAATAGGGCCACTTTCGAGTATTCCGGACTTCTGTAAGAATTTCTCGATATTTCTTTGTAATTTCTCTTATTTACTTATCGCGAATAAATTACTACACAGCTTGTTACAGTCATATAATTAACCTTGTAATGATAATGAACTAAGCAATGAATAATTATTTTCGCAGGTTTGCTTTTACAAATATCTGCAACATCATAAACTTTTCAGTCATTGGAAGTACCACGGGTGGCCTTGGTTAAAGCACAGACTCGTAAGCGGGAGATCTGGTTAGATTTCTGTCAGGACCATCCTCCCCGATAGTTTTTTTTTTTTTTTTTTTCTTCAGGTTTTCCCTTACTCCTCATAAATGTCAAATATCGGGGAAGTATCCTAAAAATTTCCCTTGAACTCTACTCTATCCCAATATATCATTTCATCTCATGTATCATCAGTGTTCACCGCCTGAGGTACCTCAGTAACAGTATAAACTACTACTGCTGAATATAGGTCGTAAGCTTCTAGAATCAACACTCACACATGTGCAGCAGAAAAAGATTAACGAATATCATAGTAACACACCTATTTTAAAAAAAACTGGTTTTCACGGAAAGAAACTTATCATTGACCGTTTGATTAAAGTCTGTTACTATAGAAATCATATACTTGCTATGTTTTGAAACCAATTTGTTTCAAATCAATGCTTGGAGTTGTTCTACCCAGCTTTTTATTTACAATTTTTTTCCTTAAATTGGTTGCTAGAAAAAGACATATCGTAAGCTTTATATAGTATCAATTTTCATTTCATTCAATTAACACAAAACGACAATAATGCAACTACTTCACTAGACCAACCTGCCATTCAACAGCTGCTGAATTCTAAGTGCATTAGAGTATTTACTTCAATTTAATATTGTTTATGCTATCCATTTCCTGACAAAGTAAAATTTATCAAACAGCATCTGGAATGTAGTGTCAGTAATATTGTTACAGAAACTTTAGGTTACAAGTTAATGTTTAAAGTATCAAAAATTCTCTGAGATAACATTTCAACATGAGAGATTTTAAAAGGGTTTTCTACCAATAGAGTGGAACATCGGCAGTTAAAATTTGAGAATTTAAAAGGCCTAAATTTTGTAGATAATTTTTCATATATTTTTCAATTGTGAACTTCTATATTTTATATTTGTAAACGTCGGTCCTGGTGGTGTAGTGGTTGCCATACTTGCCTCCTAAACCCAAGATCGCAGGTTCGAACCCGGCCAGGACCGATGAATTTTTCCGGGCGTAAAAATCTTAAGTATGGCTTCCTTCGGAAGGGAAGTAACGCCGTGGGTCCCGTGTCGTACATTTACGGCACGGAAAAGAACCTCAAGCCTGAAAGAGAGGCCTCTGAGCAAAATTTGTCGGCCGTTTCACGCTCTGATGACCTGAGTTGTAAAGAGCGTCCATAAATAAATCAATGGGGAAAAAAATTGTAAACTGTGTAATAAAACATTCATAACTTTTTTATGAAAAGAATAATAAAGAGCATAATAAAATAATTATTGAAAAGAAAACGTGAAAGCTGAAGATAAATAAAGTTTAATTTGCATGCAGCTCCTTTCACAGAAGCACTGAGAAATTCTACTGTACATTTTTTGACAGAATAATTCTGATAAGACATTTCTAAGAGATTTGCTAAGTTAAATCAGTATTAGGTGCTATAACCAAAACCATTTCTTCGTTATGAATCATACAGGGTACAGAAATTAACTTTTGTGTTTAATGTGTTTCATGAATTATTTTTCATAATTTTTACATTTTTTTTTTGTTGCAGTACCCAATGACAATTTTATATGATCCAGCGCGGAAAAAAGAACCTTCACCACAATATGTAACAGAACGAGAAACCTGCCTCAAGTATTTTGAGAAATGGAGCGAACAGGACCAAGTAGAGTTTGTGGAACACTTACTGTCACGAATGTGCCACTATCAACATGGCCACATCAATTCATACCTCAAACCCATGCTACAAAGGGACTTCATTTCATTATTACCAAGTAAGTATGTAGCTCTTATTAATGTGTATTTCAGGATAAAGATAGTGTAAATTGGTAGAGTTTATTAATGCATAATGTTAGCGCACTCACCTCTTACTGAGCCAGGAATAAAACCTGGACATTATGTTTGGTAAGCAGACACTTGTTGCAAGCTCCAATGGAAATTTGTCCTTGCATCTGTAGATTGTAATTAGGGCCCAAATAAATAGGGCTACCTTCCTCTACACCCATTTCTTTTTTTTTTTTCTTTTCTTTTTTAATATAATGCAAGGGCTGATGGTATGTTGAAAGTGAATGTAGCTCATACCATCTAGGAATGAAATGAAAAAAAAAATCTTTAAATGCTTTTTTTCTAATTTTGGCCTTTGGAATAGAACATTTTTGCACTTTCACGCAACTTTGTCATTTTTAATGTTGGATTGAAAATGTTTGGCATTTTAAATAGTTTTGTTGCACTATTTCTAAAATGTTAGTAAAAATCAATTTTCAGATCTTAATTGTTCACAATTCCTGGAAATAGGTGAATATGTTCCTCCCCTACATATTTTGTTGAACATAAGACTATCTATCTATCTATCTATCTATAGATAAGATCTATAAGATCTATCTATCTATAAGATAAGAATATCTATTTTTAATGTCTGAAAGACAAAGAAGAACATATTGAGAAGACTAGCAAGAGTCAAATAGGGAAGAGATATAGGTCTCCGTAATGACATGTACAACGGCTACAAAAAGTCTAATTTTCTGTAAGGAAGTGAGATAATATCCAAAATAAACAACCAAATTTAAACTAAATTGGATACAATACAATCTAGATCAGGGGTGCTCCCTACTATTTCCTGGTAGTATGTAAACATTTTAGCAGGGTGCATTTATTTCCTTATTCTTGGTACAGAATAAAATTGTGGCTCTTACGAAAAAATCTAAGCTCCATGATAACAGAAATCAATATTGTAAACACATCTTCCTTTCCATGCTTTCTTAAGTGAAAACTGAATTCCTCTTCATTAAAGAACACCTTGGAAGTCTCATCTCAGATTTCAATGTATACTTTCCTGAAAACCTGGATTCAGAATTTTGGATTAGAGACCTGTTTGCTATTGCTGATACCTTACCAGAAATCTTAACTTTTTCCGAGAAAAACGAATTGATCAAGCTATCATGTGACAGTGATCTCAAGCAAATGATCAATAAGAGTTTTGCCAGACTTCTGGCTGACAACATAAAATAAATAGTCACTAATCTTGGAAAAAGTTGTAAACTTTTTGTTGAAGTGTAGACCACATACCTTTGTGAATATGGAATTTAATTTCTAATTTATATATAAAAAAAAAAACAAGTATAGAAAATGTACTGAATAGACCTAACATAAATAAAAGAATTGTTATTTTAAGTGACACTAAAGCAGCACTACAAAGTATAATGAATTACGGCTACCTACCAATGTACACTATAAATGAAATAAGAAATTAATTTTGCTGCAAATATATTTTTTATGTTTTTGCAGTAGTGTCTGCAACTATGTTTTCCCACAAATTAGTGAGCAAGAATCGAATAATGAAATACTCATTAAGATTTGATAATTGCATTTTAATAATTATTCAGTTAAACAACTAAATAATTTAAAATTCTGTAAAATAAATTTGTTCATATCAATGTATTATGCAATCCAACAGAAATAGTTTTACAATGGATCCCGAGCCATGTTGGATTAAAGGGAAATGAGATTGCTGATACTTTAGCAAAAAAAAGGGGGGGGGGAGCCACCATAAAATTAAAACTGCCTTTTGAACTGGAACTTCCTTCTAAATTGAAACTTATTTAGACAGAGAGGGGGGGTCCTTTATCTGGCCCATGCCATTTTGTGCGTAATCCCTTACAAGTATACAAAAAATTTAATACAGTAATTAATTTTATACTAACACCTTTGTCTAAATTCTAAATAATTAAACAAAATACAACATTTCCACCCTAATGGCATTGGCCCCCAGTCCCAGGTTCATCAGCAGCAACCTACTGGAATTCCAAGGTCCCAGGCTCTGACCCAACCAAAGGCTCCAAAATAAAAATAATTCAATAACTCTGCATACACTATTATTTTATCAGCTAGCTATAATTTCTACAAACTATAAATTCCTGTATTTCTCAAATACCTACATATAATAATGATTGAGTTCACCTTGTAGAACAATTTCCAATATTACAAACCCAATAAATTAAATCGGTTTATAATCATATCATTCCCAGCCACTCTCAAACCATTGACATTTTTCAAATAGCAATTATTCCCTTCAGAGATTAATAACTGAACAAGAACAACAAAATATCCAACAATAGCTTAAAGGAAGAAGAAGATCTAAATATTTTGAAACATCTGTAATTGAAAGCAAGAAAATTTGGAGTTGTCCAATTCTTCTTAATTGCTGGGCATGATTGCTTGTCAGAACATCAGGATGAAGTTATCAGGAACAGCCACTGCTCATTGTGTAAGGACATGAATACTATCCTAAACAAAGAACATCTACTGAAATGCAACCAACTTGATAGCAACAAACAAATTAAAAATAATTTGGAAGCTCATTATTGGGAAGCTAGGGAAAAAATGATAAATATAGCTTCCCCAACGACCATTCGCAACCAACCAATATGTTATTATTTAAATTGCACTTACAAAGCTGTAGACAATGGGGTGGTAATATATCCTACAAGAATGAATTGCCATCTATTCACCCTTGCTCCACTTATACAACATTAGAACATGTTTTGGGGGCAATTGCTCCCATCATCACTTGTTGACTACTTGATTAGCAGCTGGTTCCCAAGGTGTTTCTGTGGCAGTCTCTGAGGATTTGTCGAGTTTATCCATGAGTGGAACATCAAAATTCATTAAGTCTTTCCTATTTTTTATAATGAAAATTCTTTCCAAAGTTGATAGTGCTATTGGGTTGTGAAGTTCTTTCAACAGCTTAGACTCTGATTTAATTTCGTGATTGCCCCAAAAACATATTCTATTTTTGTGTAAGTGGAGTTAAGAGTGAAAATGTTTTGCATTCTTGTAGGATATATTAACACACTATTGTCTACAGTTTCATAAATACAATTTAATTAATGAGAAAGGACTTCTTTTTGGGTTGGACATGCTGTAACCCTAGGTTTAGGGCTCTTGGCATTTTCATTTATGTGGAGTGAAAAGAACTGGAAAAAACCCAGCAGGAATCAACTTGCAGATCTGCAATTTACAAGTCAGTGCCTTAATGATCTTAGCAACCCATATCAATAATGATGCAGTGACTGTTGTACTACTTTTATAGGATGCCTTAATTGACTCATTTGTAGGCTCACATCAATAGGTACTTGACAGAAGTGATCACCAGAGTTTATAAGATATTTATTAAGGACTCACCTCTTAGCAAGGTCAACTTGTAGCCTCCTTGCCACAGTCAAAGAAGATTTTGTTTAATGGTTAATGATATTGGTGTGTTGCAGAGAAAGGGTTGGACCACGTAGCAGAAAGTATTCTTTCATATCTTGATGCAGATTCACTTTGTGCAGCAGAGCTGGTTTGTAAAGAATGGTACAGGGTGATTTCGGAAGGTATGTTATGGAAAAAGTTGATAGAAAGAAAAGTTCGGACAGATTCATTATGGAGAGGCCTTGCAGAAAGGAGGGGCTGGTAAGTAATTATTGTTTAAACAAATTATCATAAATTAAAAATAATTACACTTCAGTAATTTTTTTTGCAAATGATGAAGCTTGTATATAGGTAAGTAACACAAATAGAAGTTTTAAACTTAGAACAACAGGAGATTGTTTACAAACATTATTAAGAGCTAATGGGAATGTATTGAAAGCTATAAACCCACCCACCACCCCCAAAAATGTGTGTAGACTTTTATAGCTGAAATCTGAGCAAAAAACAGATAACGGTAATATAGGGTGGGATATCAGGGTTGTACCAATGGCAAAATATGAACAAACAAACAAAACTATAGAATTACATAGTCAGAGTCATTGAGATTGAAATGTTGCATGTAGACACAGTTCATAAGATTTTAAACGAACAATTAGAAAACACTTTATGTTTCCAAATTACATTTTTGCAAACCTGAATAAGCATAAGCTTATAATTAAGCTATAAATTCACACACAGTAACATAACCTAACCTTGGGTAAAGTCTAGAAACTGAAGGATCCAGTCATTTACTGCAGCTTGCTACAGCCCCATGGCCTCTGCTTGTTCCTAGTCTTAAGTATAAATAGTAATGCACAGTCACTGTAACCCCTACATTAGGTTTAAGTTAATGACTGGTATTAGCTGACTTAACATACTTTTACGTGTCTGTTTCTACAATTTCATTACCATGTCACAAATAGTACATGGTTAAATTAAAAAATAAAGAACGAACAACTGAAGGTCATGCACAGCCATCCTGATGGGGGAAAATGGAAAGCATACTCTGGAGACGAAAGTTTCTGGACACTCTAGGCAACATGCATTATTCAGATAAAATCTAAAGAAAGGATAGGGCAGGAAATGCAAATATGCAAAATATTTTCAGGTTTTACTGCCTGATCACTGTTTAATAACGTAATAACTATAAAAAAAAAGCCATAGATCCAATATAAATTCCAGATTTTGACTAATTAGTCAAAAAATGGTCTTGTACCCAAATCACTTAATTTTCACAACTGTTGGCATCTTTTGCATAAGTTTTTCAATAATTGGCCTAGGAATCACTTTCCGGGAGGCTTGTAGTAAGTTCTAAAGTGCCTTCTCAGATGTAGGGCATATCTTCTTTACCTGGCGATCCAGTATGTCCCATAATTTATTGGAGTTGAGATCAGGAGACTTCAATGGGCACTCCATAATTTTCAGCTCTGCTGCCCATGGCTGGTTCTCCAGATAATTCTTGCACAATTTTTAGGTATGTTTCCGGCCATTATCTTGTTGAAAGGTAAAGCCCCAATCAGTCAGAGGTTTTCTGATGGGATGGCATACCTGCTTAAAGTGCTATGACGTCCACTTTTGTCAATTGTCCCTTTAATGTGGCGCAGATCACCAACCCCACTGAAAGAAAGAAAACCATTACAGATTACCATTCATGCTCTACTGTCGGGGTCACACAGTCTGGATGCATCTGCTAAAGATGATGCACAGATGCTGTCTTGGAATGGAAAAAAGTCATGTAGGAGAACATGACAGTCTGGAATTTTGCTATAATAATAATGTACTTTCTAAGGGTGGGTGCAAGTGACCATGGGCTCCAAATTGTTCACAATATGCTATAATATCTCCTGTAATATTAAGTAAATTTAAAACTTGTGTTTGCAGTGCTTGCCTATTCAACTTTAAATTAGAAAAAAATATAAAACATTATAGAACATGTTCAAATTTAAATGCGACCGTACAGCATTTCATGACATTATAGTTGTTTGCTGAGCATAACCGAAGCCAATAATCTTCTTTTCACTTGATAATGAAACAAAAATAATTTCTGAACTTGTTTTCTTCCCTTTCAAAGAATTAAGGAAGTGGTTTATGCTTTTATTATTAACCAATATACATTTGTATTCGGCATATAAATTAGTGATCTAAATTACTGACTTGATGTATAATTTCACACAGGCATTAAATACTAACTGGTTTGCGACTTAATGTATGTTACCAACCACATCAGCTACTTAGTTATGAATATGATTCCATTTTGTTAACTGCTGCTTATGAAAATTATTGTGCAAATTATTCAATGAAAATAACTTGCTATATCTTTGAAATTATGGTCATTTGGCCAGAAATTCATTTAAGTATATTGTTAACGATACTCCTCTCCATCCAACACTCTGTTCTGTAAGAGTAATTTTATTATGTTCTTTTGTAACATTCATGACACACTCAAGATATTGTTTTAAAATTATTAGTTATGTTTCGTAACAATAAAAGAATGGTTATATTTATTTGTTAAGATGAAGATAGCATATATTGACATGACCCCAGGTTGGACAGTAGGGGCATGCTCCTGATTTTACCCTAAAGATTCTTAACATCCAAAGTTAAAATGTACATAAGGGACAAGGAACACAAATAATACAATGAACTGATAGTGCAGTTGAGTTGCTGCTACTAGAGCCTTGCATATTTTCTATATCATTCCTATTACAATTTTAAATGTTACCTTAGGACAGTGAGAGGAGTTGTGCATTGATCCGCTCATATCTCAATAGACTGACTCATTTCTTTACCGAAACTTGCAAACATGCATGCACAGAGCATTGCTTTTTCTATGTTTCAAACAAGCCTGATGACGTGGAATTAACTCGTGATTGTCAATTTGAAGAATACTTTACTGCTACAATAGTCACTTTGACAATGTTTTATCATGTATATTATTATGCCATTATTAATGCCCCTTCCCCATATGCCACTATCTGATGTTAAAGAAAGGATGATCTGAAAGGCTCAATTTGCTGTATAAAACTTAAAAAATAAGGAAGTCCCATTTAAAATTGAACATGCAGAAATTGTAGAGCTTACGTATTAACTTTGCTCCCTCCCCCTCCCAGTTTTAATTGCATGTTACATTTTATAATGGAATTTCTTCTGTTTGTTCCCTAACCATGGACTTTACTGTTTTAGGATACAATATTTATTCAAACCAAAGCCAGGAGAAAGTCATCCCAATCACTCATTCTACAGAACATTATTTCCCAAAATAATTCAAGATATAGATGTAAGTATGAAATAAACCGTTATCACTATGAAAAAAGTGAAAACTTAGAAAGAGAATTTAATGTTAAGCAGCTAACCCTGAACAGAGAAGTTAATATTTTACATTGTCTTTATTGATTTGTTCATTTTTATGGCTTATGAAATAAAATTTTAAAGTCTGTTTAATATGGGGTTTTAGTGTAAGTTATGGGAAAATAAATAACAGATGCGAGATATAAAGACCACTGTGGTGTACTGTCACATGACATTACTTTAGAAATAATGATTGCACTAACAAAAAAATTAAAAAATAACATTAAACTGTGTTAAACTCAATTTTTGTTGCATAATAATTCTCATTCTCATGTATCCAGTAGCATCCACTGGAAGCTGCTGTAAGACTCACTTTATATGTGGAACATTAAGATAAGATAATTTGAAACTTAACATTACATCTTCTCAAAATGTACTCCTCAGCTTCTTGGTCATGAAGTATTAGTGCCACTCATTATTGTGAAGTCCTTCTTCAGATGCTGCTAAAGCATCTTTTTTGAAAACACAATCCCTGCAGTCAGTTCCATGCCAAAGGGAACAGCAAGAAGTCACAGGGTGTCTAACATTAGGATTGTAAGGAGGATGGGTGTTGTTAGTTTTCACAGGGATTATGTATAGCATTGGTGGTGTGAGCAAAAGTGTGAGTGGCATCCGCTGAAATTTCCAGAATTTCTGAAAGTGTTTTCAGTGTTATTTGACAATTCTCTCTCATAATGACAGCAGTGGTATTAATATTTTCTTCCATTATAGCACAAACTGGGAGGTTGGGTCCATCTTACTTTGAAATTAATTATTTCCAATCTTTAAACTTCGAGCTATGATAAAGGGAAGAGCAAGATCTTCATATATCTCCTGTAACAATCCATAGGCCTCAGCTGAAGGTTTCTTAAGAAGAAAGCAGAATTTCAGAGCAACATATTTGTTGCATGTAACCTTCATTTTCTTTTAGGTGGAACTGAATATGTCTCAACTTTCACACCTCTCAGGTGCGAACTGGTAGTGACAACAATGAAACTAGTACCATGTTACTGTAGACATGAAGCTAACAAAATGTTATAAAGTTAAATTCAACATGAAAAATCATTAAATTTAAAATTAATTTCTTGTTGGAACTAATAGAGTGAAGCAATTAATTTATTCTTAATTTGATGGTAAGTCTATTTAGTACTCTTATGCTTTGCTTACTATTGAATTATGCAGAACATGTTTCACAGGTCTTCGCCCTCATCATCAGCTGTGTAATGACTGCCAGATTTGTTGTTGGTTGACTGGAGAGCTAGACCAAGTCCATTCAACCAACAACAAATCTGGCAGTCGACACAAGGCTGATGATGCAGGTGAAGGCCTGTGAAGCATGTTCTGTATAATTCAATGGTAAGTGGAGCATAAGAGTATTAAATCGATTCATTATCTAATTAAGAAAGAAAAATTATAATCAATCTTTATTGAAAAGAGCTTGTAAAAGCTCCACTGTGAGGGCCAAACTTATGACCTTGTTTGATTACTATCCATTTCAAAAATGTTAAAAATGGTGCACCAGAGTGCTCTAAAATATTTATGTCAGTAACACTACAGACCTTTTAGGGTCGTGGCTTTTGCAGTAAGACTTCTCAAATTGATTCTATTCTGGACTACATTTTTGCAATTAAATCTTGTTCTTTTAAATGCTCCAAACATTCTTAATGCCTTCCTTTCAAACGTATTTAATTACTAATTCATAATTTATAATTCAGATCCATATCTTTATATAGGTCTTATTAGAGTTTTATATTTTAGTTACCCATGTTAAGTAAAATATTTGTCATGTTGGTATCACTCGTATCTGCAACTTTCATTCCTTCACCATGCATCTACTGCAGGATATTTTATTTTCAATTTTAGAACATGTACTTGCTGTGCTGCAGTAATAGCCATGTACACTACAGCTCTCCACCAGAGTGTTTTTATGTATTTTTTTTTAGTAGTGTTTAATGCGTGTTTTTACTACTGAGGCACCACAGGTGGTGGACACAGATGATACATGAAATGGTAAATTGTGAAAAAATATTTTTTTCAAGGAAGGAAGCGTTCCAGGCCTAAGTTTAGGGTACCTCCCCAGCATTTGCCAGTTACGAGGACTGAGGAAAACCTGGAAAAAACCCCAGTCGGGGAGGATGGTTGTGGCGGGATTCAAACCCCAGACCTCCCGCTCACCAGTCCGTGCCTTAACGACCTTGGCCACCCATGGCGGTACCAGAGTGTATGCGCAGGAGTTCCTAGGGTATATGAATGTGTTGCTGTCTATAGGTTATTCTGAGAAATTGCCAAATCACTCTTGTAAATGATTCCTAGTAAGCAGATTTTACTGTGTAAAATAAAATATGTCAATTTAGGAAAGCAAATTGTGCTTTCTTTTTATGTTGCAGAGTATAGAAAATAATTGGAGAATGGGCAGGCATGTCTTACAAAGAATAAACTGCCGGTCAGAAAACTCTAAAGGTGTATACTGCTTGCAGTATGATGATCAGAAAATTGTTTCTGGTCTCAGGGATAACACCATTAAAATATGGGACCGCAATACTCTACAATGTACTAAGGTAATAATTACAAGTAATGTGTTATGTAACTTTCTGGCTTGGAGTTTTATCATAATTTTGCAAAGCAATTTTTCTGCTTTAAACTTTTATATTTGAATAAAAAGTAACTGTTGTTTCAAAATAAAAATGAATTATTTTTATATGAAAGTAAGTCATTTAGTAAGTTACAAATTAAAGTGGAGTACTCTATGTTTAAATGAGACATCCAAGTATTTTGTGGCAATGGGTGACATTTGACATGAGACAATTGATGTGTACAATAGCAAAACACATTGGAAGATGGTGGCACCTCTGAGTGAATGTGCAACTCTCAAGCAGTGCTCCTTTGTGTGATTTTTATGGGCAAATGCTATGAAATCAAAGAATATTCGTAAAGAAATCTTCCCATTTATGGTCAGAAGTGCTTGTCCCATCAGCTGTTTATAATTGGCTCAGAAATTCCCTGAAGGGCGGATATGCATTGAAGACGGTCATTGCATTGGCCAGCTAATGGAAATTGCCACAGAAGTCAATTTGCAACTAGTTGAAGACTTAATTCGAGCAGCCGCAAGTGTAATTAATTGTAGACATTATAGCTGCTGCTATTGGTTGTTCACATGGCATGGCCTATCACATGATGCATGACTTACCTAAGATATGTTGCTCTTCCTTACCTAAGACATGTTCTCTTACATAACTGCACATCCCCTAACTGGTGTCAATAAAAATGAGATGCAGTAAAATTTAAATTGGGAAGTCCTGAAGCATTTTCCATATAGCCCGGACCTTGCTCCAAGCAACTTCCATTTGTTCGATCCTCTTAAATATCTTTCAGGTGGACATTTTCCCCAGTGATGTAGAAAGGGAAGTTACTGCCTGGTTCTGACAACAGCTGAAAGAATTAAATGAAGCTGCTGAATTTCAGGGGTTTATGAAATAATGGGACAAGTGCCTCAATGTACAAGCAGATTATATTGAGAAATAAAAGTATTTTACAAATCAGTGCTCTTATTTATTTAAGTTCTATCCGTTTGTAACTTACATAATGACCTACTCTCGTATATAAGAATAACCAAAATATATATTTCTGTTTTTGTTAATATATTTTCTGCATGAAATAAATTCATTTTACTCTATGGATTGTTTAGGTGCTGACTGGACATACAGGCTCTGTACTATGTCTTCAGTATGATGACAAAGTAATTATTAGTGGCTCAAGTGACGCAACAGTTAGAGTGTGGGACGTAGGATCTGGTGAAATGGTTAACACACTCATTCATCATTGTGAAGCAGTCCTGCATCTGCGCTTTAACAATGGCATGATGGTTACTTGTTCTAAGGTGAAAATATTTTTATAATAATATATTAAATGAATTTGGTTACTTTACCTGGTTCCTAGATGGCAAATTGCCATCCATTTTTATGGATTTACAGTCAAACGGAAAATTATTAGAGAAAAATAAAATTATCAAGGCAAAAAAGATTGTAAAGAGTAAAAAGAAAGAAAAATGTCAACACTTTTTCATGCATATCATCTGGAAACTAAGCAGATTAAATAGTCACTTCTGTCTAATGTTTGAATTGGTTGTGATAGTAGTAGAAACTCTATCAAAGAAATGTGCAATTTTTAGTCACCTGGTAGCAAAAATCCGTTTCCATTTATTTACATATCCTGTTTCCAACTCCCAGAGTGACTGTGATTTCGAGTACTTTAATTTCAATTGAATGGTTTTGTAAAATGAACTTGTTCTAAAATTGCTTCCATTAACGAAAAGACAGCAATTACAAAAATATCTAGACCTTCACATGAAGGAATGGCTATGTTTACTTATTTATTGAATTTTTAGAAAGGCTAGACATTCACACTATTGGATTATGGGTAACCCACCTGAAAGGTTTGCACCTTTATATATATCCAAGTCTCCTTTGCTGGTTTCCACATCCCCTTTGCCTGTGTAAGGAATTTGATGATGCATTTAATTTTATTTATTGATGTGTTACTGATTCATGTCCTTGAAAGTTATCTCAGAGATAGACAGCAACTATATTTTTGTAATAAGCACATACACCATTAGGTGTAAATCCATGGTTGTTAATATTCCCTTGTCTACTTTTTTACTGTTTTAAATTTGGTTGATTTTTTCAACAGTTTTCACCCTATTCTCTTTGTTGCGTGTTTCACTTGTTTCCACAAATTATGTTACCGTCAAGTTTCACTATTTACTTTTTTCTGCCTTTGAAGAACACAACTAGTTAGAAATATAGCGTTATTTGTGCTTCTATTTAAGTGTTTTATCTAATTGTTCTTCTGTAGCACTAGTTTTATATATATAACCACTAAACACATATAAAGAAAATATTTTGCACATAACTGCTCTTCTTCGTGTAAGAGGCTAAAGTAAATAGAGTAAACTGAGGTGAGTGGTAACCATCCTAACATGATGGAACAGGCAATAAGACAAATTGCGGAAAATTGAATATTTCAGAGGGAAGAAATGTCAAAGAAGCATTTAGGTGGATTTTCATAAAACTAAATTAAGCCCAGGTGAAGTATGGACTTTATGCAGCTCTGTAGCTGCCATCTCCTTTCTAAGGGTGCTATCTGAAGTTGGGAAAGGAAGCACATTAATAATAAGCAGTCATTAAAAGAAGACTGATGAAACAAAGCATGCTGAGCTACTGGTAATGGGGGACTTAGTTTTGACCTAATGTCTATCATTCATTCTTAAAGAAACAATGGTAGAAGTTAGTCTATTGTAAAAAGTTTGGTAGAATCTACAGTTGCGCATGTAGACTATGTTTTTTTAGGCACAATTGGATGATGAATAAATTTTAAATTTAGATTAAGTATCTGACTGATAAATGTGGTACTGGGAATGATTATTTAGCAAGTTTTGCATTTTCGATGGTGACATAGATATGGGCTACGAATAGCACAAGGCTCCTTAATGATAGTCAGGTTTCTTTGAAAAATACTCCGCAAATGTTTTGTTGATCCAAAACTTAAATGATGCATTCTTTGGAAAAGCATAGAAGTGGTAGGGCTTTGTAGCAGAATATCACAACACTCTTTAAAGATAAATTTGATGTATTCAATGCTTAGAATATTTTCAGTGAAAATGTTGCATGTTATACTCTCTTTGGTTTTACAAACCTTGTGCATAAAGTTCTTATGAGATGAAATAATAATATTAGTGTAATAAAGAGGTAGAGGATAACCTTGGCCCATAAGTCTTTAAGTTAAATTGATGATATATTTACCTAATGTTTCAACTTTATTAAAAAGACTATGTCCATGTACATCCTATAAGTTTTTTGAATGATTGAGTCAAATTTGTAACACTTACATCACTAATAGTTTAAAAAAGGCCGGCAGTCTAACTGGAACTGAAAATGGAAGCAATTAGCTCCAGAAACTTAGTTTTGCTTTTTTAAACTATTAGTGATGCAAGTGTTACAAATTCGACTCAAATCATTGAAAAAACATATATTAAACATCACTGTTACAAAAGTCCACCATATATAACTACACATCCTATACTGTTCTTTCTCAGAGTAAGAATATTTCATCAGAATAGGCTCTGAGGAACCATAACATAATAGGCCTGAAACATTGGCAAGAACCTTCATTGCTAAGATCTGATGGCATTTGAAAGCTGAGACAAATTAAAAGTTAAATGCATGTAATAAAATGTAAATAAGGAAACAATTTGCTGTATTTGCCATTTATTAGTTTATGGTTTCATTAAATAAAATGATAATTGCGTCATATCAGTTTTGTTAATTTTCTCCATTATATTTCTTAACATTGAAAAAATGGTAATCTCATAACTTATTTCCATGTTTTCTCTTCCTTCCATCTATTCTTCCTTTCTTTTTGTTCAACACTTTGTTGGAATAGTATATAGAAATAAAGAGAAAACTATTCATCTTGCAGTGAAGTACAACTTGAATAAAAGCAAATAAAATGAATGTGATACAGTGTTTATGTGCACTAATGTATAATGAATATAAATTAAAACTAAAATATTGCTATTTTATGTCAACAGGACCGATCTATAGCTGTGTGGGACATGACAACACAGACGGAAATCACGCTAAGAAGAGTTCTTGTAGGTCATCGAGCTGCAGTTAATGTTGTGGACTTTGATGAAAAGTATATTGTGTCCGCTTCGGGTGACCGAACAATCAAGGTGTGGAACACATCATCTTGCGAATTTGTAAGAACACTGAATGGACACAAGCGAGGAATTGCATGCCTGCAGTACAGGGATCGTCTTGTAGTCAGCGGCAGCTCGGATAACACTATCAGGTGCCATACTCTTGCTTGTTTTTCCAAATGAAGGTTGTTGAGTTAAGAGATTTGGTGAGGATACATGATAATGTTGTGGTTGTTGCACCAGAAGATGTAAGCACAGTTGATCATTGATTAATTGCCTTTTATTTTTTCTTTTCTTCTCTTATAACCTATATATTCTAGACTTTTAGTTCAATGCTGCTTGAGATTGGAAATTTTATAATATTAATAAGAAAAATATATAAATCTATTAAAATGAAATGTAAAACCAAAGGCAAGATGTTAGTTTAAGGAAAAAAGGTTTTTCCTTTAAATGCTCTAACCGTTTGTCAGCACATACTGGGAAAATTGATTCATATCAGTTGATATTATTTTTAAGAATATTTTAAGACAATAATATTTCGAAACCACTCCATTGTCTAAGTACAATTTTACTTAAGAATAATGTTTGTATATATTACATACAGAGAAGTAATGAACTAGACCATAATACTTGTAGAAAGTCTAATGGCCATGTGCACCATCCTTGATCAATGTTTGAAGGTGTTCTATCGATTTTTCAGTACAGCGACAATGATCAGAGTTAAGGTAGTTGATTATGGTCAACTATCACTGCTAGTGCTGGACTGATCAACTCTGTTGATTGCAGTCAAGTTACACAAATGGGTGCCCATTTCGATTTTCTTGAAGGTTTTCAGGACGAGATAATATACCTGGATTACTTAAATCGGGACCAGTGTCAAAACTGGATCATTGTGGAAAGAGGTGACCCTTTTGAAGAGTATGGGAACAGAAAATTTGAAGAAAGATTCTGGCTATCAAAGGATACAGTTGGTGCCTGGTAAATGAAGTGATTGAGAGATTAGAGTTTCCTACTAATTGTAATCATCCTGTTTTGCCCATGAGTGGTATTTTATACTTTATGACTCACGCTGTTTTAACAAATAGTGATTGATTTATTTATTAGTTGGAACTCGCCTGGTGTCATGTTGAAGTGCATGGCTAAATCATTCCATGCCTCTTTTTCCTTTAAAGAATATGAATTTTTATTTTCCAGTTTATTGGAATATGAGATAGCTAGTTTCAACAGAATGTCTATCTTGTGCTGAGAAAAATTTGGAGACCTCTATTTGTTTTGCATTTTTGTTTACATATTTATGTTAATCAAACAAAACAAAGTGACACAGACAAAGAGATTGTAATTTCAGTGCAACCTCTTTGGCTACAGAGTTAGATGCTTTCCTTTGAGTAATTATTATAGAATGTGATCATTCAGCAATCTGGCCCCAGTCAGCTGGTGGCTGTTTATTGACCGGGAATTAACTGTGGGGCATCTCAACAACAATTTCACTGCATTCAAAGTTTTATCACATTTCAGTAACCTCAATCATCATGGACTTGATAGAGAATGGTACACATGGCTGTTAGGCAAGCAATTTGGGATTGGGACTCTTTGGTTTGTTCAAATTTAAAAGTTATAGCATTGACTAATGAAGCTTCCATTTAAAATGATACCACACAATAACAAGTGGAAGAAGGGGGCATGTCTCTTTGGCACAGTTGGTATGATCTGGTATCAAGCAAGAGCAGATAATGTCTTAGATTAATTCTTTTAAAAACATGTAAATAGGATGTGTATTGCTTTTTGATTTATTATTTTATTTAAATTGATATTAAATTATACATATATTTTTATAACATTAAATAAGAATACTACATTAAAATACTAAAATTGCAGTTTATATCTATACCATGGCCTTCTAATCCATTGGTTTGCAGTCTTCATATCTCCATTTTATGTACAGAAGGCCTGTTTCCCATATTCCTAAGATATGTCCACACAAGACTTCTGACGTTTAAGGCATGGTGTTTTCTAAAACGTATAGGTACATAAACTAAATTATTTTATAAAATAGAATATTGGTAAATTATAACTTTATACTCCAGTTGCATATATTGATCAGGACATTTTTCAAGATTCCTTGCTCCCATCCTAACTGACATTGGCATTGTAAGTGGCTGAGCTGGTGATTCCAATGCAAATTGATTGAGATTGTCATTTGGTGGTATTTCAAAATTCATGACTAGATATTTATTTTCTGCAGTAAAAATCTTTCAAATTGAATCTTAGCAAGTTTTTCTGAGCTTTTGGACCATTAAACCACAGTCAAAAAGCCTGGAAGTTAAGATTCAAGACTCTGGCCATGAAAGCCTACCCATATATTCTTCCAAATTGCTATTCCAAAGAATTGTTTACAGCCTTCGTTAATTTTGCTTATCTAGTAAGGTTGTGATTTCTGTCAAAAAATGTGCCACAATTTCTGATTTATCTGTTTATTTATATTTATTGTTCTTAAAGTGTTCTTTTGTCCTAGTTTCCAATTCCTTTTTATTCTGTCTATATAAATTTACTTGCAATCCTGACAGCTGAAACCAGGCTTTTTGCTGGATGCGAATATATGTATAGTTGCATTTTTTAGTAAGTTTTATTATGCTAAAATAGTTTGTATTATTTAAAATATTATTGAATTTATTGTGTGTCAATGGGTGGTGAGTAATTTTATAAATATTTTTATATATTTTAAAATGGAAAGGGGCAGGTTTCTTTAATAATCTTTAATCTTCTTATTCTCTAGTTTGCAATTGACACGATTGTTGTGCCTGGACCTGATGATATATTGGTATTTGGTTATAAATTTCTCCCTGCTAAGTGAATTGTTGACCAATCTTTGGGTTAAGCTGTTTATAATTACAGTTGGTGAGATATGATGTTATAACTGTTGTTTTTTTATATAATTGTCCATATGTGTCAGCCTATAGATAAGAATGGGAGAAAGGGTTCTCGAAACATGTACTGATCAATAAATATAAGTGTTAAGACTTTCCCACAATTTATTTTGTGTTATATTGTTACGTTTCACAATTACTAACTTCTAATTATGTTACAAGATGAATAATGTTATGATATCAAAGGAATAATTGGGTTTATATACAGTGCTTTCTATATATTGCTTGGTCTTTTATTTGCTAAGTGATGTCCTTGTAAGATATTAAGATCGCTGTGTGATTGAGTCGAACTAGCACTCTTTTGCTCCACTTGTAAGGTGATAATATTTCAAGTCTATAACCACTTTGGACTTGACAATATTGATGAATAGCATTGTACCATCAATACTCCATCAATATTCATCATTTGTATTGCTTTACAGTCTCCTGCATATTTCTCATAAGACCTAATTTTTTTAACAGTTCTTGTTACTATACAAATTGTCAAACATAACTTAGCATATAAAATGCCTGGAATTAAATTTTAATAAAGAAGTCCTTTCACAGATGTGATGGTAACTATTTCTTTCCATAGTCCGCTGTGCTAGTATTAAAAAAAAGAACTGTTCAACACTGTCATTGTAACCTGGTATGAGGGTGACTAAATGTTTTCAGAATGGTTGCAATAAAAGTTTAAAAATTTAGATCTGGTCATGCATTTTTTCAAAAGTTTTCTCTATTGCATTCTATACAACATTTCATCAGTTCAAACCATTTTTTAAATGCTAAATGCCATGCTTCTTTGAATAGGATGCAATACATTCTTTGTATGTGGTTACTGTGGCTTCAGGTTATTCAAATTGTTGGCCACTAGTTTTTTTCTTATATTTTGGGGAATAGAAAAAAGTCACATGGGACTCTGGACTGTAGGGAGGTTGAGACAAATGTGTTACTCCTGACTTGCAGAAATCAGATTTTTTCTAGTGCAGTATGGATAAAGGTATTGTCGTGGTACAACAAGATTCCACTCAGTCCAATCTTAGGACTGACAGCTAGTGGTCATATTGTGGCAATTCCACTTGAGGAACAAAAGATTGTCACTGCCAGATGATACACCACAAAATACCTGTCTCAAGTCTAGAAGAAAAATCATTTTCTTGCCATAACTTCTCCCTTGCCTCATTTTTGTTTGGAGATTCTCTCCTGGGAAGACCCAGACTGATGAGATAAGTATTTTGATGTTTCTCCATGAAATTTGTCTATCATTTCTTGCACCAATGCACACATGCTTAATTCTGCTTTTTTGTGTGGTGGTGGGGGATATCAATGACTGCAGAGCTTCCTGACATGAAGTTTTCCTTTGAGGATTGTTTTCACCGTCTTCACGGTCTTCATCTTTGAGGAATCCCTCATCTAAAATCTGCAAATGATGATAAATTGTGGATTGCGAAGAGCAAAGATCCCGAAATGCACAATACAATCTTTCAAGGCATTCTTTCTCCTCTAAACTTACTTTAAAGTCATAGAAAATCATAACATGAAAGTGCTCTCACTTGAGATCTATCCTAGCATCTGGCACAGCAACATTTGTGTGTACATTTGCAGCTGTGCTGACACCACACATTGTTGAAGTATGCTTAGACTTGCACTTGTTGCTATCTAAGCTTCAATCTAAAGCTAGGAAAATCTGCAATTGTTACAACTCCTCGTTCATTCTCAAAATTTTTAGTGTGACCTTCATATTGCCAAGGGGGTGAAAGTCTTCAGTACTTATGAATCTGTTCTTTGTTTTGCAAAATTTAATATAGTTCACCAAATTTTTCTTGTCTTGGTTCCATTTTTCCTGCATATGAAGTAACAAATTTCTTAAAATAAGGGAATGCAGGCTTTCATGGCCAGAGTTGCAGATTTAACTGAGATATCTTCCGGGCTGTTAGCTTGCAGTACAAACAACCAACGCATCAGACGCAGTGATCTTCTCCAAGGAGACTTTGTCCATGCCACTGAAGATGTCCGCCACAGTTGTGAATTCTTTTCGCCAGCAGACCGAACTCAGCATTCTTTGTTCATGTGATGTTACCAACATTGAACACAGAAAGAATGCTAAATATTATCCTTCAGTGTATGTAATGAAAGTGAAATAAATAAGTTGTAAATATAAAAATGTGTGGACAGATAAAAGATTTTAAAAAATGTATGTAGTTAGCCATTTTCATAATAAAAAGGGGGATATGTATATATCAATGCTGAAGTCTGCTCTCCATACACCTGAGCATAAAGTTAAGTATCCTTATTTTCTCCCATCCTTGTAATCAACAAACAAATTTTTAAATAAAGCGAAATTAATTAACAAAATCAAAGTAGAAGTGTTCTCCTCCTCCTCCTCCTCCTCCTCCTCCTCCTCCTCCTCCTCCTCCTCCTCCTCCTCCTCCTTTCTTCTTCTTCTTCTTCTTCTTCTTCTTCTTCTTCTTCTTCTTCTTCTTCTTCTTCTTCTATAACAAACTTAAAATAACACATCTAACAAATATAATTTTGAATCTACCCTCCCTTGTTCCATCCAGTAATATTTTAACAAGATATGCATTTATTAGTTGCCTCCTTCATTTTGATGAAAAAATTAGTTTAGAAGTAGCCTTTGTGAGTAAATATAGTATTTGGATCTATTTTTCATCTTGTACTAAAACTTCATAAAATGAAAACTTATTTCATTGTGTGATGCGTAGGCCCTTGCTGAGAGCAATCATCAACACTGACAAACTGAATATAGTCCAATCAGAAGAACTTTTCTTTAGCAAGGAGAGGGGAATGTTTACTATGGTGTAGTGCATGGGGAGAATGGATAGCTTGCATGGGATACTGTGCTGAGATGATGTAATGAATGTATGTACTATTTATGTTAATATACTTGATGTCGTATTATGGTGGCTTTAGTTTTATTCACATAAAGAAGTCTGTATTAGGTGACACTATACTTCACTAATTGATAAATTTATCAAGAATATGTTTCAAGAGCTTTAGCTCTCATCTTCAGCTGGAGACCGATTAATGCTGGCAGGTGATGATGTGACTTCTAGTAGTTCCGATATACAGAAAAAGAGAAGTCCATTGCTGGAATGTCAAAATTAATAACACGATTCTTATTCTTTAAAATGCAATCATTTTGCGATGTCATGATTGAAAATTCAGAAATGATCTGCAACTGCTGATTTACCCATCTTTTTATATCTTACATTTCTAAAGCGTGTTGTTCTTTTCTCCAAATTTCTTATTGTTCTGTCTATATATATTTGATCCTAATCCAAACAATTTATCTGATACACTCCTGCCTTTATGTTGGATTAAATAACACCCTTTATGGTTCTGTTCAAAAGATTCTCAATGTTAAATTTATTTTGTGTCACCAGCACAATATCAAATATTTTAATAATTTTGCAGATCATTTTTGGACTTATAATCATGACATGGCTGAAGATACCAAACTGTTATAAACTACCAACAGTCCCAAGGAATTAACAATGCGGAAAAATATTTTCATTTTAAAGAATAAGCATTTTGTTATGAATTTTGACATCTCACCAATGGACTTAATGTTTTGCTGTATATTGGAATCACTAGAGATTACATCATCACCATTGTTAATAATCCCCAGCTGAAGATGAGATCAAAAGTTCTTAAAACATGTTCTGATAAATTAATCAGTTAGTGAAGTATAGTGTCATTTAATACAGACTTCTTAATGTGTATAATCAATCAAATTGACTGTTTCTAACTTCTATCAAGTTTACAATTTCATATTGGTTTAGTTTATTTAGTAAAATCTTTGTAAGAAAGGAAAGGCTCTTAATAGTGAATAGTATTAAGATGTGTAATGAGGAATCTAGATAGAACAACTGATAGCTCCTCTTGTCTGAGCAAGTGAACAGCATTTGTAGTCTATGCTCTAGCTATGTCTGGACCCAAGCTTTATAATATCTCATATAGCACCAGAGTTACATAAGCAGCACTTTCCTGCCAGTAATGTTCTTGTTATTAGAAGAAGTACTTTTCACCATAGTTGAATGATTTAAGGCTGTATATCCTTAAATTGGACAACTGGCAAACTGTCTTCATTTGCCTGTTGGTTAAAGAAGGAACATGTCTAAATTGTTCAAAATAAAGATGTTATAAAGCTTTAATTATAATTACTCTAGTATTTGTGATTATTAGAGAAAGGGGGAAAAAAAGTAAATTGCTTTGATGATACTATTTATAGCATACTATGTAATAGTGTCCATAAATGGAAATAAAGGAGGAAAATATTTGTGCCTGTGTTAGAATTTTTTCTAATTAAATAATAAATATACTATTGTCATCAGTTTTTTATATGTTAATGATGGAAAACACTCTGCCTTTACAGATTGTGGGACATTGAATGTGGGGCATGTTTGAGGGTACTCGAAGGACATGAAGAACTGGTTCGATGTATTCGTTTTGACAGCAAGAGAATAGTCAGTGGTGCTTACGATGGGTAACTAAACTATAGCCACTTTCTTTCTTTTATAAGAAGAGATAGTTCACTTTAGCTTTTAGTCATTATCTGTGTTTTTAAGTATCTTTCCATGAATTTACTGTCTGAATAATACTTTGTTAATCTTGATCTTCTCCTGATGGAGTTGCCTTAATGGAACTAGGAAGATTAGGATATAAAAGCAAAATACTGATATATAATTTGGAGGACTAATGATGAGAATATTATCTGGCAGTGTTTGATAAACCAAGAAAAAATCCAAGGAAAAGAAACTTGTGTAAATAAAATTCATAAAATCCTTCAAGAAATTGGCATGGAAACATTATGGGCAGATAGGGACAGAATGAGGATAGGATTTTGGAATAAAATTAAAACAAGAGTAAAGGACATTGAAAGACAGAAAGTTTAGGCCAATCTTAATGATAAAAGATTCTTAAAGCTATACAAACATTAAAACGACTGTCAAGTGCACTGTCAGTGCAGTGTTTTAGAACCCAGATATATTAATAATGAAGCAGTATAACATTTGATCATAGCAGTCAGGTTAGTAATATTGTTTTACCTCACTTCTAACTTGAAACAATTTTGTCATAAAATCTGCTAGATTAAAATTTTCTTAACTTTGACCAATTAATTTAATTAAGCCTCTTCATACCATATGATTCCTGGAAAGAATATCATTTTTTTACAATTACATTTTTTGTAGAGAAAGTATGTATTTGGAAATAACATGATTTCTTAAAGCACATCTTTAATTAATGACTTTTGTTGCAGAAAAATTAAAGTCTGGGACTTAATAGCAGCGCTTGATCCACGAGCACCAGCTAGCACGTTATGTCTAAGAACTTTAGTGGTAAGTTGCCCTAAATGTATAATTTCCAAAGCTTACTATTTTCAGAAAGGTTGAATTTATGAGGACTGTTTAATAAAGAATGTACATTTTGGTTTTGTTTTTTGTTTTTGTTTTGACAACATACTTTTACTCATCCTCATAACTTTGATGATCTTTCCCAAAGTAATTCCCATTGGATGCAATACACCTGTCCCAGTGCTTCTGCCAGTCTTCAAAGACATGCTAGAAACCATTTTTTGACAGGTCCTTCAGAATTGTTTCCGTAGCCTTTACAACTGCTTCTGATGATGGAAAATGCCTCCCATGAAGGTGTTTCTTCACTTTGGGGAAAAGTAAAAAAAATCACAGCTAAATCTGTACTATAGGGAGGTTAAAGCAAACACTTTGTATTGATTTTTGTGAGATATTCAACAACATTTGGGATGTGCAGATGTGCATTATTATATGCATACAGCTTGTTGCACAGAAATACAGCCTTTTGCATGTGATATGGCCTTGCAGATTTTTAAGGACATTCTGTAGTTTTGCTCAGTTACTGTTGTGTGTACAGGTGCAACATGCTGGTAAACACTTCCTGGAATATTGAAACATGAGATAACAATAAGCTTACCAGCAGAAGCATCCACTTTTGCTTTTTTTTGGTGTTGGTGGTGAAAAAATTTTCCCACAGAGCTGTGCCATTGATGTGACCATGTTTCATCAGCACCTTTGAAAGAAACTGCATGTAGGCCTGCATGTGAGTATCCTTTTGTTCAGGAATCAGCAGTCTTGGAACCCACCATGCATGAATATGTCTCATGTGGAACTTTTCTGATACCAACATGTGGGTGGCACTCAGTGAAATTGTCAGAATTTCTAAAGTGTTTTTAATATTATTTGATAATTCTCTCTCATAACAACAGCAACAGTGTTACTGTTTTCTTCCTTTGGAGCACAAATTGGAGGGCCAGGTTCACTGTTCTTTGAAGTTAATTGCCTCCCCCCCCCCTTTTTAAACATTTTAAAGCATTTCCAAGCTGTGCTATAGAGAAGAACAAGCTCTCCATTGGTCTCCTGTAACATTGCAAGGGCCTCAACTTAAGATTTGTTGAGATGAAAGCAGAATTTCAGAGCAGCATATTGTTTATACACATAAAGACACTAGATGACACTATACTTCACTAACTATTAATAGTGTCACCTAATACCAAGTTCTTTGTATGTATAATCAATCTACTTTGCTGTTTCTAATAGCATATTGTTTGTTGTGTGTTACCTCCATTTTGCTGTAGGTAGAAGCTGGGGAATATCTTAATTTGCTCACCATTCACAGGTGGGGACTTGAAATAACAATGAAACTAACACCATGTGTATATTACACATTAAGCTTTCAAGATAATATTCTTTTATGAACATTCCTCTTATTACCCAAATTTAATGAATTTCTTATTACTATTAGATGAACCTGGGCTTTCTGTTAATCCTAAAGGCGTCAGCTTCACCCCAAAACAGATGTATTAGTACTGGTGGAGCTCCCATCACCTGAATTCCAGGAGATAGTAGACTCAATCTTCTTTAATATCCTGCAAAAGTTTAATCACTTAGTAATGCTCTTATGAAAATAAACTACAAAATATTTATTTGTAGACTTACATCTAGCATGTTTCTGTTATGAATTTTGCTGTTTCTCTTTGTATAGTTTATAATACATAGGGAAACTGCAGTATTTTGCTGCTCTGCCTGTTGGTACCTTTACAGAAATCAAAGAGCATTGTTAGCAACCTCTTCATTTTAGCAGTGGAGTATTCTAATAATCTCTCTTGTGCCACTGGTGTTTGGTGACACCTTTCTTTGTCACATCTCTGACATAATTTAAAAATCAGAGGAAATGGAAAAATGACCAGTAATATTAAAATAAATTAATAAGAATAAACTTAAAGTTTAACAATAATGACTGACCTCTGAACACTTGAATATACAACAAAGACCAGAAGCAAACGACTACTATGGATTCATTTAAGAACTTTCGAAAAATAAGACATTTTTAAAAAATTCTGTTGGAACTCGCACAGTGAAGCTTGTTAATGTAAATTATAATTAATCTGTTGTCTAACACACTCTTATGCTTCACTTACTTTTAAATATGGTGGGACCGGTTTCGAAGAGACATCCTCTCCATCTTCAACCAACTTGACGACTCTAGAGTCATATGCAATTGCAAAAATTATACTACTTTTCTGCATAGTTCCCTTCAACAGAAATGAATTTTCTGCACCAGATGGGTAATTTCCTTTTCCCCTCATCATAAAAAAATAAAATGGGTGCCTCAACATCCAATTGCATACAAGGTGCTCAATCTTTGTCATCCAGTCTTTTCCTTCCTAATGCTCCCTTCAGTGGCCCTAACATTTAATCATCATGGGGTAAATCTGGAGTGTGTTCTAGGAGTTCCAGTGAATTTTCCTTAATTGATTCTGGCTTATGGCTGCTATGTGGCTTCATCTTGTCATGCAGAAGCAGAACATCACGAATGGGTTGCAAACTTCTTTTGTTCAATAGGAGTTGTCATATCATCCAACTATTTGCTGTATTCACATTTATTTGTTCATTGCTATCAAGTCTGCTGTATTTCAGTAACTGTTCTTTGTTTACAATTATATACATCCTTACACAATGGACAGTAGCTGTCCATGATTAATTTAATCCCAAAGAGATATTTTGACAGGCAATTATATCCAACAATTATGCAGAATTGGGCAACTCCAATTTTTCTTGGTTTCTATAAAAGATGTTTGAAAATATTGAGATCTTCATATGTTTTCCTTTCAATTTTTGTTGGATATTTTGTTGTTCTTGCTCAGTTATTAATCTTTTTATTAGTTTCAATTTAGAAGGATGTTTAAGTTCAAAAGTTTGTTTTAAATTTGTAGTGTCTCCTTTTTTGTTAAGGTATCAGTAATCTCATTCCTCTTTAATAAAATATGCCCTGGAATCCGTTGTAAAAGTATATCTGGATTGTACAAGATAGTTTCCTCATTTCATTTATAGTGTTTGTAGTATAGAATAATACCTATTTGAAAGATATGGGGAAAAAATTATAAGTATCAGGATTCCTCAATTGCCACTAGCAACCAATCAACATTCATTCGTTCATGAAGAAAATCAATGTGAACAACACTTCTTTGGAAGCCCCCCCCCAAAAAAAAAAAGATCGCAAGAACTTTTTTGCTCACAGGCAAATTTTGTCTTTGACTGGAGTACCCTCCCCTCTCGAAACCAGTTCCATATATTTATGAAAAGTAAATGAAGCTTTAAGAGTGTGTAGTTCAACTGAATCATACAGTGATATCAATTAATATGATTAACTTCACTGTGCAAGTTCCAATTTACATTTTAAGTAGTAAATATATATACTTATCTATCATGTTGTGTTTGATCATTCTAATTTTTTTTCTTCTGTTTCCAGGAACACACAGGAAGAGTGTTCCGCTTACAGTTTGATGAATTCCAGATTGTGAGCAGCTCACATGACGATACCATCCTGATATGGGACTTCTTGAACTGTACGCCCCCAGAAGGAACCCCTCCACAGCAACAGCAGCAGCAGAATATGCAGCCACTCAACACCCGCTCCCCTACACGCACGTACACTTACATCTCAAAGTAATTACGCACAGTGATGGCTCTTCCTCATCACATCACAACCAGGGTCTCACTGTATTTTACAAAGTTTGTTTTGTTTTAGATCTGAACTTCCAAAATGGGTTCATACCTGGTATTGTAATACCATTGGAAAATAACATACAGAATGTGTTTTTATTTCCATTTTTGTGCCTTAGAGGTGCTGGCATGTGTATTTTTGGGAATCATAATGAGTTATTTATCAGAGCAAAGTTATGGCATGGGGTAGCAATCCAGAGAAACGAAATAACAAGGGGATATTCTGTGCATTTTGACTTACCAGATAGGTAATTACAGTTAACGAAAAGAGCAAAACTCTTTTGCTCAGTTTGCTAGAGCATTTGGGTCATGACTAGCTTTAAAAACCAAAGGTGCAGATTTGAATCTTGCATGCCAAAGTTGCCTTGGTCTAATTTTTTTGAGTTTTCCCTCACCCAAAAGGAAATGCAAGATTTGTAAGATACAGGGGCTTTTTAATGGAAAGCCTCAAATTTAGCCACAAATTATCAATGTATAATGGATTTAATTTTTAGGAATTTTAAAAAGCAGACTTCTTCCAGAGGAACTTGTTATATCAGTAGTATAAAACCATTGAGGCTTTTTTATCACTGTGATAAAGAATTTTATTGACAAGGCAGTTTTGTAGTCAATATTTGAATAGTATGCAAATGGTAGAGAACTTGCATTGTCTATTTTTTAATCTGTTGATGAACCATGAGACAGCAGAGTTGTGATCTCAATGGCAATCGAGATGACAGTGCCAAGAGAAAACCTTTTCCCATACCATTTTGGTACATGAGACTTTCAGGATCACATTTGGTTTGTCTTAGTGGAAAGAAATTAAGCTGATCACTCATTCTTAATGACAGCTTTTTTATTATTGTAGTTATTAGTTATGGTACATTTAATTGCAAAAGGAGTTGGTGATAAAGAATTGAATAACAGCAAGATGTAAATGCTATCGAATAAAATGGGCAGGAATATTGCATAGCAGTTCATTCACCATTCTTTGGGAAAGCAAATGGGTCACAGAAACAAGGGAAGTAGCTATTTCAAATCTGCAGAGGGTGTATAGCTATTTGGTTTATACTTGTAATATGTATTTGAGCATAGGTTCAATAAGTAATATACAAAGTAAACTGTAAAGACCATATTGCTCTAAGTTAATTTACTTTCCTGGTGTAAAGACAAATGTTGGCGAGCAGTCCCTACAAAAATTATTTAAAAAACAAAACTATGATATAAAAACATTACTGAAATAGCAAGACTTAAAAAGATGAGCCCTGGTTGTGTATTCTTTTCTGTAGGTCACACCCTTTTATTTTGCAAGGTCTACATGTGCCTATGGTTGCATGATAAGAAGGTTCTGCAGTGCATGCTGTTGGTTTGTTTTTTTACATGTTGTATGGGGTAGAGTATTTTCAGCAAACTAGTTTTAAAGTGTGGTAAAAATATGCATATAGCTTTATAAATTAAATATTTTAACTGGTGAGTTTATTATGTACTCTCTTATATCCCCATTTACAAATGTTTATTGACAGAGCATTTTTTGTGGACCTTGTGCACATCTCAGCTGTTAGTTGACTGGCAGATGATTCGAATTGATCTTGGGCACTTACAGCTGACTTCTAGTGGGAGGTTTCAACATTCTGTAATTAAACTGTAATCTATTAAAATTTTAAAATTCATCTACCTCTCTTTATTTTTTCATATGTAAATCTTTTCTCATAAGCTAAGTTCTGATGGTCAGAATGATGATTTTATTGATTTCTTTTCTATTTCATGATCATTTTCCAAAAATGCTTTGCTGCAGCAGATTTATCTGTTTGTTTATATAAGATATTCCTAAAATGTTCTTTAAATCTGACATTTGTACTTCTTTTTGTGTCCCAAATGTTTATTTTATTACAATCTGAATATTTAATCTGGTAGATCCTGGTTTCTTTTCTGGTGGACACATCTACCAGATTAATTGTTCAGATTATAATCAAATATACATGGGGAAAACAAAAAGAAATTTAGATGTCAGAAATTAAAACCATCATGTCAGAAACACTGCTTCGTTGCTTCTAAACACATATAAATATTAATTGAAAATTGTTGAAATCAGCATACATAATTTTGTAACTTAGCTTATGGGAAAAGATCTGCATAAAGAAAATTGAAGAAAAGATTGATGAATTGTGAAATTCCAACAGAGACTGTTAAATAAAAAAAGTTTATAACCTCACGTTGGAAGTCAGGATGCAATTTGGATCGCCCACAAAACTAGCAACTATGATGTGGACAAGGATTCATAAAACATATCAACAATGTTGATAAGTACAGAAATTAGAGTATAGTGGACTCACCAAATAAAACATTTAAGCATACAGCTTATTTATACTTTTGTCAGCATTATAATAGGGTTATATTTGGTAATCATTCTTGCCTGTAGACCCAAGGTCATGGGTTCAAAACTAGCCAGGGTCAAAAGATTTTTTAGAATATAAAAATTCTCAGTATGGCTTCCTTTGAAAGGGATGTAAAGTCTTTGTTCAGAATTATAGATTTATAGCTTGTAAAAGGAACTCAGGCCTGAAAGAAGAAGCTTCTGAGTAAAATTTGTAACAAATATTTATACTCCAATTTTAATTCACTAAGTGTCATTATAAACATTTTTATTTAATTTTATATATTTGTAGCATTAAAACTTCTTAATGATTTTCACTTTTTTGATGTAGTATTGACAGAATGCAGCTTGTCCTTATGGCCAGATACATAATTTTTTTTATTTCTATGACCTTGAACTAAAGATATTCTGTTATAATAGTATGCAAATGCAGGAGGGCAAACTTTATACGTTGTAGAATATTTATACAGTGAAACCTCAGTCCATCACTCTGGATTTTTCTGGCATGAAAATCATAAGTATAGCTTTCTTTGAAACAGAAATAAAGCAAACAGAAGTGTTTTGCATGTCGTATATTTATTGCATGTAAAAGAACCTCAAGCCTAAAAGAAGAGGGCATCTGAGCAAAATTTATCATGTCCTGAATTGAATAGGACACTGATGACCTGAGATGTTAAAGAGTGTCAGTAAGTAAATGAAATAAATAAAATAAAAATTGAAAACATTTTATGATACAGTCGAACTACACACTCTGTTCCAATAAACATTTTTAGAAAATAAAAATTGTTCTTGGAAGCATTGTTTTATGTAGTCCCAAATATAATTTCATTAAACAATAGGAATAAGACCTGCATTGATTGTCCTCAAAGTATTGTTTTCTTACATTGATCAAACATATATTTTTTAATATAGCTTTTATCTTAGATTGATCATTTTTTTTAATTACCATTGATAAATTGCAGCAAGTACAGTACAGTACAGTGTTATAGAAGTACATGGCAAGGCCCATATTGTTTTCTCATGTGTGGAGCAGCAAGGCATTGATTAATGGAGTGGGAAGACACAAAACATGTATCTTAGCTGCATGTGTTTGCATTGGAGGGAAATTGCAAATAGAAATGAAGAGGCATAAGACAAAACTGTGATTGAACTCTCACAATGAGGAGTCTCGTTTTCACTGTCTATTGTAAGTTCTCGCAGTATACATACAGCTCAAAAAGGAGGCTATCATTTTATTGTTTTCAAAGTTAAGGAGTACCATCCAAAGCATGTGAGGACACTTGATGAAAGTCCTAAAGTTATTTTAGAACATGGGCATCTCTGACAGAGAGAACATGTTGGTATTTTGATATTTTAAAATGAATTGGCATATTTCTGTGTTCTGCAGTCTTTCGTTTATTTTAGCCAATAGGCTCTCCCCAGTTTTAACATGCCAGAGATGCCCATGTGCTAGACCCCTTCCCCCATCCATCATTTACTTTGGCTTACCCCTTGGGAAATGATGACTTGAGGTTTCGCTGTGCTTTATAATGATTTTACATGGATTTCTTGTGGATCTTTGACTGAACAGTTTTGTTAACAAAAGCTAATAAAAATTGGTCCTATCACTCAGAAGTTCTGGATTAAATAATTGTTTGTATGTTACTCCAATTTTAGTTCACCAAGTGTCATCTATAAACATGTTAATTTGTTCTACACATTTGTAGCATTTAAACTATTCTTAATGATTTACTACTTTTTAGTTTTGTATCACAGAATGCATCTCTTCATCTTTATGTCCAGATAAATAATTTTTTTTATGTTTGTTATTTATATGGCCTTGAGCTGAAGGTACTCAGCTGTGCTAGTATGCAAATGCAGGAGTGCCAACTTTGTACATTCTAAGAGTTCTATGATAAGTAGAAATAGAACTTATGGGCAAAATTGTGTACAGATAGAAACAACCATTTATTTAAATATTGTACTTATGAAGCTGTTGACAATGGAGTGGCAATATAACCTCAACTTGGGTATTCATTTTTTACACTAAACTCCATTCACTTACACAAAAGTAAGATGCATTTCGGGAGAATCTCTCCCATCTTCAATTGCTCACTGAACCGTCGTTACTCGAAACTATGACTGGACATAGCTATTTATTTCCTCACTTAGTATTCTTTGTTCTTGGAAACTTGTAATTGCAGTAAGTGATGCTGCTGATACTTATAAGGTATTACTGTTTTTAAGTAGTCTGTGCAAACTTAATCTAGTCAGTACTAGATTGCGTGACATTTCCTTGACTACATGGTGACTGATGAGAGAGATTGTTTGCTGAAAATGCTGTACCTTGTGCATGCTATAACACATTATTGGAAAGGAACTTTGCTGGATAGCTAGAGAAGGTGGTATTAATGTAGAATGTATTTAACATATTGTATTCTGTACTATTTCTGGCTTAGGTGCCTTTGCTGATGTTATCCTTCACTTAAATGTGTCTAATCCAGTCCTTGGGTTCTATCAGGATGAAGACACTTTGATGATACATGTTACCATGGTGGATGCTTTCCTTTCAAACATTCAGGTTGAGAACTTGGAAAAGTTTACAAAAGAGTTAATATTTTGCTATCTTATCTTTGCCTCGTGGAATGTCTGCATGCAGTAATAAGCTCATGCATGTTTGAGAATGTTTAGGCCTTTTTCATTTTGTGTTTCCATACAATTTTTAGTATCTTTTCCATGCTTTTCCTAATCTCTTGGCATTTCAGTCCTTATAAGTAGTTTAGCATTGGTAATAGTTTAACACAGTGACAGCTGTATATAATCAACTACTTGTCGTCTAAACACTCTTATGCTTCACACTATTTTTGAAAACGACGGGACCGGTTTCGAAGCCACATCCACTCCATTCTCGATCAACTCGACGACAAGTAGTTGATTACATACATTTCAAAAGCTTCACTGTGTTTAGTTCCAATTAGAATTTTCGAATTTGTGTAATTTCGATAGTTCTTAAAAATTTTAAACAGTGACAGCTATTGCAAGTATGTCTGAGTAGTACCATGAGAGGAAATCAAAAAAATATTTTGAAAATATGCTATCTAATATCATGGCATCTTTTAGGATGCTCTGTAAATGTGTTATGAGCTTAAGGAACTAAACATATTCAGGATTTTTCTACAGACTTTTCATCAATTATATACCATAATATAATTCACTGAAAGGAGAGAAAAATAAAAGCAACACCTAAAATTTTTAAATATTTTTAATTTTATGCATTATTATATGTGAATTACTGTAATTCCATTCATTTTTTAACATTAAATATTTTCCAAACATTTTGCAACCACTCTTATGTATTTAGATATCATTTTGAGTCTATAATTTCCTTTATGGCATGAACATGAATGCAAGTTAATCACATTTCATAATGATCTCATTTTTACCTGTAGGGTGATACAAGTTAAAACACCCACATTGTGTTTAAAACTAATTTCGTGTGTCGGAACTAATACATTGAAGCAACTAATATATTAAATAGCTAGTGAGTCACTTTAATACTCTACGCTCCACTTACCATTGAATTATACAGAACATATTCACAGCCTTTGCCTGCATCATCAACTGTGAGTCAATGCTAGATTTGTTGATGGTTGGATTCACTTGGTGTAGCGCTTGTGTAGCTTTTATGAACTTTTGGATTAATTTGTCTTCTTTGAGGATCTTGACATTCATAATCTTATATGCATATTTTTTTTATAATTTTTTTCCCCATATTCCCAGCTCCAAAGGTCTATCTATGAATTTCAGTAATTTGACTTCCATTTCTATATAAATGTGCAACTGCTGATTTATCTATCTGATTGTACCTGTAGTTTCTCCAGTGCTCTTTTAGCTTAATTACAATGCTTCTTTTTGTTTTGCCAATTCATATTTTGTTCCATTCCGAGCAGTTGATTCCTGGCTTCTTCTCATTTTATCATTATCACCAGAGTTTAGCAGATTATTTAGGTTGAATTTGTTCACTGGGAACAAAGTAATGCCAAACTCCCCGAGTATTTTCTGGAATTTTTTGATGGCCCAAGTATAAGTAGTTTTCTTGTGAATGTAACTTCTTTTCTTGCTGTCATTGTTGTAACCTGTTTTAACATTAACAACAAAAAGAAACTACCATTCACAAGAAATTTACTAATCATCCTTGGGCCACCAGAATTCCAGAAAATACTCAGGGTATTTGCTATTACTTTGTCCCCAGTGAACAAATTCAGCCTAAACAATCTGCTTAACTCTGGTGTTAATGATAGAATACCTGATGAGAAGCCAAAACTCTATAAAATCAACTGTTTACAATGAAACAAAGTGTATATTTTATTTATACTTTGTTAAATAAAGAGTTAAGATCTTAAGGCCTTTTCTTCCACTCAGTCTTACATGTATGTACATACATAATAAATGATAACATCTTAACAGCCTCCTCTGGACTTAACAGTAACTTTACCTCATAAAATTATATGTTAAACTGATTGAAATACCTCACCAATAAAATAAAACTGATGTAACAATGCCATTAGACATTTCAGATGACCAAGGTGTAAATGTGTGATTAAATTTCATTCAATTTCATGCTCATACAATAAAGCAAGTTGTAGACTCAAAATGATATCCAACTACATAAATAATGGTAGCAAATATTTGGAAAACTAATGTTAAAAAAATTAAAGAAATTATAATAATTCACATATAATAAAGCGTAAAATTAAAAATGTTCTAAACATTTTATGTGGCTTCCCCCCCCCCCCTCCTCACAGTGTAACTGTGTCTGACCACACATATCTGACATTTCATCAGCTTTAATAGTTATAACAAGCAAGTTGTACAAGCTTGTGTCTTATTGTCACTGTGCTACATTTCCTCTTATTTGGTGAAAAAAGTGTCTTGGTAGCCATGGGTTATTTTATACTGCCCTCTTAAATAGTACAGATAAAAACATATGCGCTAAAACCTAACTAGCTCTGAAACATTTGTCCCAATGTACTAGGCTTATATTCATTATAATTTTGGTAATGCTTTAAGGATTGCATACATAAAACTTAATGAATATAAAATAAATTAGTATTTCAGTTTTATTTTGATAGTACCATGGGATGACAATACTACTCCTAAAATTCCATCTAGAATAATGCTCCTCCAAAACAATTTCGTCTTCTTAATATTATGAAACCAAAAAACATTTTCTTTCTGAATCCTAATTACTACATTAAATGAAAATATAATTAATGAGAAACTTTAACTTTTAGTTGAACTTTTTTAAAAACAAACATGAATTTTCAAGAATATTCTAATTTGCAAGAATGTTATTTTGTAACTATCTGAAACTGTGTATTTCAAGAAATATTCATTTAAGAACTTTCGAAAAATTATAAGAAATTTTTAAATAATTCTGTTGGAACTCAAACAGTGAAGCTTGTTACATGTAAATTCTATCTAATCTGTCATCTAACACACTCTTATGCTTCACTTACTTTTAAATATGGTGGGACCAGTTTTGAAGAGACATCCTCTCCATCTTCAACCAACTTGACAACTGGTAGGAGAAACTTAACATCTATGATGACCTGTGGCTCTTCCCTGTGGTGTTTTTTTTTTATAAACTGGAAATTTGTATTATATTCTCCTATAATGTCAAAATTCACAATATGATCCCTATGTTTATGAATGTAAATCTTTCACATAGGCGTACAGAATTGGATACATGGGAGAAAATTTACATTCATAAACATAGGGATCATCTTATGAATTTCAACATTACAGGAGAATGTAATACAAATTTCCAGTTTATAAAAAAACTTCACCAGGGCACGGATCCTCATAGATGTTAGTTTGTCCTACCAGTCGTCAAGTTGGTTGAAGATGGAGAGGATGTCTCTTCGAAACCGGTCCCACCGTATTTAAAAGTAAGTGAAGTATAAGAGTGTGTTAGACAACAGATTAGATAGAATTTACATTCAAGAAATATATTTAAGCAAACTTTTAATTCTTACTGTCAAATGCTATCCTATTTTATTGCTCTCCAGTGCTTGCATGAAATTTTATATTGTATAAAAGCAATAAATAAATGCTTCTGTAATTAATTGCCTTCTTGCATGCTTCTTTTTTGATTTTCTGTAAGCATTTTTGTCATGTCTTACTTTATAAATTACTCTTTAGATTCGCTTTCTTTAAAAGTATTCCTATATATAATTTGGAAGTCCATCACTGAAAGCTGAATTATAATATATTTTTAGATTAGTAATAATGAAATAAGTTGTATACTAACAGCATAAGTCATTTTTGTTTGTGAAAAATTAATATTGTGAAATATCTGTTTGCAGAAAGATGATAGTGCAAAGTTGCATTTATTGTTAAATCCATACAAAAGTGACTTATTTCACCATTAATGCCACAGATATGAATGCACACAGCTAAGTAGAAAAAAAATAAAAAGAATAATGTCTTAAAAGATTCAAGAATTTTAATGTGCCATTACATGTCAGATCTTAGAGTGCTTCATATAACAAGTAATATTAAGTTCTTTTTATATATATATACTTTTTTAACCATTTTAGCTAATTTGTGTCATATTTATTGATTTTTTAATTATTTATTTATTGTTTTAATTCTAAGTAGCTTACAATCTGTATGACATGGTTCCAACTCAGAATCTACAACAATTGCAAAGTAACAAATAATCAGTGAACACATAAAGCACAATCTCATTTAATATATAAAATTACACCTATTTTTACTCTGTTTCATCCATAAAATACATTTCCATGCATATCATTCTATTCTCCTTATATGCTAGCCATTTCTTAGTTAAATAAGGCTTTCCTAACCCCTTGATCTGTGATTTATCTTTGAAAACATTTTCCTATTTTCTAATCTTCATCCGCTTCCCTGTTTATCAACTGTTCTATTCTTGACAATGAAGGCAATCCAGCTTTCCTACCTTTCTGGGATCCTACATGCTCAACACCCTGGTTTTATGTGCTTTAGACCCCACCCTTCCTTCTTCCTTCTCTCCATACGTACATTCCTCCTTTGCTTTAAGTACATTTTTCCACCATCCCTATATACTCACCAAATTTTTTCAAAAACTACTTGTTTCTTCATCCAAAAAATTTTATCATCACCAATTCTGTCTGTAAATTATCCCATTTCATAACCCATTCATAATTTCTCCAATCCTTAGTTTGTAAACTTTCAACCATGCAGTTTCTTCATTTCTCCACATAGTGGACACTCTTCCTTTAATCCACGTAACCCAAATATACCCCCAGGCAAATCCTTACCTTCCCCTTTTATTTAAAATATCAACATATTTTTCCCGCCCCCATTCTTTCTTAAATTTGCTATTATGTTCAAGGTATTCATATCTTACAAACTACTCCATATTTCTTGCTATCCAATATCATCAATCTTTTTTTTCACTTTATTCCATAGTCCTTTTAACTGTTGTTTCTCCACTTCACCTATTCCAACCTCTTGAACTGTTCCCTTTAGTTGAGCTAACCAACTTTTTCCCCCTTTATCTTTGAAGGCAACCCTATATTAAAATTTCAAAATTGTTTAATTTGATTGAAACTTTGTCAAAAATTGTATACACATTTAAAGATATTTTTATTTCTTTATTGCCATTTGATTGGAAAATATTTATTATTTTGAGGATTTGAAGCTTATATTCGACAAACAGGATGCATCATAGAGGAAAGGTGTAAGGAAAACAAACAGCAGATTAAACAGTTTTATCTAGGAAAATCTGCAATGAAACGGCATATCATTGAGATTGGCCATAAGGCTCTTTTTGAGCAGACAGCCGCCTTATTCAAAACTGGTATTCACTCATCAGGAAAGTCATAGAGATTAAATTGTGAGAACATAACACTTTTGACAGCAATAATGTCCTCCAACTATGAGGCTTGGAAACCTCCTTTGTTTGAACAAACTAGACAGCAAACCAAGGACTAAGAGAGACCTACAGATGTGGAGACCATCTCACTAAAACTCACTCTTCCCTGCCGGACACACACACACTGTCACATACCTCCCAGAGAACTTCCCTCACTCAGCACCAGGCCCTTCTAATGCTGGGCAAATCACCAGATCCCAAACCAAACTAGCTACTAAGACATGCATTTACCCTGCCATTTGGTTCTAGTCTCACTCTTGAACCAGACCAATCATCTGGCAATATATCATCTACGAGGGCAAGGTGAAAAGTTCTCAGCCTTGTACAAGATGGCACTGATATCAACAATTGCTACATGTTTTGCAATAATGTTAGTCAATTGTCATCATATAGTTTAGCACTCATCATATCGTTTAGCAATTTTTTTCATTTATGGAAGCAGGCTGTATGCAGAAGGCATTTTCTTGGAAGAACTCCTCAAATCAGATTTTGATGTCTTTTTCAACAAAAAGTACCTTTATCCTCAAGCAGAACCTGGCAGTAATAAACTGCATCGATTGTTCAACGTTCATGAAGAAAATCAATTAACAAGATGCCTTGGGAGTCCAGAAAAAACTAAAGCAAATGTTCCTAGTTGATAGACAAGTCTTTGCTTTGGCAGGAGCAAATTTCCCCTCTTTTCCTCTACTGCATGCTTACTAGGACTCGGGAGTAGTGGTGTACCTATGTTTCATCACAGGTTATGGTTCAATGCAGAAACATTTCCCTTTATCCTGGCAAGCAACCTCTTGACACATTCCCTATCTGCAATCTTTTGGTTTTCAGTTAGAATTTTAGGAACCCATTTTGCAGAGACTTTTTGGAAATTCAACTCATCTGAAATGATGGATACAATGCTTCCACTTGGTCACATTTGACAACATTTAGAACAGCCAGAATGTTTATTTCCATTATACTTATCTGAGATGACTTTCGATTTCTTGCCTTCTGGGAAATTTTTGTGCCACACTTGTATCTTAAACAGCATTCTTATCCTTTAATCTTTGTTTTCAGTTGGTTTATACCCTGCCACACCAACTTAATATCAGTGCCTTGTGCAATCAAGGTAGCTTTGTTCGGACATGATACTATTGACAAACAAAGCTGTTCCCCTATTCCTGAAACTCCATACATAATGCCTTATATACATGTCTTGCTTCATACTACTTACAAGTGGTAAAATCCAAATTCTGGTGTATATTTGATTTGCCCATATATTTAGTTAAATTTTGATTTATTTTTAATGGCAAGCTGCATCTTGTGGTGCTGTTTAGTTGGGAGGCAAAGCTCACCTGAGCATAAATTTATATTTGCACACTATAGCCTAAGGAAGTTGCACTTTGCATGTTGATATAAATTTCTCATAAAACTTTGAAGTTAACATTTCAGCATAATTTAAACATAGCCTTGCCTTGAACAAAATGTGAATATCAGCTTTAATAATCCTGCAAATTAGACAAACACCTTATTTGTTTCCTCTTAAACCTGTCATTCTGCACACCATTAATCAAAGAGATTCAGTGTACGTTTCTTTGTCACTAATTTCCTTAATTTTCATTTAGTTTAAAAGAAAATGTTTCTGTCTTATATTAAAGATTACGTTTATTAGTCTATTGTGAGTCAAACTATTTGAAAACACTTTTTCTCACTTTACTTATGGAAGTGCCTTCACATAGTTTGATATTGAAATTACTTTGGTTGTCTATATTTCCAAACTTTATTTTAACTTTCCTCCAGAACCCACTCACTGATGTCCTATATTGCTTTCCATATCTGCTCTTCATTAAACCATTCCTGCTGACTATTTTTTATCCAAAATAGTTATTTACAGTTTTAAACATTAACTTTAAATTCATTTGTCCTTTAGGTAGCTGCTACACCCCAAAACAAGTAGTAGTTTCCTTAATATTCCTCTGTCACTAACCAATTCTAATAAAGTGCCTATAGCAGTTCTTTCTATGAATATTCATCTGGTAGAGCACTGACAGTAACAGGGAAGTGCTATTAACTGGTTCCTCTGACCTTCATTGCAAGTACCTAAAGCAATTGGAGTGTTTTGGCTTCCAAGTGCTGCCGCATCTTAATAGTAAAATTGGTCACTGCTTATGTTTGGTACGGCTCAGCCTTAAGTTGTTAGTAAGAGATTATGGCTAGAGGGAAACCCAGATGCAATATATATTTATGAGGAAACTAATAAACAGCATTAGAATAGCTTTCAAGAACTCAAAGAATATAAAATGAAAAATTGCAGCAATTTCATAATAAGCACTAATATGTGTGAATGCAAACTTTCTTGAAATGTACAATGGTCATTTGAAAAAATTTTAGAATGACTCCCAGATTGCAGCATAAGCTCCAAAGCAGTTTTGATATCACAACCTGCCATCTTCCATAGACACTTTTGTATATACGGGAAAAATGGCAAATACTGAACATCATGCGATTATAAAATATTTTATAAAGAAGGGTATGAATGCAACAGTTATGACAAACACTCTAGGAGACTGCACCATCAACTTTTCCAAATGGGCCATGGAGTTTAAACATGGGCTTGAAAGCTTGGAAGATGACCCATGCATTGGTGGCCAAAATTTGCCACAACATGGTTTTGGAGGATTAAATATTTGAAGCTCTGGGCATTTCAGGGGAAGACAAAGCAAATCAAAGTGCGCTCAGCTAAGTTCGACTCATTTTCAGAGAGATCCTGCCAACTTCATGTGCTGATTTATAACCAATAATGAACTTTGGGTGCAATACTACATGCCTGAAATAAAACAGCAGTCTAAATAATGGAATCATCCTGATTTTTTACTAACAAAGCAGGTGTGTGAAATGAGCTGGGAAGATCATGACATTAGTTTTCTAGGATGCCAAGGGTGTACTGCTAATTGATTATCTTCTGGGTGGGACATCTATCACTGGAGTGTATTATGCTAACCTTTTGAATCTATTGAAGACAAAACTGCAAGAAAAGTGCAGGTTTATCAAAGAAAATCATCTTGTATCAAGACAATGATCGACCTTACACATGTGTCATTGCAGTGGCGAAAATCAATGAATTGGGTACAATTTTCTGCCACATCCACCATATTCCCCTGACTTGGTTTCATTGGGTTTCCATCTGCTCCTTAAGCTGAGCTAATTTGTTCATGGAATCTGCTCCTTAAACTGAGCAAAGAAGAGCTTACATCATAATTGAGATGTATTTTGCAGCTCTGGAGTAATCTGACTTTTCTGATGGGATAAAGGCTTTGGAGCATAGTTGGACAAAATGTGTTCATGTCATGGGAAAAAATAAAAATAAGAATAATTTCAAAAAGCTAGCAATCATTTTGTGCCTCATTCCGAGAAGTTTTCAAATGACCCTCTTTTGAGAGATATGTTGTGGCACAAGGACAGCATTCCCAACATCATCTATGACAAAGGTATAGGTGATTATTGTAATTTGCGTGAGAGATCTGTGTTTAATTGAGCGAATATGTATATCTGACTTAACTGGCATCCAAATGCTTACAGCCACCGTGCAGGTTGCAATTTCTTGGAAACAGTATAAAGCTGTCATATTCCATCTTCAGAAATGCAACATAAATCCTCTTGAGTCATGTTGTGCCTTTATCACTTTCACTGCTAATTTCTCCTTTATAACATCTTCTCCATCCTCATTACTGTTAAGTTTCACCCCAAGATAAATAAATTCTTTAACCACCTGAATATCCTTTCATCTTTCTGAGTTTATTTCCTTTTTTAATATTAATTTTACTTTCTGTTTAATTTAAAGAATTTTTTTTTCACCTTACAGTGCTTCTCGGGCATTCCAGGGAGTTGGAGTGAAAGATTGTTAAGGTGGGTGGAAGGATTTTAAGAGATGAAAGTGGTGGGACATGGGCCCATTCTAAGAAGAACAGAATTGGCCAACCGCATTTGTGGAAGATGCTATATGCCACTAACTTCCCTGGGGCATGCTGGATGGGCTTCATGACATGTTATTACTAGTGAGAGAAAAACTTTCCAGCTGTTTTGTTTTTATGAAAATAAAGAAAGCTTTGGTAGTAATAAAAGTGAGTTTTAATATTCTAATTTATTTGAGAGAAGCAATTTAAAGCGAAATATTTAAGGAAAAAAAGAATAGAAAGAACATTCACAATTCTGTATTTAGGCTTGAGACTGTGTGTCTCATCCTGCTCAGCAAAAGATCTAGATATTAGTTTCTTGAATGTTGCCATCAGAAGTGCATCATTCAAGCTGAATGATTATCTAGTTGAAATACTTAAAAGTTTCAAAGTTTCTTGTAACAATGAACCACTCTGTTTAAATCCAGCGTAAAAATGTTAATACTTGTTTTTACATAACTGTGTGCAGTTATATTTGTATTGAGAGATTTTTTCATATTTTTGAGCAGATGTGGGACATAGTGCTTTATTGTATATTTGCAATATTCATGTTATTTAAACTCGAGTTGTTTTAAGAATTTGCATATATGTGGGAAATGGTTCTTTCACACCAGGTGTGTGTACGACATAAGTTGGAAATGGAGAGTCAGACTTGAAAAATGAGGGTCACAACCAGGATTCAAACCATAGAAGAGAAATCTTACAGAGGTCTGCGACTTATAGAATCAGACCAAAAGAGATTTTTGTTTCCATGCTTGGAGCAGGACACAGTAGCTCAGTTGTTAGAGCATCAGCCCAGAAAACTGAAGATCTATGGTTGGAATACAGGCTGTGAGTCAAATTTTTCAAGTCTAATTCTTCATTTCCAATCTATAGCTATGATATTTAAATATTTATTCCTAAAATAGCTGCAGTGATAAAACTTATAGAACTTGTAGGATTGGAACTTAAGGTTGCAATATAATTTCAAACTGATTGTGAGGTTGTGACCAAATTGCTGTAAAAAGTTCTATTGAAAATGGTCTTTAATAGTTTTGCTTCCTGGCAGCTGTCAATCAGAAGAGTAACTCCCAGAAAAGCGGATTTATTTACCACATGATTGATTGAAGTTCTCACAATTACAATTGTAATGATTAAATTGAAAATAAGGTCATACCTTGTGGAGGAAGATGTTAGAAATGTTATGTTTTTATTTTTAGAAATTTGTCTTTCACAAGCATCAGCTAATCTTCCAAATGAGTCAGTTTAAACTTGAAAGCATACAGGGTTACTGTTGTCCCAGAATTATATTTGGGTAAATTTTGGTGATTTGGATGTTACAGAATGTTAATAATAAATTAATTTATCCATGTTTAATATTCTTTACTGATGAAACATGATTTCATATACATAGTCTTGTTTCGACCCAGAATAACGGATATTGGAGTACAGAAAAACTCAATTTTATACATGAACTCCTCCCCCTTTATTTACAAGAAAATTAGTTTGTGGAACCATGCTTCATCAGTAAAAAATATTAATTGTAGACCATTCTCTATCTTTAATATTCTGTAACATTCAATTACAAAATTTACCTGAATACCAGAACCACCTCTGCAGTTCTGACCTTGTATACTTTCAAATTTTAAATTGATTCAATTGTGAAAGATGAACTGATGCATGGTAATAATAATAAAAAAAAAAAAAAAGCAGAAATATGTGCGAGTAGCATATGGGGGTGTAGCAAGACAACATTTTCTGTCAGACTAGAGGAAGAAAATATTCTGAAATATTGCTTAATTTTGCAAGAAAAGTTAAAGAAATACCTGGGTGAATATAATCAAGAAAATTTTGGAAAGAATTGGTATAGGAAAAATATGGAAAGATACGGAATTAAAACAGATACATTTTTGGAAGCATTTGCATGGGCCAGAATTGAAGTTAAGTTGAAAGAAATAGGTGGAAGGTCCAGTATAGAAATATGTTCAATGTTTGGAGAAAAGAGCAATAACTGGCATATAGAAACTGTTCTTTCTCACTAGCTGTGTGTAGAAAATAAGTTGGAAATGAATCAGACTTAAAATTTCAGGTCTCAGCAACATTTGAACCACATATTTTCAGCCTTCAAGGGTGACACTCTAACCAACTGAGCTACCATATCCTCCTCCAAGCATGGAATCATGAACCCCCTCTGATTCTGTATACCCCAGAGACCTCCCTAAAGTTTTCTCTACTTCAAGAGATTTTTCCTTAGGAGGCGACTATAATGCTACGAGTACTTATGACCCAGACTTCCAGTTCCAGCAATTATATAGGGGTTATATAACAAATTATTTATGATTCAAATTTCACTAGTTTTGTTCCATCCACTTGGACATGTTTCAAAGGTAAATTTCCTTCATCGTCAGCACGGTCCAGCATAGTATTAAGATGTCGCTCTTTGGATTTTATAAACTTTTTGATGAGGTTACTATTGTTTGGAAGATCAAAATTAACTAAATTTTCTGATGAGAACGAAATGTTCTCGAAACCGATTCTATATATTATGACAAGTGAAGCATTAAGAGTGTGTAGTTCAACTAAATGATACAAGAATATCACTTATATTAAATTTTCTTTGTTTTCGTTCAAGAATATATTTTCCACACCAATAATTCTATCTGTTTTTGAAGAGCTTTTAAGAGTTTTGGTTCATTTCGGAACTAATGTTTTTTTTTGCCAGAAATGGTATGCTACTGCTGGTTTTTCTGTATGTTTATATTTTACACATCTCCTATGTTCCTTAAACCGTAAGGTAATGTTCCTGTTTGTTTTACCTTTATATTTATTATTGCAGTCTTTGCAGTTGATTTCATAAATGCCTGATTGTTTTCCTGGCTGGATTTTGTCCTTTGTGTTGGTTTTTAGGAGGTTTTTCAAACTGCATTTATTCACTGAAGCCAAAATAATGTTGGCCTCTTTAAAAATATTTTGAAATTTTTGGTGTGCCCATGGATGGAATATAAATTTTTTATATATCTGCTCTCCTTTGTAACCTTTCAGTGTGGTGATTTCTTTTATTTGTTTTTGTTTTTTTAATTTTTCTATGTTTTTCTGGACCAGATCTGTTGTGTAGCCATTTTTTCTGTGCTATATCCACGATTTTTTGCTACTCATATTTGTATTCTGTCCCACTTATTGGTAGGTTTGTTAATCTGAATGTGAGGCTATTGATTATAGTGAGTTTATGTTGTTTTGGATTGTGGCTGTTGTTTTTTATATAATTATCCGTGTGGGTATCTTTCCTGAATATGCCAAATTCCAATATGTTATAATTTTTTAATTGTTATATCCCGAAAAGGAAGAACCTTGTTGTTCTCCATTTCCATTGTGTTTTATGTTGCCGTCTTGTAAGTTTAGTAGTTCTATTGCATTATCTTTCCATTTTTCATCTACTATTGCAAAGATATCTCAACATAATGGTACCAACATTTGTATATATGTGGGAAAGCCTGTACTAATTTTGTTTCCAAGAAACTTGTGTATATGTCTCCTAAGAATGGTGGGAGCATATTATCCATAGCTAAACCCTTCTTTTGTGTATATATCTTCTGAATGTGAAGGAAAGCTGACAGTGGAACCATGTTGACAATGAAGGAAATTTGTCTTTGAAACATGTCCAAGTAAGTGGAACAAAACTAGTGAAATTTGAGTGATTTCCTCATAAATAATTTGTTATATGATAGTATATTTCACTGTGAAAATCCCAAACTGTTCAAATCTATATAGGGGTTAGTTTGTATATAGAAATGTATCTCTTATAATAGAGAAACCTTAGGGAAGTCTATAGAATCAGATGAAAGGGATTCATGGGTTCCATGCTTGGAGGACATGATAGCTTGGTTGGTTAGAGAGGCCAAAGTTCCATGGTTTGAATCCTGGTAGTGACCCAAGTTTTTAAAAATTGGATTCTTCATTTCCAATATCTGCATAGGTAAAGAAACAAGGTTATTGAGAGAGAAACATATTTTGGTGAAAGGGAGTAATCTTTCAGCAGAAGTAGTTGGAATAAAATAATGAATTTAAGCATGGAGAAAAAATATAAATAAAAAGTTATATAGGGAAAGAGAAGAAGAAGAAATGGTTGAGAGTGCTCAATAAACAAGTCAAAGAAATAAATGAGCAGAAAATTATTAGAGATGACAACTTAATTTTTGAATGACTCCAATATCCTAATAACCCAGTGTTGTGAATTTTGGATCAGTAAGACAAAGGCAATCAGAAACTAAATTGAAATAAAATATAAGTAGAAGGATTTATAATTAATAAAAGCAAAATTGTATAAGGGTTATAGATTATTTGTATAACTCTGTGTGTCGGTCCTGGTGGTGTAGTGGTTACCATACTTGCCTCCTCCACCCAAAACGCGGGTTCGAACCCGGCCAGGACCGATGGATTTTTTCGGGCGTAAAAATCCTAAGTATGGCTTCCTTCGGAAGGGAAGTAAAGCCGTGGGTCCCGTGTCGTACATTTGCGGCACGAAAAAGAACCTCAAGCCTGAAAGAGAGGCCTCTGAGCAAAAATTTGTCGGCCGTTTCACGCCCTGAGTTGAATGGGACGCTGATGACCTGAGATGTTAAAAGAGCGTCCATAAATAAATCAATAAAAAAAAAAAAAAAAAAAAAAAAAAAAAAAAAAAAAAAAAAAACCTCTGTGTACTGTAATATTGCAATTTTTTGTGAGGAAATCACTAAAATTTCATTAGTTTTGTTGGACATGTTTCAAAGATTGTTGCCTTCATCAGCGTGTACTACAATCAGTTTCCTAGCATGGTGTTAAATGTTTCTCTGTAGATTTTACAAATTTAGTGGAGCTTGCTTTTGTATGGAAGATCAAAATGAAAATTTCCTTGTTTTAGTTCATTTTGGAATTCATGGTTTTAAAAGCTATTTGACTGATTACAAAAGCCAAAGCATAAAAAACTCCCCAGAATTAATTGAAAGAATCAGACAGGTGAAACTAGAAAACAGGGATTTTTTTGTTTCTTATGATGTGGTCTCTCTTTCCCGGCATTCAAAAAGAAAAACTACTAATTATCATAAAGAAATGGCTAACCTCAATAACCTTCAGAGAAATAATAGAACAATATCACCAAAATTTGCATTAATCAAATCTACTTCACATTCAGAGGCAATGGCTATACCAAAAGAAGGATCTAGCAATGGGAAATCCACTTTCACCATACTTGGTGCATATGTACATGAGTTTCTTAGAAATAAAAGTAGTTGATGCTTTTCCACACATATTCTTATGTTGATACCATTATGTAGGTGATGTCTTTGCAATAATAAATGAAAAATGGAAAGGGGATGCAATAAAACTACTTAGCTATGTGTCTACAAGACACATTCCCAAAGGAAATAGAAAACAACAAGGTTCTCCCCTTCCTAAATAAAAACATTTAAAAAATGATAATATACTGAAATTTGGCAGTTTAGAAAAGATACCCATACCGATAATTGTGTTAAAAACAACCACCACAATCCAAAACAATATAAACTCACAATAATCAACAGGCTCTCACATTCAGGTTAACATACCTGCGAATTTGTAAGACAGAGTACAAATCTGAGTATCAAAAAATCATAGACATAGCACAGAGAAATGGCTACAAAATAGAAATGGTCAACAAGAAAATAGAAAAATCCAAAAAATAAAAACAAATAAAAGACATACTAAAAGGTTATAAATAAAATCATATATTCAAGAAATTCACATTCTATTCATGGGCATACCAAAAATTCAAAAACATTATTTTGGCTCCTTAAAAAAATTTAATTTTAAAAATCTCCTAAAAACAAACACAAAAGACCAAATTCCACAGGAAAACAATCAGGCATTTACAAAATAAGTTGCAAAAACTACAATATAAAATATATAGGCAAAATGAAAAGGAATATTATCCTATAGCTTAAGGAAGAAATGAGAAACGTAAAATATAAACACATGGAGAAATCAGTGATAGCATACCATTTCTAGAAAAAATTTAATGCCATAATGAACCAAAACTCTTAAAGGCCCTTCAAAATCCCATAGAATTAGCAGTATGGGAAAATATATTCATAAACAAAAACAGGGAAAATTTATAATTAAGATCATTGTGTGATCGAATTGAACTACACACTCTTATTGACTCCACTTGTTTAAATTTAGGTCTGCAACATCAGCTAACTGTCAACTACTAGATAATTCGTTACGCTTTGGGGATGTATATTCTGCTCTGGAGGAGATATGATGAACTTAAAGTTTATGTTTTCATCCCCAGAAGTGTCCAAGTTCATTAATCTGTCTCTGTATTTATAAATGTAGATTTTCTCATGTTGCTAACTTTGTTGGTCCTTGTACTGATTTAAAAGTGTTGCTTTATTGATTAAGTTGTGATTTTCAGTCCAGAAATGAGATGCTACTGCAGATTTCTCCATTTGTTTGTATTTTATGTTTCTGAAGTATTTCACTGTAAAAATTAACAACATTTAAAACTAATTATTAAAATGTCTGTAGATTGTATTTTACTTTGTTTTCAGTACTTGACATTTTTTGCATGATATTACTTGTGCTTCACTGAAAGTTATTGCTGTGACTGCTAACTTGCCAGCTGCCATAAAATGGGCAACAAAATTGAAAGACCCAGTATACCTATTGCAGAAACTTAAAACACAAGGACTGGTATTATTTGCTTGCAGTGACAAGATTTCCTGCATTTGAAAGGTTGCTACTTAGGAAGTTTAACGTAGCACAGCTGTAGTAGTTAACATTTTGCAAATAAAAAAATGTACCGTACAAGAGAAGAAGCTTAACTTTAGTATATTCCATATTTCCAAAATTTATACTTTTTTCACTTCTACTTTTCAAGAAACTAAAGTACCACATTACACAAAAATGAACCATAGTTTTTACATGAAAAAATTCAGTTTTCCTAATGCTAGTATTAACTTCATAGAAACAACGATTGCCTTCCTCAAGTAATGCAAAGGAGAATTAAGATTTCTTCTTCTAGATAGTGCTATAGTACTTCAAATAGTTTTGCATTATTATATTGCTCATTTATCCACCAGGACAGCAGTTGGAATACTCTGTAATGTCAAGGGAGATCCATTACGTCTGCTAATTCAACTGGTTAACTTAATCCTAACATTTAAAGATTAGTGTTGATATATGTGATCCTAACAGTCTTAAAATTCAACTCCTAGTTTGGATTTAAGTTCATAAGAACTCTTCTAAAATGAATATTTACCTGCAAGGACAGTTTGGAATATTCTTGGCCTGAGAAAGAAAACACAAGATTTTTTACCCCCCCCTTTTTTTTTAATTTTTAAACCTTTAAACTATACCTTAGATCAATGATATTCTAGCTTTTATTTTACCTATGATCTCCATAACAAGCAAATCTTGTCCAGTGTTTCTTTAGATTTGGAAAGAGGTCACTGGAAGCCAAATCTGGTAAATATGATGCGTTTGACAGCAGTTCAACTTGGTGATCACAATTGAAGAAGTGTGTACCAGTGATTGTCTTGGTGTAAAATAATATAATTGCAGATGTTTGGCCTGAATAGTGTCTTTGAACTGCTCCAGCAATGTGCATAATACTCCCTGTGGATGGTTTTGTCCTTTTCCAGGTAGTCTACTAACACCATACCCGAGCATCCCATCACCTTTACTGCTGAAGGAACACACTTGGCTTTCTTTGGAGCTCTTTCACCTCTTAAACCCAATGTTTGGACTGCTTCTTCATCTCTGGCATATGATGACAAATCCATTTTTTGTCCACAGTGATGTAACATCACAAAAAGACCAAAGACCAAAAAGACCATATAGTTGCATCTAAACATATCCAAGCAATCCTGAAAAATGTTTGTTTAGATGCACTTCTGATTGACAGCAAATGTTGCATCAAATGCAGCACCATCGCATTGCAAGCTTTTGCATGTGCAAATGCACATACAAAATGTTCCAGACATGAATGTTGAAATCTTTGCAATCTCAGCAAGCCATGCACCTTGATTTGTCTATCCTTTAACATGGCATTGTGAATTTTGCAGTGTTTCCTTCAGTCTCAGTAATTGGATGGCCTGAATGTTCATCAAAAATGGAAGAATGACCACATTTAAACTCAATAACCCCATTACTTTACCATAGAAAATAATGGTGAAGAGTCTTTCTAAGTGGAATCCATTTCCTCTTTTTTTTAAATCTTTTTTTATGTCATTTGGCATTTATTTTATCACTGCACAACATTCAATTTTGTCCATTTTGCTGAGTCTCAACTTGTTTACTTTGCTGGACCATAGCAACCAAACAAAGAAGAGCACATGTATGAAAATGCACATTATGCCATTTAAAGTATCATACTTGAGAGCTCTCCTTGCTATTTGGTACTGCTGTACCATGAACTATTCGAACCGCCCTTGTAGGTGAATTATGTGTTCATTTAAATTTGCTTTAAGCAATTAGCCTTATACTTGAAGAGGTATCTGCCTAATCAGCTGGCTTGTTAAATTACATGTGTAATTAAAACCTGCTAAAATTCAGCCAATACCTAGTTGTCCACTCTGCTATTATGAATGGAGAAAGGGGGGGATGAGCCTGTACAGAGTAAGGCATTTAGAACTACCATCTCAAATATTTCCTATACTAGTATTTATATCGAGCTGTTTTCGCTAGATTGAAGGGCACATAAGGGTTCACAAAACTAATTAATAGAGAATGAATATTAATAATAAAAAAAGGCATTTTCAGCACAAATTTACGTTTTTTATTTTAAATAGAACATTAGCTATAACTATAGCAAAAATTAGAATAATAATGGCATTTGCCATATATTTCTAATTCAAATAGGTTACGAATAATACATTTTTAAAGTTTTATCCCTTAAAAGCAAGTGAAATATGACTTTTCAGCTGTTTCTCAGTCTTCTGTTATATGATGCTGAATGTCTTGTGGATTAGTCAGCTCATCCTTATAGATAATCTTTCATAGAAATAAATCAAGCAATTGGGCCAGCTTCAGAAAACTCATTTTAAAGAAAACAAAAGACCGAAAAACAGTTGAAAATCCATCCCTGGTATCACCAAGGTGTTATCCAGGCCCCCAAACACTAGGACAGGAACTTTTTTTGAGCACAAGCCACTACTTCATCACTAGGCACCAAGCTGCCTTGTGTAATGCATTAACTGTGTAACTGATGCTATGCTATGGAATGAAATGAAAGAAAATGGAAGTGCAGAAAATTTTTCGTAAGTGACCAGGGGAAACAAAATGACTGGCACAATGGGAATTGAATCCAGGACCTCCTAAATATGATTAAGAGTTAGCCTTAGTCAAGCCATTTGATCAAAACAGCAACTAACTATCCACATATGGCCATCAGTAGGAGAACCGTTTTTATGACAGGCAACCAGTGCAACCTTGGCCCAGCATGTACTGTGCCCAGCTGCAGACATATGCCAAAAATGTCTCATGTTACTAGCATGTGCTGAAAATTAGGTATGAAAATGGCAGCTTATGAATTTTCTGTTTGGCCAATGTTTGTTATTGGAGAACTATATCTTTCCATGAATGCTAATTTTGCTAATGGGTACATCAAACTCCTGTTTGTATCACAAAAATATGTAAGTTATAAATGTAAATAAATTTTTTAAAAAAATCATAATAAATTTTAGAAACAAACTATAAAATTACCTGCTTTTTTACAAGACTTGCACATGTATTTTGGTGAGGCAATTAGGTTATAAAAACAGGTCTTTTAAATATATCATCTTGTTTGTTATTACTATGAAGATGAAAATCTAGGACCTCTCCGTATAGTATCCCAAAAGTTATGATCATTAAACCATTTACAAACAACTTTTCTGACAGTATCATCCAAGTGCTCCAGAAGAAGTGAAAATCAGATGGTACCAAGTCCAATGAAGTAACAGTTCAAAGCTAAATTCATACATTATCAGGCATGAACAGCATGACAAGGTGTTTTGTCTTGGAGGAAGAACCAGTCATATTCCATTTTACCAGAATACTCTTTGTAATTGCCTCCTACAATTTATGCAAGAGGATGCAGTAATATTCAGAGTTGATCGTTTGCACCTGATATCAGAAACTAAACAGAATCCCAGAAGATAGATTCCATCACCTTCTCTGCTTAGGCCTGCATGCAAAACTTCTTCAGACATGGTGACTAAACATGTAATTGAGCTTTGGTCTCTAAGTCAAAATGTTAATCTCATATTATGGCCCTTAATGTGACCTTTATATCAGCATGAATTATCATTGCTGACATACCCTTCAGGAGGTAGCAAATGATTGCAGGATTTGCTATTTTGAATAACCATTTGATTTGCTTTATTTATAGACTTCTTTAACATCTCTGATCATCAGCATCCCATTCAATTTAGGGTGTGAAATGACTAAAAAATTTTGCTCAGAGGCCTCTTCTTTCAGGCTTGAGGTTCTTTTTTGTGCTGTAAATCTATGACATGGGACCCATGGCTTTACTTCCCCTCTGAAGGAAGCCATATTTATGATTTTTATGCCCGAAAAAATCCATTGACCCTAGCCAAGATTGAACTAGCTATTTTGGGTTTATGAAGTGCTTAGTACTTATGTCACAGAGGTAGGAATTACTTGTAGAGGGCTAGGCTTCAAAATTGTGCCAAGTTGTTTTGCTGAGGTAGCTCCTCCTCCTCCTCTTCTTCTTCTTCTTCCTCCTCCTCTTCCTCTTCCTCTTCCTCTCTCTCTCTTTTCCCTCCCTCCCCAGGATATAAAAATCTCATAGATGTAAATGAAACATTAAAGTACTTTATACCTGAAAGAAGTGATTCCTCACAAAATTATTGACCATTTCACATATAAATAATACCTTAAGTTCTCTGCCAGAGGGAGTAGAGACAGTGGGTTTACCATCTGTTCCTCTTCCCTCTGTAGGGAAATAAGTGTAACTAAATTCTTCATGGTTGCTGAAACCTTCCCATGGGAGGAGACAATGTTCTGAAATGAAACAACAGGTACTAACTAGCAAACTAACAAACATCTGAGTTTATTGCCTGCCAGGGGTCTCAAGGCCAATTTATCAAATCTGTATCATACAAAATGGTATTTTCTGGGTAAATTGATTTGAAAATTATTAGTTTATATGTTCCCATTTTTCTAAAGATAATTGGTTCTATATTAGGGAATACTTCCACATTTTTTTTGCATAGTTTTTTGGCAGCATTTATTATTTATACAAATACTGAAAGTGCCATGTGTATAACTTTAGATCTTAAGAGTTCAGGAATTAGGACAACATGGACATTAGTTAATAAATGTGACATTAAACAATTTACATGAAATCCTCTTTAAATGCACTTTGTTCCACATCTGCTATGCAGTAGAATATGGATACAGAATGTATTGATGCTCAGTGGAAATATAATTTTCATCTAGTGGAATCAAAATACTGAGAATAAATGAAGAAATCCATAGTACAATATTAGTCATATTAATAAGGGCTTTTATCTTCTTGCAGCTTATGAGTGACGTTCCATGGCATTGCTGCTGCATTGTGATAAATGGTAAGATTTTAAAATGTGCTCTCTTGTGACAAAATATTCTCTTAGATAGCCGCATGCAGTTATTTAGATTTAAGCTCCAATCAAAGATTTAGGCACTAGTTGACTTAAATGAGTCAGACATATTTAGCAGTTTTTCCTCTAAGATAAAATGTAAGATAACAGAACAATATCACAATTTTTGTGTATGGGAAAAAGAACTCTTTCGTTTGCATTGAAAGATCAACATTGTAAACATGGGCAAAAGCAGGTTTATAGGTATGTAAATATTTCACTTTTATTATATGTAGCTCCTTCTTCAGGTATCTTTCACAGTAAATGCAAGTGAAGAAGCAAATTATACACACAATCATCAGCAGCATGTGATGTACTTCTACTGCTACACTGTTATGAAGATACTTTTTTCTCTAAATGTGATTTCTTTAATTTTGAAAGTTCTCAGTAAGCAAGTAGCCATGATTTAAGTCAATTCTAACCATCTATCCTGACATATGTTGGTGCTAAATTTAACTAAATTTAAAAGATTTATATGGTGTGTCAGGACCAAATGCTGAGAATCAGAAGATGACTGCTACTTTGCTTTCATATATAACATGATTAGGGACATTAGAAATATTTTAATATCCTTTGTTTTCCAAGAGAAAACATAAGTTTAACAAAATGTGTCATTGATACCAAAATATTTGCAAAGGGCATTTAACTTCAGGTAAAATATTTTATTTAACTTGATTAATCAATAAAATCGAAGTGAATAGATTTTGATTTCAAAAGTTTATCTAGAAGGTTTTTTTATGCTTATGCTTGGTAGTAGTTTATCATTCAGAAAAGCAGTAATGATTAGTTCACATAGATTTTGATAAGTACATTTATAAGTTAAAGTAATATTTTTCCTTCAATCAGCAGAAACTTTATTCATGACCCTCCCCCAATGTTTAATTTTCTGTTTTTAAAGCATTAGAATGGCTACAGTGCTACGCAGAAGATTATATTATAGATAAGTAAGAATATTTACATTTCACATTTGCTCTGGCCTGTGACAATGTATGGTATAGAATTTGCCTTTTTCATTCAATGCAAGTTGATATTCTATACTAATTAATATAATATTTCATTACTGTCAATAGACACAATCATGAGTATCTGACATTGTCAATTTTATATAGATGTTATTTACAATGACATTATTTTCTGGTTGACTGGTGTTCCAAGCATTAGTAACAATCAGATTTATGTTCAATATTTACATTTTATCTATTTTTAACACACTATTACTATTACATAAATAATAACAAATTTTAATTTATGTCTATATCATTTACATTTCACATATTCTGTATACACATCTTTAATTAAATAGCTCTTCAAAGTTTTTTTTTTTTAATTCAGAACTATTTGCTCATTTTATATGCTGACGAATTTTGTTATATAATCCAATTCCTCTGCAATAGGGATCTATACTTAACTTTGTTCATTTCCTTCTAATCATTTGCTACTCTTCTGTCATAGGAATATAAATATTCATTTGCTTTTATCTATTTAGTTCTTTCTGTAAGTAGCATTATTACTTTATACACTACAATGAGTATATTATAATGTATAAAAATGTTTTTTTTTTTTTTTTTACTTAAATGTAAATTGGAACTTGCACAGTGAAGCTAATCATATTAATGGATATCATTGTTGTTTATAAACGTTTCCTTTAAAAGTGAAAAAGGCAACAAGCAGGACTTACAATGGGCAGCCCCTTATCTCCATTTCTAGCTAACCTCTTCATGAGTAGATTTGAAACACACATCAACACAGTGTTTCCATTCATATTTAAGGTATGGTACAGATATGTGGATGATATATTTGCCATAGTTGACAAAAAAACTCATTGACGATGCCTTAAAACTTCTAAATATTCAAGATAAAAACATTTCATTTACATACGAAATAGAAACAGATAACATGCTGCCATTCCTGGATATTAAAATAATGAAATGCCAAGAAAAACTTAAATTTGGAATATACAGAAAGAATACACATGCAGATAATCACATCAAAGCTGACAGTTTTAACCCTACAGCACACAAACATGCAGTAATTAACAGTTTAACACACCGGCTAGTTAACCTACAAATTAGCAAAGAAGAATATTTTAAAGAATACAAACAAATAGAAGAAACAGCAATTAAAAATGGTTTTAAAAAAGAACTAGTAACAGATAACATGCTGCCATTCCTGGATATTAAAATAATGAAATGCCAAGAAAAACTTAAATTTGGAATATACAGAAAGAATACACATGCAGATAATCACATCAAAGCTGACAGTTTTAACCCTACAGCACACAAACATGCAGTAATTAACAGTTTAACACACCGGCTAGTTAACCTACAAATTAGCAAAGAAGAATATTTTAAAGAATACAAACAAATAGAAGAAACAGCAATTAAAAATGGTTTTAAAAAAGAACTAGTACATAAAAAGGTGCAGAAATTCAAGAGACAAAAACATATCAAAGAAACCACAACACTTTCAGCAAAAAAAGATAAACTTATTTTTAAAAAATTCACGTATCATCCATGGGCCACAAAAAAATTTCAGAATATTCTTAAAGATTTTAACATCAGGTTGGCACCGATTAATAGATTTAATGTTCAAAATTTGCTGATAGATAATGTTAATGACAGTATTTCACAAGAAGAAAAATCAGGTATTTACAAAATAAACTGTGCAGAATGTGAAAAAATCTACATAGGGAAAACAAAGAGAAACATTGGCACACGGTTAAAGGAACATTTCAGGAACATAAAGTACAAGCAAATAGAGAAATCAGCAGTAGCATATCATTTTTGGACACAAAATCACGACATAATAAATAAAACAAAATTATTAAAATCAGTACAAGGACCTACGGAATTAGCAACCTGGGAGAAAATCTACATCTACAAATACAAAGACAGCATAATGAACTTCGACATTGTCGGGGATGAAAACATAAACTACAAGTTTATCACACCACCACCAGAGCAGAATATACATTCCCACAGCTCAACGAATGATCCGACAGTTGAACTTTAGCATGGCTGAAGATGGGAACAAAATGTTCTCGAAACCGGTTCCATACATTTATGAAAAGTAAGTGAAGCTTTAAGAGTGTGTAGTTCAACTGAATCATACAATGATATCCATTAGTATAAAAATGTCTTTACATGGTTGACAATAATTCAAATTGTATATGCATCTAAGACTTCATTTTTTTGATAATAGTATCTGATTCATGTTGTTTCCCTCCAAATCTCTTCCAAATGCAGATAGATTAAGCTATTTTTAATATCTCACTGTTTAGATATACTGGTATCTGCAACTTGATGAGGAAATATATATTCCTGAACTGATTTTGTTACTACATGCTTATCAAAGGATAAATTACTGTCTACATAGATACCTAGAAATTTACATTTAGTAACTTCCAGTATTTGTTTATTATCTAATGTAATATTCCAAGTTTAATGTTTCTGAATGTTGACAGGATAATTACTTACAGGGTTTTCAAAAAGGACTTGTTTAGGGAACTGTTTTTCCCATCTTCGGCTATTGAATGACTGCTTGGTAAGTTTTGGGTTGCTTGACATCATTGTGGCTGGATCTGAGCTGCTACTCTGTCGGCATCTGTTGGCTGGAAAAGAAATTTTCTGAATTCATTCAGAGGTGGGATGTGAAAATTAGTTCACTTTTCTCTATTTTTAAGAGTGAGCTTTTTTCTCCATGTGGATAGTTCTATTGGAATGTGTATTGCTTTTAACAAAACTGCTTCCTGCTTAATTTCATAGTTGTGTTCCCAAAAGGGAGTTGCTACTGCTGATTTTTCCAATTTTTTAGGCCAGTCATTTCTAAAATGTTGTATCTTTCTGGTTTCCAAATTTCTTTTCATTTTTCCTGTGTATTTTAAATTGCAAGCTATGCATTCTATTGCATATATGCATGATTTTTTTTTCTGGTGCTATGCTATCTTTCAACAAAGAACCTAATAAGTTTTTAATATTGTATTTATTTTGTGATGCTAATTTTATACTACGTTCTTTGAAGATCTTCCCAAACTTGTGATTATATTATGAATAAGTGAATCGCTGTTTTTGTAATTTTCTTTGATATGCTTAAGTATAGAAACATTTTTAATGGCTTTTTGTGTTTTGAATTTGTTAATCCTTTTAACTATTGTGTTAATGTTGTATCCATTGATTATTGCTGTATTGATTATATATATATTGTAATTCTTTTTTGTGAAAAGGTGATTAACTAATCTATCAAACTATTGAAAATGTCATATTTAGTAGAATTGGGTTGTTGCTATTTTTTTATGTAGCTATCAGATTATTTGCCTTTTCTATAAATACCAAAAGTTGAGTTTGTCTGCATTTCAAAAGATTTTTAACAATAGTTTGATAGACTATTTAGTCTCCCTTTCACAAAAAAAGGAATACAACAAAGAATTACAATGTATATTCATTACAGCAATAATCAATGAATACAGCATTAATACAATAGATAAGTATTAACAAATTCAAAAAACAAAAATTCATAAAAACATTTCCACACTTAAGCATATCAAAGAGAATTACAAATAAACAATTAAAAAGTTATTAATTTCCTTTGTCGAAAAGTAGCATAGCACCAGGAAAAAAATATGAGGCATATATGCAATAGAATGCATAGATTGCAATTTAAAATACATAGGAAAAATGAAAAGAAATTTGGAAACCAGAAAGATACAACATTTTAGAAATAACTGGCCTAAAAAATCGGAAAAATCAGCAGTAGCAACTCCCTTTAGAGAATTCAGTCATAAAATTAAGTAGGAAGCAGTTTTGTTAAAAGAAATACACACTTCAATAGAACTATCCACATGGGGAAAAAAAGCTCACTCTTAAAAATAGAGAAAAATGAACTAATTTTCACATCCCACCTCTGAACGAATTCAGAAAATTTCTTTTCCAGCCAACAGATGCCGACAGAGTAGCAGCTCAGATCCAGCCACAATGACATCAAGCAACCCAAAACTTACCAAGCAGTCAAGTCTACTGTTGAACATGGTAATGATAATTTGTGAAACATGTCCTAATTAAAAATCTTGTAAGTGAAGTTCATGTGAACATTACGAAATATTTCAGTTGCTTCACTGCTAATATCTTCTAAACTAATCAAATATTGAATGTAATATTTACTTTCAAATTATTGCTTTCTAATTAGTTTTCTATTAATACTAGGACCTCGGAATCTTTCTCTGTAAACCTTTTATGTTCTGATTAAAGCAAAGAAAAGAAGTATAATTTGAATAAAGTGGAATTATGTTATCTTTTATCAGCGGAAAATTATTAATTTAAATTGTAAGTAAAATAGGAACTTGCGCTGAACTTTGGGGAACACGTGATTTTACAATTTTATTTATAGATTGTACTGTTTTGATACTATTTTTATTCTGCCAATGCATCTGAGTGCATTGCATTTGATTAGGTAAATTTGATACCAGTAATTTATTTGATTTTCCTTTTATTGCATAATATTCCAGTTTAGCCATTAATTACCTATGACAGACACAGTCTAAAGCTTTAGATAGGTCCAAGAATACTCCAGCACTGATCTTCATTAGTAAATAAATGAACTAGATGAATAACGAAAGAATGTAATATACTGATAAAACATCAGCAATATACAAGGTACAGCAGTAGAGCTTATGTCACTTGATTTACATCAAAACTTCCCTATTTTGAAAGAGCATCGTGCAGAACTGTAGCTCCCATTCTTAGTTTATTAAATATAAAACTAATAGCATTCATGTCTCACATAGATTGAAAGATCTTGATTTGTTTAGAGGTATCTAAAAAATGTATATTTTGTATTGATACACTCTTAATATGCTGTATATGCATGTAATTTGTTGCAACAGCAACAAAGAACAGCTTAGTTCCTTAAAAATCCTGCGAAAAAGAACTATCAACTAAAAATGTTAATTCAAACATTGCAGAGTGAAGCTAATCATATATTGAGATCATTGTATCATACATTGATTTGAATATAACAAATATCATGTTGGTTTCTATGCTTAGCTTAGAAAATGAGTCATTACTTAAGAATAATGTTTTAGAAAATATTCTAAATACCAACTCCACTATTAGATACAAGAGAAATCTTGCAAAAGATTTAAGTTAATGCGTAAATGTTATTTTTTTCCTTGATTAATATTAGAACTGCTGAGCAGTCATTTTGACCACTTAAATTTTTAAACTGCTATTGCTGCCATAAATTTTATTTAATTATGAACATATGCCATTTCATAAATTATTTTATAGAGCATATAGGTGCTGTAACTTATTTACATTAATGTTGATTTACCTGGAGTTTATACTTAAAACTACCAAGCAATCATTATGATTGCTGTGTTTTTCTAATAGTTGCTTTGTTTTAACTCACCGTTATAAGTCACAGCAATGTATTATAACAATTTATTGTTGTTATCATCATCATCACCACCACCATCATCACCATCACTGCTATTACTGTTATTATTGTACAAGAGCTGTTAAAAAAAGAATAAAAACTATATTTTTAAAAATATAATTTCTTATGCTAAGATTTTGCAACATTTTGTTAGTTTAATGCGTAATATACACATGGTGCTAGTTTCATTGTTATTATTTTCAGTTCTTCCCCCCCCCCCCCCCCATGAGAGGCATGCAAGTTGAAACATGTTCACTTCCCTTTATAGCAAAATGGAGGAAACATGCGACAATATACTTCTTTGAAATTCTGCTTTCGTCTCAACAAATCTTCAGTTGAGGCCTATGGAGAGTTTGTTCTTCCCTACAGCAGAGCTAGAAGATGGTTTAAAATGTCTAAAAACAGAGGCAATAAATTTCAAAGGAAGGTGGATCCAATGGTCCAGTTTGTGCTATAATTGTACAAAATATTAATATCACTGCTGTCATTGTAAGAGAGGATCATCAAATAACATTAAAAACACTTCATAGATTCTGAAAATTTCACTGGATGCCACCCACATGTTGGTAACTGAAAAGTTGCACATGACATGAAGACTGCTGATTCCTGAACAAAAGAACATTTACATGCAGCTACAGGAAGATGTAGAGTTTCTTTTAAAGGTAATCACTGCTGATGAAACTTGCTACATCATTTTGATTCTGACAGTAAACAGCAAATCTAACATCAACACCAAGTAAAGATAAGTGATTGTTTCTGCTGGAAAAATTATGGTTATCTCATTTTTCAAATTCAAAAAATGGTTTACCAGCATATCATAACTGCACACACAACTGTAATTGGACAATACTGCAAAGATGTCCTGAAAACTCTGCAAGGCCATATCACACACTTGCAAAGGGCCACATTTCTGTGTAACAAGCTGGATGCTAGACCATGATAATGCACAGCCACATATTGCAAATGTTGTTGTTGAATATTTCACAAAAATCAATGTGAAGTGTATTAAAAATTCATCTACCATCATTGGGTTACACAACAATTTCAGAAGATCTGTAAAAAAGTTACCATATTGGCTACAAGGAATAATTTTAGCATAAAAAACAAACAACACAGACAGTATACCACCAGAAAAGAAGTCTGGAATCATGCATACTACAATTAAAATATATAGGAAAAACAAAAAGATATATAGGTACCTGATGGAAAGAGCACTGCAGAAACATTAAGCATAAGCAAATAGAGAAAACCACTGTCATAGATCATTTTTGGACAGGAAATCATGAAATTGAAGAAATAGTACAATTGTTAAAAGGCAGTAGAAAGGCATACAGAACTGAAGAAGTGAGAAAAAACATAACCACAAATTTAAAAATCGGCTAATGAACTTTGATATTCTGGAGGAAGAAACACTAATTTTAGGTTCATCAGATGCCTGCCAGAGTCAAAGAGTGCATCTTCCAAGGATTGCAACAATATATGTATTTCTAGATTGACATGTTTTTAGCTAGGTGAAAAGTATTTAATCAAGTTAATATGTAGAAAATTCAGTTGTCATGTGTATAACTAGATGCACATATTTTTAGCTAGGCGAAATCTATTTAAGATAACTGGCATGTAAATATGTGTCTAATTAATTTGACATGTATTTAAATTGGATTGATTTATTTAATTTTAGGTTGGCATGTATTCAATGAAGTTAACTGTTTTTTTTTATTATTATTAATTTTTTTATTTCTTTAAACATTTTGCTGTAAATAATCATTGTATTTTTATTTTTCTTCACTGCCACAGGTTGTAAGCCCAATCATAGTTAATAATTATCTGAACTGGAAAATTTATATCGACCTTATCATATCTAAACTTAGCAGTGCATGCTATGCAATATGTGCATTATTAACTTTTGATGCAGTTAAGACTTTAAAATTATTTATTATACCTATTTCAACTCAATAATGAAATATGGTCTTATATTTTGGGGAAACTAGTTAAAAGTGAGCATGTTATCCTATTACAGAAAAAAAGCCTTACCATTTATTGCTGGTACACATAGCAAACATTCATGCAGAAACCTCTTTAGGCAATTTGAAATTATAAATCTTCCCTGTGAATATATATTATCTCTCGTGATCTTTTATATAAGAAATAAATAAAATTTTGTACGAAACCAAAATATACATGACAACAATACTAGACAAAAGCAAATCTACATAGACTGGTTTTAACACTTTCCTGCCATCAAAAAGGAGTTTATTGCAAATGAATTTTAGTACAAAGCCTTAGTAGATAATGGGAAATCCTTCACATCTGCTCATAGAAATTACCTGTGTAAAAAGGTTATAAAGGAATATATAAGAGACAAAACATTATGATGATTTCAAAACACTAACAATTTTATATTAATGTGTATATATGTAAATACAACGTGGTATCCACAATATTCGGGACTGGTGCTGCCACCTTGACAGTAGTTGCAGTAGAGTTTTGTACCGCTAGGTGGCAACACTAGCACATCTGATGAGTGAGTATTTCATGCAGCTAGGTAGATGTGTTGAGATTCTATATTACTTTTCATGATACTCTGTGTGTAGTGTGTGGCGATTTTACGATGTATCCAAGATTAGAACAGAGAGTGTGCATCAAATTCTGTACAAATCTCGGGGGAAAATGCTACGGAGACCCTCGCAATGATTCAACATGTATTTGGGGGACAAAGCATGAGGCGTACACGTGTGTTTGAATGGCATACTCGGTTCAGGGCCGGCCGTACAGCTATTAAGACGATGCTCACACCGGTAGGCTCGTTAGCTGCACAACGTTGACATTGTTGCCAAAGTTCAACGTTTCGTTCGTGGGGTCGACGTCTAACCATTGAAAACCTTGCTCATGAAGTGGGAAATTGGTTATGGAACATGCCAACGAATTTTAACTGATGAATTGGGCATGCATCGTATCGCCGCAAAATTTGTGTCAACGATCCTGACTGCTGATCACAAGGCGCAGCGAGTTGAAGTTTGCACGGAGCTTCGTCAGGCCGTATCTGATGACCCCAACATTCTTGTCCAGGGCCATCACCGGCGACGAGAGCTGGGTGTACGCTTATGACCCTGAGACAAAACAACAATCCTCCCAGTGTAAGAGCGTCCCACCAAATCAAACAGTGAATTCGACGTACTACTGTGACGTTTTGCGACGACTCCGTGAAAATGCGGAGACGACGGCCGGAACTTTGGTGACAAGGGAACTGGCTGTTGCATCACGATAATGCGCCCTGCCACAATTCCTTGTTCACCAGGAGCTTTTTGACGAAAAACTTGACGGTTCCCCCCCACCCACCGTACTCGCCTGATTTGGCACCCTCTGACTTCGCTCTATTCCCCAAATTGAAAATCAAGTTGAAAGGACGTCGGTTCGACACAATTGAGAGGATTCAAGAAGAAACGCTGTCTATGCTAAACACCCTCAAAGAACACGACTTCCAAGATGCATTTGGAAAATGGCAGAACCGCTGGAACCGGTGTATACGTGAGGAAGGGAACTATTTCGAGGGTGATGGCGGTCATTAGTCACAAAGTAAGTTTTTGACCAGATGGCAGCACCAGTCTGGAATATTCTGGATACCACCTCGTATGTATATAGCAAAATTGTGTGACTTAGTTATTTGTCTTGTTTCTGCTTCTCTGGTTTTTGCTGTTTTCTATGAGTTATTCTAAGTGTTGCTTTTCATTTTTATTGTAAGTGTATATAATGATATACAGGGTGTTAATGAACTACATTAAAATAATTTTAGAGAGTGTAGAGATGTATATAAGCAATTTGAGAAAGGCAATATATGATCCACAACTAGACATAATTCAGTTTTATGGTGCTAACACAGTTTGGTATCAGATGCTGATATGTCTGATGTTACAGCCAAGCTGGGTGAAAAATTGGTTTAGAATGTCTTTAAAACTACCTTGAGAACATAAAAATATCAGTTTTCTGCAGCTCATTAGCATCATTTTCAAGATTTAGTGCCATAAAAAATCCCTTAAATCTTGAACTAATCATTTGACAGTACGACATTGAACATCTATTAATTGCCTTCTTGCATGCATTATGTAGCCAAGACCATCTAAATAAATGTAAATGTAGCTGGTAGCCTATTGTAGGGGGAGCTCTTTAACTGCTTGTGTGGCATAATTCATTATGTAAAAACTGATGTTTTGCAGGCTGTGGGTTCAGTTATCTGTTATGCTGTTAATTTTTTTTTGTATGATGTGCTGCAATATGCATACTAAAGGATTATGAATGAAATTTACGTAATGTTTCCAAATGTTATTCTCTTTCTGAACAATGAATGTATTACTAACATACAGTGCTAATAAACTTACTATTAACATGACTAAAACTTAATTTCCCTAACACATACTCAGGACATAATTTTGATTGGTAAGTACAAAAACAACTACAAGAGTTATAATTACACGAATTGATATGTTAAGATTTAAGTTCATAATATGTTTACGGAATTTGGGAATCCACACAGTGAAACTTTTGTTAATCTTATTTTGATTTAAAGTAAAACACTAAAAATCATGTCGTCACATTAAAACTCTCTTTAAGTTTCACAAACACACTTATAAAAGTAATTTTGGTACATGTTTCGTGAGGTACATTCCTCACATTGTCAACCAAAACGACGACTGAGGAGCCAATTTCAGCAAAGTATGTATGTTACTATGCTTGCTCTGGTGGTCTGTTAATGAACTTAAACAATATGTTGTCTGCTTCCGGTATATCAAAATTCATAAGTTTGTATTCATATTTTTTTATGTAAATTTTTTCCCATATATTAAGTTCTTTCGGATGTTGAATTGTTTTTAGTAATGTTATGTCCTTCTCTATTTCATGATTCTCATTCCAAAAATGTGCAGCCACTGCTGATTTTTCTATTTTTTTTAAGTTCATTAACAGACCACCAGAGCAAGCATAGTAACATACATACTTTGCTGAAATTGGCTCCTCAGTCGTCGTTTTGGTTGACAATGTGAGGAATGTACCTCACGAAACATGTACCAAAATTACTTTTATAAGTGTGTTTGTGAAACTTAAAGAGAGTTTTAATGTGACGACATGATTTTTAGTGTTTTACTTTAAATCAAAATAAGTTTAAGTTCATAAATTGAAACATCAACTTAAAACATAGGCTAAAAGCTGTATTACTAAGAACTAGTCAGGGAGGGGAAAAAGAATGATGAATATGACTTGAACTTAAAAACGAATGACTACCTCATACAGAAAAGCTAATGTCATAACCATTGCACCAGAGTGATATGCTTTGAAACCTCCCTCCATTATCGTGTATTATGCTTGCAAGGGGCAACTTTATTAGCCAATGGTGTACTGACACTTTAGAAACTTATTGTCATAGCTTCAAAATTTGAACAGGTAGGATATTTTTTATATCTCAAATTACCTTTATAAGACACCTCCACAATCTCTGAAATTATTTTGGTGTAGTTCATTAACACACTATATAGTTTTTTTATTGTAAATGACAAATTCTATGTTTGTTAAGTCTTTGTGACTGCTTTGCAAACTGATGGAATACTCTAGGAACTAGAACTAAATACATAAACTCTTCAGACATCTATAAGTAGTTAATGATATAATTGTCTGTGAAACACACTGTAATGAAAGGTTGAAGCTGCAGGAGTGTATTAGTATAACTCACCACAGCATAATAATTATGTGATTTACTTCACTGTAGACAGTTTCAACTGTGTTTTGTGATAAGAAAATGCAGGGTTTCTGAAACTCTAAAGTATGCAAATATTTTTACAGTTGAATAGCAATATTATGTTTGTTTTACATAAATTGTGTTTCTTTGCTTTAAACAGGATAGTCGAAGACACTGGGTGGTAAGAAGATTTTTCAGAATGCGGGATCAATTTTTCTGGACATGGTATATGTGTGTGAAAGGAAGAAAATTTGGTACTATTAACACAACAGTGTGACTTGTTATTTCTGGTTGTGTAGTGGTGAAGTAAATAGGAAACTCCATATTTTACTGAACCTGCTTAAAACTCATTTCTTTGAACAAGCAAACAATAAAAATAAAAACTTAAATAAAAAAATTGTGACTGCAGATAAGCTTGAAGAAAGAAGTTGTTGCTGAAATGCAATGTGGAGGGTTGAACATTTGTAGACCTAATCAGTGATATAAGTGACGTTTCCATTTTTTTTCCTCCCCTTCCTACATCAAGTGTGATTAAGTATGAGTGCTTAGACCTAATAAGACTATTCATTGCAATACAGATGATTAAAAAAACTATGGCAGTTAGCTCACATGTTCAGCCAATAAATACATTGGGCTGTTTTCCATAGACTGCATAATTTCTGCTTTTTCATGTTGAGTGTATCAACTCTCACCTACAAGCAGTGTGGTTTCATTAGTCAGGAGAAAGCAAGCAATGCAGCATCAATTAAAATAGATGTATTTGTCCTAAATATACAAGCTTTATGTACAGCTAAAATATGGTATCCAGGTAGGTGCAGAAACAAAATGTAAAAGGCCTACAAACACGTGTTCATTTACATGTCTTCTGCTTCATAATTTATGAAAACATGTTACATGGTTATTTCACTTGTATAAATTTATTGCCAAATTAAGCAAAATTTTACATAAATTATACTGTTGGCCTAAGCATAATTTATGAAAATATCATTGCAGCAAAATTAAATATGATAGAAATGAAGTTGACTTATTTGAAATAATCCTTAATATCCTATACTTTTTGGCATATAGTGGTGCCAAAGTAATGGGGAGTGTAAAAACTAGGAAACATATTTCCAAATTTAATAGTATTCTCTGGCATTTTTGGCACTTTTTGTACACCCAAAACTAATAGGCTCAATATCCTTGCAAGAATTGCTGCAATAGAGGTGTAAAGACATTTGGAGTGCATGATGTATGATTTGTAAGAATAATTGTGTTTGTAAATATAAAATAGCAGATTTTTTATGGCTCATCATTTTTGTGTATATGTATTATGCACATTTGCTAAATGCCTTTATAGTGTTTTTCCATAACTGGTAAAATGCTTATGGCATAGTAAAGCATTTTATGAAAGATCCCAGCTTATGAATCAGAGGACATCTGTATTTATTCCTTAAAAATGGGTTAATATGGTAGCATACTTTATTGAATGTTCTAAAGAGGAGATTACTCTTTATGAAACATTACTTTTCCCAGTCAATATTCATTGTTGTATGGCTGCACCATTAACAGTCATAGCCTCTGGTTATGTCATTAGCTAATTAGACCTACATGTTACGGTGCAATGTTATACGTGAGACTAAATTGTGTTATACAAAAATTTGACACATGTGAATCTTAATTGCTTATTAAGTTACATTTTATATCCCTGTTGCTGTCAAACTTGATCTCATAGTAAAGTTCACTGATGCTTTTAAGATATGATGTGATGTGGTGTGAAAGTTTCCACTTAATGTTGTAAATTACATGCTTTCTGGCTATTTTTGGTTGTTCAGATATTGTAATTATCTTATCACCTGTATTTTTTTTCAAGGATATATATGTAAATTTTGATGACTCCAAATTATGTAAATGATTCACAAATTGTATAAAATTGAGTAGCATTAAAGAACTTTTGTTGTAATATGTGTCAGTGTAATGAAAAGACTTAAATGTACCATAAAATTATCCAAGGAGGCACTCCCCTTCTGATTCCTAGGGGTAGCTAATTTGGAAACCCATTCGCACCTTTATCTTCAACTTCCGCTTCTTCTAATGCCTTTCGCGATATATGCTTGTACAAGCAGGTGCTAGTTCATCTACTGCATTTATCACTGTGCATTAGTAGTTCAGAGTTGGTTGAATTTAACAGCTGATTAGTTTCAATAATCTGTTGATTAGTTATTAAAGGAAAACAGAAACAGGGTCGCGGGCATAATAACGCTTACATTTTTAAAAAATTTTCAATATGGGGGTGCAATGTTTTTAGAGGGCAGCACAGTAGCTGAAATGTTAAGCAGTGAAAATGGCGGATGAGCAGGTAAGATCCAAACAAAGAGATTAATTAGTTAAAATGAAGTTATTTCTTGTGTAATTGGATATGAAAATACATTATGTTACCACATATGAATGATGAGGTTGTAAATTTACTACTTCAGGAATGTTATTTCACTTTCTTATATCAAAACATGGTGGTGCGACGCCAAGGCAACGTTGTTGACTCCTGTTCTACCGGAACGAAATATCCCGAGTCAAGCACAAGTATCAAAACATTAGGGCATTGCTATGCTAATTTTCAGTGACATATATTAATTGTAGTGAAGTGCGTTGTAGCATGGGTCTTAGTTGTTGACAATATACAAACTAATCATTCTCAAACGAGTGTAAATTGAATGATAGGCCGTGTGGCAATAAAACATTTAGGCTACATGCTCATGGCGTAACCTTTTTTTTTTTTAAAGTATATTTACTATGATAAACTAAAATGCATTCAGAAGTAGAACAAATGGTAATAGGTTATTGGAGCAGAATGTGACCTTAAAGTTTTAAAATATAAAAGTGTACCATAGCGGAGTGAAGAGTTCAGAGTGTCATTTATCTACATTCTTCATGTGTGTTTTAGGAGGTGCGGCAGTTAGAGCTGTTGTGTAAACAGCTCTATGAGTCTCAAGATTCTAATCATCGTGCAGAAGCAGAAAAGGCATTGGTTGGTTTTCAAAATGCACCAGACACATTGTCAAAATGCCAGCTGTTGTTGGATCGAGGGGATTCATGTTATGCACAACTTTTGGCAGCAACAACTTTAACCAAATTGGTGTCCCGCAGTGCCCAAAGCTTAAGCTTGCAGCAAAGAGTAGATATTAGTAAGTATATAGTTTAATATCACTGTAGCATATTGGGAAGATCAGCTGATACATGTGTAAGTATAATAGGGAAAAGTTCATGTTCTTAGCTGTAATTGCTTAATTTTATTTGGTTCAGAAGAAATTTGAAGTTTCATCATGAAGAGATGATAGAAGGGATGGGTAAGACATTTAATGCATTATTGCATAAGAAAACTAATTATTTTGTTTTTAATACAGCAGTAGGCATTTTACTGTAAATGAAAGTTTGATGTATGTTTTGCAGCAGACTTAATAACAAAAGAATTCACTTTTAACTTTTATTTCAGCATATATACATTTATTAAATTCGTTATCAGACTTTTGATAAGGGGGACAGCATTTATCAGAAATGTCATTGCACAAATAAATAAAAATGCATATTAGCAATAAAATCAACGTGTTACATAAAACACATTTACTTCACTTTCCTATAAATTTCGGGTACACTTTTAACACAAATACAACACATATTACTCATTTTCAATATTTTTAACAGTCAAGAATAAAATTGTACTTTCTTTTTTGGTCAAAAGTATACATTTTCCTGTGCGTACCTGTAATTTTATTGGTTTTGTCATATATTGCCCCACTTCTCTTAATACACAAATTCTGCACTGTGATTTACACTGAAGTGTAGAAAACCTTTGTTGTTATATATATATCATAAGCCTTCTAACAATCTGAAATGGATGTACTGCCCGGTAACACCCACTCTTGAATTACAGCTAATAAATTTGCTTTGTTTCTTGTTTGTACACACCACTAGACATTTTTTTTTTAATTTTCTCTTTTAAAATCCACTACCCATCAACAACCTGACTGTAATTGCATTTCCATTTGTCAACTTTGGCCTCATCTATTTTAATTATTATACCTGGACCTCCTGTCTGTTGCCGATTTTGTAAATCCAGTCAGCACATACTTTGTATGTAAAATATTCAATAAAGTAATCAAAAAGCAAAGTGTAGGTATTTCTCACAAGTCATTGATACTTCTTAAAATAAAATTAAAATTGCTTGGAATATAATTAAAAATGAAACCTGTAGGTCAAATAATAATGATAATGTATTCTTTAGTTGTCACAATGTGAAAATTAATAACTTACAGGATATTGCAAATGCATTTAATAGTCACTTCATTACAGTTTCAGAGAATGTGTAAACAGAAATAATTTAAGAGTTAATTAAATAGATCTAGTACCAAAATCCGTAAAGTAAACACAATTTTCATCATAAATTTACTGCTAGGCAACTTCTCCCAGCAAAATCAAAAAAATTATTAATTATTATTCAAAAATTCATCTGGATTGGATAAATAAGTACTAAAGTATTAAAAAACTGTTCATCTGAACTTAGTGAACCTCTGTCATATTTGTAGTTTAGTTTAGTTCCTGGAGCATTAAGTGAGTTCTCGAAGCAGTCACAGAGACTTACGAACATAGAATTTGTCATACACAATTACCGCAGCAGCACTCAACCTACATTTACAAAAAAATTTGTATACATCTACATAAATAGTTACAATAAAAAAGAAAAAGAACACCTAGGACAACTCAACCAAACAACAAAAACAGATGAGACACTTATTCATACAAATTTGCTACATACATGTTGACATATGCATTGATATAAATCATTGCAGTGTTTTTAACTCAGCATATTGTCAGTCACCTTTACAAAATAATATACCTTTTTACATAGGTATTTTCTAAGAGCAAATTTAAAGGAATTTTTGTTTATTAAGACATTTAGGCTAGAGAGTAGAGCATTTTTATTAAAATGCATTCATAATAAACACCTTTTTGAATGCAGGAAAGTGTTAAAGCCGGTCTATATAGATTTGTTTTTTTGTCTAGTATTCTTGTCATGTATATTTTGATTTTGAACAATTTTTTCTTTATTTATTATATAAAAGTTTGTGAGGGATAAAATATATTCACAAGGAAAAGTTAAAATTTGGAATTTCCAAAGGAAATTTTTGCATGAATGTCTGCTATACATACCAGCAATTATTCCCATGACTTTTTTCTGTAATAGGAAGACAAGTTCAATTTTAACTGAATTTCCCCAAAATATTAGACCATATTTCATTATTGAATTGAAATAAGCATAATAAACTATCATGTAACAAATTATTTATGAGGAAGTCACTCAAATTTCACTAGTTTTATTCCACTCACTTGGACATGTTTCAAAGGCAAATTTCCTTCATTGTCAGCGTGGTTCCACTGTCAGCTTTCCAGCTTGGTATTAAGATGTCGCTCTTTGGATTTTATTAACTTTTTGATGAGGTTGCTGTTGTTTGGAAGATCAACATTAACTAAATTTTCTTTTTAACTTAAATGTAAATTGGAATTTGCACAGTAAAGCTAATCATATTAATTGATATCATTGAATGATTCAGTTAATAAATTTTCTTTGTTTTCGTTCAAGAATATATTTTCCCACAATGATAATTAAAAAATCCATAGAATTATCGGTCTGGGAAAATATATAACAAAAACAAAGAAAATTTATAATTGATATTATTGTATGCTTTATTGAACTACACACTCTTAACGCTTCACTCACTTGTCATAATGTATAGAACTGGTTTTGAGAACATCTGGTTCTCATCATAAGCTAAAATTCAACTGTTGGATAATTTGTTGAGCTGTGGGAATGTGTATTTTGCTCTGGTGGCAGTGTGATGAACTTGTAGTTTGTGTTCATGTAGTGTGTAGTTCAACTAAATCATACAATAATATCAATCTGTGCAAGTTCCAATTTACATTTTAAAGAAAATTTAGTTAATTTTAATCTTCCAAACAACAGCAACCTCATCAAAAAGCTTATAAAATCCAAGGAATGACATCTTAATACCACACTGGAAAGTTGACAATGGAACCGTGCTGACAATGAAGGAAATTTGCCTTTGAAACATGTCCAAGTAAGTGCAATAAAACTAGTGATTTTGAGTGCCTTCCTCATAAATAATTTCTTACATGGTACTATATTTCACTGTGTAAATCCCAAACTATTCAAATTTATAATAAACTAGTTTTAAAGTCTTAATTGAATCCAATATTACTAATGCACGTATTACATAGCATGCATTGCTAAGTTTAGGTATGATAAGATCGGTGTGATCTTTCCAATTCAGATGTTTATGAATTATTAAAACAAGGAATTTAATATATTTGATTTATAAAAGTACACTGTTATAATATCCTATCTGTAATTGTGGATCTGGAGATCTGTGAGTGATGAATTTCATAACATTTGTTTTATTTACATTTAGAGATAAATTGTCTGCTTTGAACCATACACACAAAGACCTCAGAACCAGATTTAGTTTAATGGCACAATCATTAAGACTATTTCCATTTATCAATATGCTTTTGTCATCGGCAAATAAAACAGCATTTCCTACATCTTGGATAGATAAGGAGAGATCATTTATATATATCAGAAAAAGAAGAGGGCCCAGAACAGAATCATTCCCCACTCTGATACATTGTTTTTATTTTTAAAAGGACAATTTATTACTACTTAATGGTTTAGTCAAGGTAGAGTATAAACCATTTTAAATATTGGTTTTTTTTTTAGTAGAAAGCTAATTCATCTATCATAATTTCATTATTGACACAATCGAAAGCCTTTGCAAAACTCCAAAATATTCCTTATACATGTACTCTTTCATTAAATGCAGTTAAAATTTCATTGGTGAGTTTATAGATTTAAATTTTGTTGAAATTCCCTTTCTAAAGCCAAACTGATCATTAATTAGAATATTGTTACTTTCAAGGTAATGGTAAAGCCTACTGTACATTACTTTCTCAAACACCTTAGAAAATGTAGATGAAATAGCTGTAGGTCTATAATTACAGGCATTTATTTTTAGTCTCTCAGGAAATACACCCAATGTTAAAGATTCATTACACAAGTGACTGAGGGTGCTACTAATTTCCTTCGCAGGGGCCTTTATGACTTTGTTGTTGGTCTCATCATAGCCAGAAGAATTTTTTGATTTTAGTTTTCTAATGATATTACTAATTTCTAGTGGAGTGGTACATGGTTTGAATTCATATTTTAATTGGGAATGGTAGATTGCACAATTTTTAATGCATCTCTTTTATCACCATAGTATAAATTTAATTTTTTTTACGTTAAGAATTATTCATTAATCACATTTGTTACATCTGCAGGATGCTATCTCTTGATTGTTAATGCTTAAGATTATTGCATCATCTTGTTGCAAATTTTTACCTGTTTCTTGTTTTATTATATGCCATTAAGCTTATTAATATTTGGAATATTTCCAAAAAGATTAAGGCAATTGTTAAACCTCTTTTCATAAAGGGTCACTAAAGTCTCAGATTGGTAGTCCTGTGCAGTGGAGGTAACATGCCAGGATTTGAGCTCTAACTTTATTGAATATTTATTCCCTCATGTCTATTTATTTTAGAAATATTAAACAGAATGTAGCGTAGTTATCTTTTTCTTATCTGTCATATTGAATTATTATTAGTTTTTATACTCTGGTTTTTTAAAACAACCATGTTATACACAACTTAAAATCAGCTAATTGTGTGCCATATTGGATTGGTTTGATTTGGTATTGATACATTCTGTTTTTCATTTGTCTCTTTTTTCACTTACGTCAAGTGTAGTGAAACCCGTGGCTAACGATTTGTTAGTCTTGAGTTAAATTGGATACATAGTTTGGTGTGATATTATAGCTTAAGTACTTGAGCTTTATGTTTTGTATGGTTGTTAAGTGTAGCTTACGTGGTTTAATCTAGTGTTGTGTCCGAGTTTGAGTGCAAAGTGTGAAAATGTTGGCTAAAGAGGGTGATTTGAGCGGTAATGTGGTCATAGTAAGGTGAGTTTAGGAATGTTTTGTGATGGTTGTCAGTTGTGGTTTCATTAGACTTGTGCTAAAACTTACAGTGAGATGGTTGCTATTTCTGATCAGTGGTATTATGAACTTCGTAAGTATAAAGTCCTAGTTGTGAAGCAAGAGAAAACTTTCTCCAACTGCGTGAGGAACTGGCACTTACTAAGATGCAGATTGAGGGCTATTGCTCACCAATTAAAGTCAACGGTAAATCACCTGAATTCAAGGTTGTACCAAGGAACAGTCGTAAGAGACGGGGAGTACTCTCTGCTGATGATGATTATGATGCTGATTATCCCTCTGGTGAAGAAATTCAACATTCTTGGAACATTGGAAGCTCGCCAAAGAATAAATCCTCCTCCAGTAGCTGACACTAAACCTAAGGGGAAGAGTAAGAGTTTGTTGCTAGGTAGTATCATGGGAGGAGTATAGTATTCCTACTGAAGGACGACTAGGGTAGCAATTATGATGTGAGAATTTTTAAGCCAAGTGCTGGACTTGCTGGAAAAACTAACTGCTGATTTTAGTAAGGATGATCATGTTTTAATTGTTGGTTATGCAGGAAATAGCCTTGAAAAAGTTAATAATTATCAGATTGAGCAAGATCTTGGTGACATTAGTTCTAAAAGTAATGTGAAGTTTCTGGGACTGTGAGGCAGTGAGAAGTCTCAGCTTCATAGGAGGGTGCATAATATGAATCTGAGGCTTGAGCATTCATTGATGACACCCACAAACTTCCACATTTGTATGATAGATGTAAATCACATAAATAGAGATAATTTTACTGTACATGGCTTTCACTTGGAATTCTAGAGGCAAAAATCAGCTTTTGCTCCTTATTGCTGTCAGAATCAAGGGTAAGATTCCAATGGTGCTAGGTCCCATTTTGTAGGATTAAGACACCTGGTCCAAGCCAGAAATTCATCAAGCTAAATTTAATAGTAGCTAATGTATCAATGCTACAGAAAATGAAGTAAAATTGAAGAGATTCAGCAAGTAATAAATAACCTTTATATAAATATTGTATTTACAAAGCTGTTGACAATGGAGTTGTAATGTATCCTAAATGTAGGTATTCATTTTTTACACTAAACTCTACTTACATAAAAATAAGACGCATTTAGGCAGAATCTCCTCTATCTTCAATTGCTCACTGAACTGCTGTTACTCGAAACGATGGCCAGACACCCAGATATTCCTGTGGTGGCATCTGTTGACTGAAGTAGGGAATTGCTGAGTTCATCCATAGGAGGAAACTGGAAGTTCATTAGGTTTTCTTTATTTTTAAAAATGAAAATTTTTTCCCAACTGGATAACTCCATTGGGTTGTGAAGTTGATTCAGCAGTTTAATTTCTGTTTTTATTTCATGATTTTTGGTCCAAAAGTGAGCTGCTACTGCTGATTTATCTACCTGCTTAAACGGAATGTTCCTAAAGTGTTCTTTCCTTGGAATTTCCAAATCTCTTTGTTTTGCTTATGTAGCTCTGCTCACAATCTGAGCATTTAATTTCATAAATTCCTTATTTCTGTTCTTTTGGTATGGAGTCTTTTACTGTGCAACCTAATAAATTCTTGATATTACATCTGTTCTTTATGGCTAACATTATCCCATGTTCTTTGAAAATTTTCTTGAACTTAAACTAAGGTATTCATTTTTTATACTGAACTCCATTTACTTCCATAAAATAAGACATGTTTCGCTAGAATCTCTCCCATCTTCAGTTGCTCACTGAACTGCCATTACTCAAAACGATGGCTAGACACCCGAAAGTTCCTGTGTTGGCATCTGTTGGTTCAGTTAGCAACTGAAGATGGGAGAGATGCTACCGAAATGTGTCTTATTTTATGTAGGTAAATGGAGTTCAGTGTAAAAAAAATGATATCTTAGTTATTAGGTTATGTGCATACCTTTGTAATAAATTTGTATTTTATAATGAACAGAGCAGATTGTTGTCATTTCTGTTAAATGGGTCTTATATTTTTTCTCAGATAGAATGATAATTTAAATACTTTATTATGCATTTGTTAATATTCAAGCATAATAATCCACTTAAGAGATGACTGCCGCATAAAGCTACATTTAGGAGATCAGTTAAGTCGTGAAAAATGGCAGGAGGTGGCTTTCAGATTGCTCTTGTCCATAAATTTTATTAGTCCATTTGATCAATTATATTCGTGTATTTGTTAATATTGCTTGGCAGTTACATTCTAATTTTAAGCAAAATATAATGGAAATTATGTCAAAAGAGACATTTAAAAAGCATAAACTAAAGTGCTGTACTTAAATATCCAATTTAAGCAGGAAACTTCAATGTCAGTCATAAGCCATACTTTAATTGCAATTAACCTAACTTTTTTGTTGTGCATATGTACTAGATTATTCTCTCTTTGTACATATTTTTACTCTCATCATCAAATTCGCTAATGCTTCACATATTTAGGTTAACTGATTCCTAAAATTATTAAAAAGATTTTATGCTAGTATTTGAAGTTACCAATATTTCTATATTTGTAGAGAAATTTATACAAATTACCAGTATCCAACTAATACTAATACTTCTGTGGGAAGAACAATGAAAAATTGCTTGTACACTTGTAAGTATAGAGTTGTACAAGTATGCTAATAATTCTGTGGAAAGAACAATGATAAAATTACTTTTACACTTATAAGTATACTGTTACAAGTTCATACACTTGTAATGTATTAGATCATACTGTTGTGAAACAGGGCCCAGGAAATCAAAACAACTACTAATTGACATGCAGATACAGCACCTTTACGTCATTGTTTGTTGTTTTTTTTAGCTTCAATATAATTGTGACCTAATTTCTATTTAAGATGGTAAAAAAATAAGCTGTGGATTTGCACACATCTTCTATGTTGAGTTTGAAATAATTTGGGAAACACAGCTCTATAGGAAACAGAAACTGCAAATAGAAATAAAGAGTAAAAGTGTAGGGTGCATAAGTGTGCCCAAAAAATTTATAAAAGTATATAGATGGTTGAGAACAATACTATTGTAACTGATGCAAATTAAATTTGGCATAATGGCATATTACAATGATATATTGCAGAAAGTTAGCTAATTTTGTAATTACAATACTTGGCATCCATTTTTGCATGTTATCCAGTAACCCGAGCGCACATGATTTTATTGTACTGGAGTAATGTGGTACTTGATGATAGGAGGTTATTGTAACTTAATTTTTTGCAAAAGTGACAGTTTTGATAGTATTGCTCTGAACCATTGATATAAATGTCTATGTATTAAGCAAATATGAATTGCTTACTAGCCAGAACTATGGAATAAGAGGCACAAGAAACAGAGTAATCAGTGCTTCCAAATGAATGTTCATCATTGAAAATATGGTTGCATGGCAACTGAAAGCATGCTGTCTGCTGTTAAGTGGATATACATAACCCCTCAATTCATGCACATAGATCTCTCGTGCAAAGTACAATTACATTAATCATCTATTTTAGTCATAGATGATGTTGGAAATGATATCCTTGTATCCCCGCTCATCACAACTTTTAAAAAAGTTTGCATTCTTATGCATTAATTCTTCTTATCAAATTGCTGCAGTTCCTCTTCCTACATTTTCTTTCACTTCTTCCAACATCTGCCAATTGTTTCAATAGACTTTATTTTTCACTTCCCCCTTTATAGAAAATTGCATATGGTAAAATATGGGGACTGTGCTGGCCACCATTCATTACTAATGATCCTATTCTCATAATATTCTCCAAGTAAAAACATTACCAAATCTGTGAGATTAAACCTGAACTTTAATCATCTCCAGAGAGCCTTGCAAGCAAATGACTACCTGAAGAAAGAAATCAGGCCTGTAACCTTGAAAAAGCATGACTTTTATACCAGGCCATATAGACCAAATTAAAGCATTCTTGCTATTTATAGATGTCACACTATATGTTGCTTGGGTTTTGAGAAAGAAAAATATAAAAACCGTCTTCATAACAAAAATAAATAGGCCAAAAAGTGCTTTCTGTGAAGACTTGAGAAATTTTCTTGCTCTATATAAAATACCATGCAAATGTGGAAAAGTATACATTGGAATGCGCAAAAAATTCATTAAAATTTAGCTCGTAGAACATAAGCAACATTTACATCTTAATCAGCCAGAAAAAAATCTGTGATTATGCAACATGCCATTCAAAATTGTCACAGAATAAATTTGAAAAATTAGAAGTAATTACAACAACAAAATATCGCATCTGACTAGAAGAGTGGACTTAGATATAGAGCAGCATCCAGATAACATAGAGAGAGATTTTCAAATAAGCAAGACTGGAATCTTACTGATCAACAAACATCTGCACCACAATTCTCATAACACTTCTATCCCCACCCTTTTTTAACAATTCTGTACTTCTGCCTCTCCAGACACTTTCAGTCCACTGATTATAATTTCAGTGAAAGCTCTGGTTTTTTTAAAATTAAATCAAACCAATGATCATGACAAAATAGCTCAGTAATGATAATTTTCAATAATAACTTTATCAAGTTTTATTACTTGGTTCAGGCATGGGTAATTGCCTGCATTCATTTTATTTATTCTTTAGTCAATCTGAAGACTTAAAGACTTCAGACTTAAAATAATGAATACAACTTTAAAAGACGTAAGACAAAACTGTTACAAGCAAAGCAAAATACTGTAATGTTTAAGCCATTCTTTTCTTTTCAGGAAATTATGTTCTCAACTATTTAGCAACTCGACCAAAGTTACCTAACTTTGTGATTCAAGCTTTGGTAACATTGTTTGCACGGATCAGCAAACTTGGCTGGTTTGACAGTGATAAGGATGAGTTTGTCTTCAGGAATGTTGTCACTGATATAACAAAGTTTTTGCAGGTATGCTTTGATTTTTATATTAACCTATGACATACAGATGGCTCTTGCATGTTTCTTTTTTCTTAATTAAATACATAGCTTTTTAATACAGAAGGGATTTTATTTATTTGGGGACTGTCAAATGTGATAAATTGCATTTGTATTTTTAATACAACTTATATATATATATACACTGTCATGTAGGTTTGAAATTACAGAGTTTTACCAAACAATTCATATTTATCCTATAGATTTAGTGCTCATTTGTAAATGAATAAACAGTTATTTCTTTTAAAGTTGAGCTTATTCCTTTATCAATAAATATAAGATATTTTTTATGAAACTTTTTATATCAAGTAAGGGGAAATTGATTTTCAAAGTTTTGGGGAGGCAAAAGCATTTTGTAGAAAAGAAAAATGTCCTTGAAAGAGGGATGTACAGCTTATGTGCAGGTATGAAGATTTTTATTAGTGGCATTTGCTAACAAAAACGTGTGTGTATATTAATTTTATTTATAGTAGTTTTTTGTTGATAGGCACTGTGTATGTACTAACAAGCCAAAAAAAATTGAACTGTGGGAATTTTCACATTGAAATGTAGTCTAATTTTGCAATTTGTGTATAAAAGAAAATTATGTACTTTGTAAAAAAAAATATCTATCCACAGCTTCTAGAATAGTGACTATTTTGCTTTACTTATATGCAGAGTAAAATTTCTACATTTGTTAAAAAATAACATTGCATATTAGTGCATTAAATCTGTCAATATTACTGATATCTGAACTAATATTTTGCTCCCCTAAAATTAGTCCATGGTATGTGTTATATTTTAAGCACTTTAAAAAGCATTTTTAAAGTTCTGTTACCTCACAAACTTGTAAATAACAAAATTACCAGTGAATGAACACTAAAGTAATTCAATATACATATGTAAATAGTATTTTCACAGATTCCAAGCTTTGTAAGGGTATTTTTATCATTAAATTTTAATGTTATCATAAATTGTTATTTGGTGTCTTCTTCAGTTAATACTAGTAGACATAAATGAGTGATTTTCCATGAGAACTTGTGTAAATCACTCAATTCCCAAAAGATATAATAAAAAGTGGCCAAGTGGTATATGAGGAAGCATGGCTATATAAGGATGAACACATTGGGTCGGCCAAAAACATACAACTCACAGTTTAAGAAACAAGGACACAATTAAGCTTGGTCCATGTAAAAGATCTAAGTATGTGTTAGATTACAAAACATGAGGTACACCCTAGATGAAGACTCTCAAAGTTTCTTTGTATAAACCTACTTCAAACCAGTTAAAACTTCTTTCCTAATGAAATTTTAAAATGGTGAAAATATTCAACACTCTTGAATGTTTCACTCAAATTACTAACATTCAGGACATGTTTCGTGAACTTCATTCACATTGTCAACTGACATGATAATCAGTGCTGGGTTGGAGAGGCAGGTAACTGTAAGGGACTCTGGTGGTCTTTGAAATAACTTATACTGTCAAAGTATTCATTCATTAAGTTCTGCCCAGCTAAGCACTGGATTCATGGCATGTCTCTGTGCATGGGTCTTACAGCCTTTAGCACTATTCTGTCATCATCTGTTATTCTCTATGGCTGACAAATGCTGACGATCAAACAGTTAATAGTAGGTGTCTAGAAATGAGAGCTACTGAAGTTTGAATATTTCTTTTGCAGGAATGATTTTATTTTTTATTTTGTGGAAGTAAAAATAATGTTTAGTATACACATGATAAAATAACTTTAAATTGCAAAAAATTATTTGAACTTTAAGGCATTTATGCTCTAACACATACACAAGATTTAAAGGTTTTTCACTATAGAATATTTATTTCAATATGGCATTTATTTTGAAAAAAAAAAGGTGATTAATCTTTTGTATTTGAATATAAATGGCTTAAAATTCAAATATATGTTTACCATTAAAAGATATTATATTTCTTCATATTTAACATTAATTTTACTATAAAAACTAACAAAGATTCAAGCATAACTGGGATTGAAAGTAAGTAGTTCTTATTACTAGGCACTTGCTTTTATTCACTCAGCCATCAGAGCACATGCTTTGAATAAATGGTTGTTTTTTTGCTTTTGGCTTAACTTGAATAACAACTGAAGGTGGCATTAAAACTTATATTGTGAATCCAGCATTAGCATGTGTTTCTGATGTTTTCAGAATCTGACTCCCCCCCCCCTCTCCCATTTCTTTCTTTTCCAATCTAAGAATGAGCAATGGTTAATGCAATACCCCATTAGAGTTTATTTCTAATAACCCATAACATATCTTTTCTGTTTATTTTTCAATGCCCAATTATATACTTTCTATAACTAAAGCACAAAGATTTCACCAGAATCTCAGAAAAAAAAATGAACAGAAATGATATGTTGCTGGCTTAGTAGAAAAGTGCTCTAGTGATTAATATACATATATTTTTTTAATTTTTAATTTTAAAGTTTTTGTAAAATAATGATAGCACCTATGTTTTGCAATTTGGCATGTAATTTTTAGATCTTTTCAGATGAACCAAGTTTGATTGTGTTCCCCATGTGAATACACTGTGGCCTTTCCTTGTTTAGAGTTTTGTAACTCTGAAAACATAAATATTTGAAACATGATTCTTGGTTCAAAATCAGATTTAAAGTTCTTAGCATAAATTGGACATCTTATTTAGGTGCTTTGTTAACAAGCATAGTGTAATATCTTACAATATGACCCATACAATATTTTCCATTTTGGTAATGAAATATTTATTGCATCTTTCATCACACAGCAAAATTTAAAGATTCTGGTGTGTGTATTCATATACAGTAAAACCTTTTAATTCAAAGCTGTTGGGTCCAAAAATTATCATTTTGAATTACATAATTTTAAAATATGCAAAAATCTGGAAAGAGATACCATAACAATTGTGGTATTCTAGACATTAATGTTGACCAAATAGAAGGAAAATTGGGAAGAATATTAAGTGAATAGTTTACATGACATTACAATAAGAGTATGTAATTTTATTTATTAATACAAGCCCACAAGCAGGTTACCACCCCTTCTTGCCAGGTGTTGATATAGAGTTGCTTTGGGACACTTTTACTTCACTTATTTTTTTAATTGAACATGTTTTGGGAACATTCACTCCCATTATAGCAGAAGAACTGTGGTACAACGTACCTGTAGGTAGTCAGAGAAATTTATTAAATATATCAAAGATGTCTCAAAAGTTCATGACGCTGTTTTTATTTTTCATGATGTAAATTTTTACCATGTTGTTCCAATGGTTTGCAAATGTATGTTTCAATAGTTTTGTTTTTATATTAATTTCATGGTTTTCTGAATAAAAGTTGGCATCCACACAGCACAGTGTATTGGTTTCCATAAAAAATTAATGGGTAAAATGATTAAAAAGTTAAAAATAAAATATATCAAAGACACAAGTATGTTATTATAAATAAGATATGCAATTAAAAAAATTTACATACCACCCTAATATGTTCAATTTAAAAAAAAATGTTTAAAAAACAAAATAATGTTGGCTCTTCAAAACATCCACAGGAACAAAAATTTATTACATTCTACATTCCTGTACCTTCTGACAGGAAATTGGATATATACCAAATTAATTACCAAGACTGATAAAGGTATAGATTGAAGAAACGATGGCCATGAGTGGCCGAGGTCATTAAGATACGAACCCGTGAATGGGAGGTCTAGGGTTTGATTCCTGCTAGGACCATCCTCCCTGACTGAGGTTTTTCCAGGTTTTCCTTAGTCTTAAATGGCAAATGCCAGGAAAGTACTCTAAACATAGGCCTGAACATTTCCTTTCTTAAAAATAGTATTTTCCCAAATTACCATTTCATCTCATGTATCAGTATCATCCACTGCCTGTGATGCTGCAGGAGTAAAAACGAGAGTTAAACACTTTTAAAAAAAATTGGAATAACAAAAATAAATTTAGAAACCCCTTACTAAGGAACATTTCAGAAATATCCATTACAGAGGCAAAATTGGTAGTGGCAGCCCATTTTTAGAAAATCATGAAATTGATAATAAAACAAAATTATTGAGATACATTAGCAAACCTTTGGAACTAATGACATGAGGAAACTCTTTACATCTTGAAAATAAAAACTGCATCATGAACTTCGAGACACCATCATTGGATATATTCAACAAACTCAGACTGCCTACAGAGAATGCTTCAACCATTTGGTCTTCTGCTGATGGTGGGAGTGAATAATCCCGAAGCATGTTCAATTTAAAACTAAGTGAAGTAAAAATGTCACCAAATCAATTCTATATCAACATTATTTTACTACTTCACTCTAAGTAGCTTCAAGAGTATAATGTTAACATTAACTACTAACATAAAGGTTTGCAAACTCCAAGCTTTCAAGTTAGCAAATAATGGAATTTGAGTAAAAAGCAATATTGCACTGCAGTGGAATAAAAAAAAATATAGAGGCACAAAAATGGATTCATTTACCGTGCATCATCACAAACTATAGAATTATAGTTATAAGAATTTTCCATACTTAGAAGTAGTGGTCTGTAGTTTACTATGCTCAGCCAAAGAGGGACCCATGCATTTCATCTGATATGTACCACGTTCCCTACTCCTGCTGTTCAGTTTACATTGGCATCATTCAGCAGAGTGTCAACACTAGTGTCACCAAAAAATAGAAGATGCAACCTCCTGAGCCAATCATGCAGTGGGCAGAGGGGGATCAAACCATCCAATACAGAGAGAGACATTCTCCTGTTTTCCTACTCACACTGCCATACTAGACTACATTGAGAGTCAATAGAGATTTTCAAACACTCTAATAACTTAAACAAGAAAGAAGCTCTCAAATTAAACATTGGATACTGAAACACATCAAACAGGTATGAGTGCTCAGATACCTCCCAAATCAATCAGGAATGAATAGGGATGAGGTTCCGTCACTTCCACCTGAGCCAACCATGTGTGAAGGGAAAGCTATATTCAGCTTTGGCCAAACCTACACTGAGAAGACTTCAAACGCATCATATGTTCGTGTTATACATTTGTTAATGTATTTGTTTTCATAGCATTAACGTTAATGCTTTCATTCTGAATGGGCCCTTACTGGAAAACATGAACTAATTTATAAAATAGAATGTAACCAAAGGTGTCATCACCAATAAATTAATTTATCCTGAAATTTACTGATCAATAACAGTGTGTGGAATTTAGTTTGTTAACAGTGCCCCAATATTAACAGAAATATCATTATGGTAAACTATAAGACAGCCATCCTAACAGTAATTATATGGAGGTGAATTGATGAGTCGGATAAATTTCATTGAAATGGTGGGAAATTGTATTAAACAGCTGGATACTTGTAATGATTGTTCAAATTTTCAAACAGATGCAATGACTGTCCTTTGTTGGCAGCTATCAATGTAACAGGAGGATAAGTATGAGTATTGTGAAGTGATAAAACATTTTTATTTAAAAAAATGGACTGCTGCCCAGATACAAACCGAGCTGAGGAAGTTTATGGGCCTGTGTACCGCACTCAAATCCATTTATTACTGGATTAATTAATTTAAACGTGGCTGAATGATTACTGCAGATGTTGCATGTTCTGGATGCCTGATTGAGGTTTGTTCTGAAGAAATGGTTAACAAAATTCGTGGTGTCCAGATAGAAAATCATCATATTAACATATGTGAAATTGCTGACTTCGTAAGCATCTCATATTAAAGGTACATAATATTATGGATATGAAAAATCTGAGTGCATAATGGGTATTGCATTTGACTCCAGATGAAAAATGTTCAAGGAAGACATTTCAAAATTGTAAATACAAATTGCAAAAGTAAACAGAAAAATGGAGGCATGGAGGAGGTATGATCTTGCAGTCTATTGCTTCTGAGTAACAAATATTTAGAGAAGGATTGAGTACATAGAATGTAAAAATTATATAATGGTATTATAGTATTGTTTATTAAATAAAAATACATATTATAAAATAAAGTATAATTACAGTTTTGTACTTTTAATAAAACCAATGTTAAATTAAATTATATTTTCTTATTTATGTATAATATTTATTATCATTTACTAAACAGTAAACTAAAATTAATGTAAAATCAATGTTAAATCAATTTTTTTTATTAATGTATAATATTTATTTTCATTTACTAAACAGGACTGTAATTCCATAATATATTTTTAGCAAATTCCAATGAAATGAAGCTGTTGTGGTTGAAAAGATATTTGAAAAAGCAAAATTTAAAAATCACTCTAGCAGCTGCAATTTTATTTTGTTTAAAGGAAACTTGTTATATGCCATTGAAATAAAATAAAAAAAATAATTTCAGAAAATCAGTGAAATCAGATTATTAGGACGGGGAGTTTACCTGAAACCTAAATTTTAAAAATTGCTCTAGTGGCAGTAATATTTGTTTTTCACAACGAAACTGTATGTACCATTTAAATAAAATAAGAAATATAGTTTTTGAAAATCAGGGAAATCAGGCCTTTAGGAATGGGGGTTTACCTGAAAACTGAAATTTAAAAGTGCTTTAGGTTTAATTTTCTCTCTATTGTTTCAAAATTAAAGGATAAGTCAACTCAGAATAAAAATTGTATTTATAACAATATATAGGTTTTATATTTGACAAAAGCAATGTCGTGAAGATAGCAAATTTTAAATATTAATCTAATATATGTGTGAGAATTATATTTGTATGTTAAAGTACTGTGTAATAACATTCAGCAAACATTTGCATTACAATCTTTTACTACAATATAATTTAAATTAAATTTCAGAGGTATTGAAGAAATTGTTGGAACTTTTGACTGTAAATATTTGCTTAGTAGTGCTTAATTTGTATACATTTGCTTACTGCCTATGGTGCCTCAGTAGTAAAAGCGAGTGTTAATCACCATTAAAAAAAAAAAAAGCAGTATGTTTTTGTTTTATTGAAACTTGTGAACATCGTAATTACATAAGATAATTTGAAACTTTTCTGATATTTTTCTTTATTTTAGTGAATATAAAGATGATAACAAGGGTTCAGTTCATAAACATGGTTACATTTAAGTATGTTTAAAAACACTCACACAGTATTATCATTGGTCATATATTTAATTTATTTAATAGTATACCATTAATTTCTGTGTTTTAATCTCAATAATAATAATTATAAACAATGTAATACAGTTTTTTTCACACTAACTCCATTCATTTACATAAAAATCTGGACATATGTTTTGGGAGTAATCCCTCCCATCTTCAGCCTGTAGATAAACTGTTGTTATACGTGGCGGTTGGGTCTCTTGATGTTCTTGTAGCGGCATCTGTCTAGAACCTACAGATGCCGCCACAAGAACATCAAGAGACCCAACCGCCACGTATAACAACAGTTTATCTACAGGCTGAAGATGGGAGGGATTACTCCCAAAACATATGTCCAGATTTTTATGTAAATGAATGGAGTTAGCGTGAAAAAAACTGTATTACATTGTTTATATGTATATACCACTCCATTGTCAACAGCTTCTTAAGTACATTTAATTGAGATAATAATAATTATTCCAAAAATGTGGTTTCTCTCTCTCTCTTTTTTCTTCTTTTTTTTTTAGGTTTCATGAATTCTAATTTTGTTCCCCTAATGCCAGACAGTAATGCCATAACTAATTTTGTTTCATTAATTAATAAGGCCATAATTTGAATTTTATATTCATTTTTAAATTTGTTCAACTTGATGAGGAATCTACTTAGTTTACACCACTCTTGCATGGTGGATATTTTATATGCTGTTTGTAATAATATTCTCTAACTGTTTCTGTATTATTCAGAAGTAACAAACTGCAATTAGAGCGAACCTATTTTATGCCTCACAACGGAATGGATAGCAGGTTGGTAGAGAGTGAGACTCATGGGTGGTACAAAGCTTGCATGATCATGACTGAATGGTTATAGTGGAATAGATAGTTTTGTTTATCACTACTGGAGACATGGGTCCTGATACATAAGAGTGGAAAGATAAAATGTATGCACTGTTGCTATTCTAAAAATGTAAGCTTCAATTAAATTTTGTACTGAGAAACATGTTTTTAGAGTTACAGACCCCTAAACTGAAGCATTTTTTTTTTTTTATGTTTTTATGGCATCCTATATAATTAGGTGATGTGGCTGCATTCTGGGTATATTTGAAATAGTGTCTTGTAGTCATGAAAGAGCTAGGGAAACTAATTTTTTTGTAGCAACAGAAATACTTTGTAATTTAATTTTAAAGAATAGGATTTGGTAAAGCAGTGCTTTAAGTCAAGCCAGTGCCTCATTTCTACTGTAAGTCACTCATTTCAAGGTAGTTGTAAAGTAATGTAAATCTGATTCCTAATGGTAATTAAATATTTTATTTCTTTGAGTTTACACAGCAGTTTTAGATAGGCAAGAGATTATACGCATAAACAGCAAGCGGAAGAAATGTCTGTATTTTCTGCCAGATTATTTTATGTTACAGGCATAATGTTTTGTTATGAATGCCTAAGATGAGAGTATATAAAATGTATTTATTGATATTTTAATAAAAATTAGTCATAATAAAATGGCTTTTCTATCATTATTTATCCAGTAGTATTTTTTGTTACATTTATCCTTACTCCTAAACTCCTGGTTTTGTTTTCCTGAACACTTGAAGACAGCTTTCTAGTTATGTATTGTTATGTTGCAAGTCGCAAGATTGAAGATTTCTGTTGTGGTTTAGTTGTAAGCAATTCTTAACAGATATTATATCTGGTGCCTGTTTTTTTATTATTATTATTTATTGTGTTTGATATTTAGCATTTTATAACTGAATTCGTGATAACTTGGCATGCTATCAGAACTTAAAAAGAACTGTCTATCAGCCATTTATCAGCCACGTAATGCTACATATTTGTGTAACACAAGGAAAACTCAGGCATGAAAGTAGAATCATATGCTATCATTCTTAAAAACTAACTAAAAGAATGTCAATTCATGTTGAAATGTTACTCACAAAGGTCATTCATAGCTATGATAGCAGAGAGAAAGTGGGTTGTCAGTTTCCATAAATTCAAGTATAGATGCTTCAAGTGATTATGGTGGCACTTCAGAGAAGGTGTCATCATGCAATGTCAACTGCAGTAACTAGCATGGTCCACATATAACATGCCTCCTGTCTTCTTTAGGTATTTAACTTCATTGTAGTGTTAAAAACATTGAATATTTTTCACTATTGTGTTAATTATTTATAAATTGAATGTAAAACATAAGTAGTTGACTTTAAAATTGATTAAAATGCTATCTAGCATGCATATGACATTTAATTACAGCTATATGATCACCAGAGAACAAATTTTAAGGTGCAAAATGATGGTTGGGAAGGGGAAAAAAAGGTAACGGAAAAATAGTTGTCATTAAAAATCTTTGCTCATTTCTAAATCAGTTTTTTATATGACACACTAACAAATAACAGAGTAACCAATTTGAGAAGTAAACTTGATATTAACTGGGTTTTAACCAATTCATTACAGTGGATTATACAGAACATTTCTATTTTTTCAAATGTAAGTTGCTTTGAGCTTCGGAGAACCCTACATATGTATGTACTCTGCTCAACATCTACTGAAACCAATGGACCATACTTTGTAAACATGTAAAATGGGAGTTCAATGGAAGTTGAAAAGGCTTCCATTGTGGATTATTCCTCAAAATGAATTCAAGTTTGACTTTGGCAAATCTGTCAAAGATGTACTTCACAGTTATCAATGTTTTCCACTGTTCCTCTTCCTCCATACCTTCTTCTAAACTCATATCAAATCAAATACCTGTTGTCATGCACTGCAAAAAGTTCCAACTCTGTCTTTGTTATTGAGTAATGGGTTAGCCATACTTGATGGATTTTGCATCTGTTGAATCTAGAGCATATATGAAGCTTTAGATGTTATCCAAGTATTGCATGAGAAAATTGTTCATCTTATTCCAAGTACCCAATTTGGGTATGACAGGGATTTGTCATAGGCAGAGCCCAGTAACTTCTTGGTACAAAAGTTGACAGGTTGGTATCTTCAGTATAGCATCATGGGTGGTTGAGGTCTTTTAGGTGCGAACTCGTGAGCTGGAGGTCTGGGGTTTAACTCCCACCAGGACTGTCCTCCCTGACAGGTTTTTTCCAGGTTTTCCTCAGTCTTCATAAATGGCCAATGCCTGGGAGATACCCTAAACTTAGCCCTGGAATGTTTCTATTCTTTAAAAAAAAGGTTCGATTCCCTCCAGGACTGTCCTCCCTGACAAGTTTTTTCCAGGTTTTCCTAGTCTTCATAAATAGCAAATGCCGGGGAGGAACCCTAAACTTAGCCCTGGAAAGTTTCCTTCCTTAAAAAGAATTCGATTCCCACCAGGACTGTCCTCCCTGACTCAGGGTTTTTCCAGGTTTTCCTCAGTCTTCATAAATGGCAAATGCCTGGGAGGTACCCTAATCTTAGTCATGGAATGTTTCCTTCCTTAAAAAAAGAATACTTTCCCAATTAATCATTTCATTTTATGCCCTTCAGTTACTTGAAAGTATGTACCATGCTTGATCCATCACCACAAGCATTATTATTTTGTTTTCTGGCCACAACTTAATGCATGAATACATCACCATACAGGCATTTGTCTTTTTGATTTGGTACATCTCAAAGTGCATGGGTTTTACCCTTTCACCAGATAATGGAAAGACCAGCACATTCAATATATATCTTTATAGTATATTAGTATTTCATGTAACATGAATACCAATTTATGTTTGCCAACCACCTCTTTTATTTTCTTGAAAACATTCTCATAAATTGGCTTCATGTAATTTTTTCTCAGAGTACTCTCACGATACTGACCTTGTGGATTGAAATTCCAGGGCGAACTAATGCCATGGTCAAATCTGCACAAAATTGACTTGATTACTGCTGCTTTTCAGATCCTGAAGTGAAGGCACTTATCAAGATAATTTGATTACATTACAACTTATGGACTTTACCATTCTTTGCATGCTTGCCTTACTGGATGTGCTTCTTTATTCTGGATCTTAATGCTTCTCATTGATTGCAATATTTACATTGCAAATGATAGCTTGAAGAATTATACCATCAGTTTTGATCAATTTTCTCTTAAATTCTTCTGAAAGTGCCTTCTGAACTTTTGGCATGGTAGAGTATTCGGATTGTAATAACACAAACATAATCAAGTAGACCAACTAGAGATTTAAGTCTTTATATAAAATATATGTGGAATGCACAAAGAACAATGGTTCTGGTGAATAGCTAATAAATTTGTGTTTTTTCTTGAACTGTTCCGCTCGCTCTACAAAATGAGACTATAGGATTTAGGTAGCTGCTCAAGAGAAGAGTGAATATAGTTTATTTTCTGCCCATTTTTAACAAAACATGAGTTGGTCCTGGTGGTCTGCTAGTAACCATATTTGCCGCACAGACCAAAGATCACAGGTTTAATCCCAGCCAGAGTTGATGGAGTTTTTCATGCATAAAAATCTTAAATATGTGTAAGATTATTGCATGACTGAGTGGAACTACACACTGTTATTGGCTCCACTTTTTTTTTTAAACAACATGTTCAGCACTTAGCTGAGGATGCAGGCCATCGAAACATCCACTAAATATAAAACAAGTAAATGGAGCCAATAAGAATATGTAGTTTAACTCAATCATACAATAATCTTAATTATATGATTTGCTTCACTACAAGTTCCAACTAGCACTTCAAGTTAATCTTAAGTATGGCTTCCTTTGAAAGGGAAAAAGCCTTGGGTCCTATGTTGTAGATTTAGCAAAATTTATTGGCCATTTCACTCCCTGACTTGAATGTAATGCTAATGACCTGAGATGCTAAAGAGCATCTGTAATTAAACCAAATCAACAACAAAACATAAAAGGTTCAAAAAGATTCTGAAGCATTAAAGAAGGGGTAAAAGAGGGATAAATATGCTAATCTCATTAAAAGTGCAAAAAAGTGTACCTTGTCTATTTCACTTCATTTCATGCTCTAAAATACAAATCTCAAAGGATTGGTATGAAAAATAGCTAATTTTTGTACACATACTGCATCTTAAAATATGTCCCTTAAGAAACACACACTGTCCTTTTCATATGAAAGTGTTCTGAAGTGTATTTTGTTTGTAAACCAAGAATATTATAACATTTCAAATCTTGAAGAGTCCAGCAACTTATGGTAAATAATTCTGGGAACTGCAGCTTAATGACAAATATGCTGTATTGATTTTGCCAATCAGCTGATCAAGTGAACTGTTTGATTGAATTTTTTTCACAGGAGTCAGATTATAATTTTAGGTCCTTACAGTTCAAACTGGCAGTTCATTTATGTCTTGCTATATTTTTAAATGATCTTTGTGAGTACAAAATTTTTAATTTTTAAATTGTATTAACCTTTCCTTTTAAGAATTATTAATAATAATAATGACATTCTCATAAATTAAATGGTTAATGTACCAAAATTTTGGTATCTGTCATTTGTATATCAAATTAGTAAGCTAATATACATATAGAAGAAAAATTAAACTGACAAACTTTGAGAACTTGCACAGGGCATCAAAACAAATGTTCTTTTTGTAATGCCAAACTGTCTTATGAGGCTTTGTATTTCAAGAACACCACAGCTTAAGACTTTACGAAATATTTCCATCATTTTACAAAAGAGGTGCAAAATTGCCTCTTGCCTCTTTATCCATCTTCCATCTGGGTTCCATCTTCCAGTTATAGTCTGTCTGATGCAATCAAAGACTGAGGGATTGTCTTTAATGCTTCCTGCTACTGCAACTCTCTTAGCTGCCAGAACGTCTTCTATTCCAATGGTAAACAACTTGCATCCTATTTCTCTCACAAAAAATTTTGAGAAGAAAAAATCAGGACAGATCAGAGTGCTTTGTGCTGGATCACCAGTTCCACTTTCTTGGAAATGATTGATTTAAATATTCAAGCACATGAGCAGTAAAATATGCTGCTACCATATTTGTCATCTTGTAGCCAGTGGCAAGTCTTCTAACACTTTAGGTAATACTGTTGTGAGAAAATTGTAGTAATGATGCATATTTAACGGACAGGGAGGAGACATAGCCTAATTAGTCATTCCTCAACTACACCAGCCCATATATTCACTTTAACCCTTTGTTGATGTGGATTTATAAATAGGTATGAGGATCAAACAGCACAAAGAACATGAATATATGATGCATTTGACACTTCCAGATACCATTATTGTGAATAATGGCCAGTTGCAAGTCATGAACACAATACTTGGGAAATGGCTTAAATCACTGTTTTTGAAAGGCATTCAAAACATTCATGTTATTTATTCCCATGTTACAAGGGACATTCAGAAATGATTCCAATAGTACTTTTTGTACTTAATTTATTATGTAATATGGTTCAATGCACATGGATCCTCTTAATATACTCCGCACCAATGTCAGTACACTGTTGCCATCAGAATCTCTCAATATACTCCCCACTAATGTTGGTGCACTGTTGCCATCTTCTTGAAAACTTTGTTATGGCATTGCAAAACCATTGGGAGTATTATGCCATCACTTTTGGATAGCTGCCTGAATTTTTTATCTCTTAGCAATTCCTTCATTTTATGTGTATGTGTATGCATATCATAGCGAGATGAACCCCAGTGATGCCAACTTTGCAGTCATAGTGTCGCTGGTGTGGGGCCACACATTGTCATGTTGGAGGAACATTCCTGTCGACCACTTCCTTTCATCATTCCTGATTTCTGTTTCTAAGCTATGTAAAGGTCTTGCGTTATTGTTCCCTGAGGAAGCCATTGAATAGTATGCCTGAAGTGTCCCAAAAGATGATAATCTGCCTGTCCACAAATGGAGCAGCACAAAATTTCTTGGGCCAGGGACTACCTGGATGTTTTCAATGCATCGATTGAACTTTCTTTTCTGGTGTGTGGTAGTGACACCATGATTCTTCATTAATTACCAGCTTCTCAAAAAAATATGGATCTTCATTGTGCATACCTTCATATTCAAATGGTAGTGAATAACGGTGGTAGCAGGGTTGTGTGACAGAGGCCTGTCTGATAATCCATTTCATCAAAGGTTATGTGCATATCAGTCTTAATCAATTCAGAAACAACCTCAATGTTTCTGGCAGATTGATCTTGATGGTGACTCAGTGACACAGTTGTAAATTGTTTTCTGTACAGCCCCCCCTTGACCACATAATAATACATAATACAGTTCAATTTCTATGAATTTCTGAAGTTTTGATGCCTCCTTTTCATATAAAGCATGGAGTCCATCTTGTCCACATCTTTCTCTACTTAACAACAAACAAACACTGTTCTTTCACTACACATACAGCTTACAACTGCCATCTAGCATCTACATGGCATACTAGTATCAGTCCATTGCTCTACAAATGAGCATGTCCATAGATTGCATAATATTCATAAAATGCTGCTATTGTAAATAATTTCTGAATACCCCTTGTATCTGCAGTTGCATGAGCCCTAATGGAGTGATTTGCTCCACATGCAGCAGGACATTTTGTTCAAAATGCAGAGGTTTCATTGTGCACATTTGTCCATATCTAGGTAATCTCCTAGATGGCCAGACAGCAGCAAACATAGAATGAATGGGCAACAGTAATTTGGGTATTGTTGTTGATAAAGATGCTGTGCCTCTTGCCCATTGTAGTTCACTGCATCAAGCATACAAACTGTTAGCTTACTTCAAATGTATCACTCCATGTTAGTAAACAAGTATTGCAAATTCTGAGCTGTCATTACATCTGAGGAATGCAGCACCGTCCATTAGTTGGTCAGTGGGGAAAATATGCTACTAAGAAAATGTCCCATGCAACTCTCAGAGTTTGGCAGTTTATTTTTATTATTTTATTTGTTTATTTATTTCCCCCCACTGTTTACAAAGAATTACTTGATATTTAATTGTGAATCGTTAAATAAATTACTTAAGCAATGAGTGGATGCATTTTCAGCTGATCTATTTCCTTATTGGGAATTAGAGGAGGATGTGTGCAGACACCTGCAGAGGTTTGAAAAAGCATATTATTAGGTAAGATGTTAATAATCTTCCTTGAAATATAAGGAAGTACATAAATACTCAGGCTTTTTAAAGAAAAGCAATAACAAAACACTTTTGTAAATCAATGGTTGTATCATGTTCATTTGTGGCCAACTAGATATTAATTTATTAGTCTTATTAAAAATTTTCAAAAAGTAAATAAATGTGTTTTAACTTTTGAGTTGTCCAAAATAATATTACAGATATAAAATGGAGATATTCTTTGTAAATATGTAATAATGGAAAGCATTTTTAATGTTAGCAGGATGTGGCATTTGGCTACAGCTTTATATACTGTGGATAAATAATAATGATTTTCTCTATGTACTTGAAGGGATCTGTGGAGCATTGTATGATCGGAGTGCAGCTTTTGTCACAGCTCACATGTGAAATGAATCAGATATCAGAAGCTGATGCAAATAGATCTTTGACCAAACACCGTAAAATAGCTTCATCATTCCGAGACACACAGCTTTTTGAAATCTTTCGCCTGTCCTGCTCACTTCTGGGAACAGCACGAGAAAACTGCAAGAGTCTCAATTTCAATGATGAAGGGCAGGTAAATGTTTTTTTTTTTATTTTTCCCCTTCCATTTCATTTACTTGTTTTCATCATTTTGAAATAAAATTGCATGAGAAAAGTTTTAGAATTATTTAGTGTACACAAACTGCTAGTTTATGGCAACTGGAAATGATGTCAGATCGTGTTAAAATTAATGAAGTATGTATTCGTTGATCGATTTATAGTCTTGTGAATGTCTATATTAATACCATCATTACTTTAGCGTAAATATATGCTTGCTTAGATTGCATTTATTTTGCAAAGTGAATTTTGCCAAATTGAGAAACCGCCCTATAAGTCCTAGAGTCTTAAACTTAATACTAGTAGAGAAAACTATTCATTGCAATTACAATAGTATTTCCCAGCCTCAGCCTAATGTGGACTGAAAGGTTTTGGAATTGTTTAAATGTGGAGTTTTATACACATGTGTAAAGAGTTTTATATTCATAATACAAGGGACATTAAAAAATTACTCAGAATGAAGCACAAAGATGTATACCTTCTTGAAATGATTCTTATTTTAGTCTCTCTTGAAGCTAAGCACTTTTTCAAGCAATGCTTTAAATCATTTATTCCATCACAAAACTCAGATTCCTCCAGGCCTGCAAAATATGTCTCAAATGGTTTAATCTCTTCATTCGATTGAAAACATTTTCCACCAAAGAATTATTTCAGTTTAGCAGAACAGATGGAAGAATCCAATGGAGCCAAGCCAGGGGAATAAGGCAGATTGGTGGCAAATTGTACCCCAATTAATTGATTTTCACCATTGCAATAAGACATGTGTAAGGGTTAGCATTGTCTTGATGTAAGAGACTTTCTTCTTTGATAAACCTGGCCTTTTGTCACATATTTTTATCTTCAGTAGGCCCAAAAGATTAATATATTTCAGTGGAAAGATAATCAATTAGCATTAGACCAAACTGGGAAATTAAAAGGCACAAAAATCTTTATTGAAAATGGCTATGATAAAAAAGAACGAGAAATAAGAGCAGAATTAATAAAAAAGATGAAGCCAGGAGCAAAGGTAGAAGAGCAGTTAGGCATGGTATGCACTAATGGTAGACAATAATCAATCTATGCAGCAGCAAGGTCAAGAAACCATGGCTAGAGGAGAAGAGAGGAGGATTAGAGATATAAATGTGAAGCTACATCGAGGGCAAGGAATGAAGAATGGAGGGAAAAAGAAGAGGAGGGAAGAAAGGGGAACAGCCTACATGTGCAAGGAAAGGAGGGAATTGACAATGAGATATCCAGGAACTCACCAAGTGCAAAACAGCTTATTGGGATATATGATATAGTGGAGAGAAGTGCATGAGGGGAATCAGCTGGTCAGTTTGTCTAGAGGTTTGAGTATGGTGTCATCACCAGCGGTGTGATCGAATGAGAGATAAAAACTCAGGGTCAGTTAAAAGGGTTACAAGAGCAAAAGCATAACCAGAGCGATTGATTTATTTGGAAGAAATAGAAAATAAGACTTAGTGAGGAATTATTGGCGATTTTAAAGATTAATACTATAAGACTGATGAAATGTGAATCAGAAATAAAGGGAAAGGATAGTTATGTGAGAATAATGGAATGGGTAGAGAGTGGGAAGTAGGATCTAATGATATACAACCAGGGAGTTAAATGCATAGATCCTAAATAACAAGCACTCCAAGGATGTTGTATAATGTGCAAGTTAATGTAAGAGAATTATGTAGAAATAAATTATTCATTCATTCAAACTATAACACAGCTTTCAGTCCTTCATTGTTTGTTATACATTTATTACTACTGTTTTCCACTTCCTTGTTCTCTGATTTCTCTTCCATCTCTCTCCACTGCTACTGTGAAGAAAAGTAAAAAAGATCTGCACTTGCACCATCATTCATATTTAGGTTTGCCATATTGCTTTCTACTGCCATGGGTGACTCAGGTTTTTAAGGCGCAGACACTTGGAATGGAGTTCTGGGATTGAATTTCCACCATTACTGTTCTTTCTGACTTAAGTTTTTTCCAGGTTTTTCTCATCCTAATAAATAGCAAATGCCGAGGAGTTACCCTAAATTTAGGCCTGTGATGTCTCAGCAGTAAAAAAGACATTAAACACTAATTAAAGAACAATAACATTGCTTTCTGCGCATTCATTCTGGAACCGTAATTATCGTTAGTGTTATTTTTATATGGATTGGTGATTTGTTATTATTTATTTTAATTGGACAATTAGATGCTCTTCTTGTCTGGTCTTGCCTCGGCTCTTCGGAGTCATGAGTTCAATGCTTCCTAACTCTCTGGTTCCAATGCAGAGGATAGGGATCTAAGGGAATTTTGACTGCTTTTAATGACGTAATGTTATTAGGGAGAAAGGGGATTGTTCACTGTAATAATGAAGTTCGGCACTGGTTGTACATTTAATTTATTTGACAACTTGTAAGGTTCTGGAACATGCTGCTGGACTTCGTCGGATTATAATTCGCTGGACTCACTCGCATATTTATTCACTTTAACACGATTGTGACTATTATTACTATTACTGCCTGACTGACTCTCACTGATCGAACGATTTACTTTGACTCTTCGCGATGGTTTAACTATTCTACTACAACACTGAATAATGCAGATAAAGACTAATTGTCACTCTTGCTACTACAGTTACTACTGTCACAACTCTTACTGTTACTGTTAAAACTGCTTCCTGTCACGAATGCTTAAAACTAAACTTCTCATAGTTAATATTAAATTTCTTATGCAAACTCGCTCCGCCCTTGCAAAAATTTAATTCCTCTAAATAAATTGAATTTGGTTCCTTCTAGAATAATATTGGATCATACCTGTGCATGGTTTATTACAAGTTTGCTTTTATTCGTTGGGTTTTTAAACATGTTGATTGATTGAAGATTCTGGGTTTTACCAGGAAATATATTCTCTTCCCACGCTAAGGAAAGTTGTAGACATCTACTCTTTCACTAGATTCTTGCTATAAAGCACTTCAGCCATATATGCGGCCTCCCTTTGAAACAGCTAATATCTTGCTTTCTGTGAAAACATGTGTTTTAGTATGCAGTATTTCCTGTTGACGTCAGGTAGTTTTCAATTGAATATTTCTAGCCATTTACAGTGTTATGACTTCTGGCACCAAACAAGGGCCAGCTGATCTGTCCATGAGGGTTTGACAAAAGAGTGATATTTAACAAAAGACCCTCTTCCCAGGTAAAGCTAATGTCCTTCGACAAAGACAGCATTTCCATTAACTTTACAAAAACATAAAGTCACATGGATGCTGTCATTCATGATATCACAGAAAGGTAATTTGGATATTACTTACTAGTAAAAAGACACATCTATATACATATATTAATGCATATAATATTGGGGTCCTCCTTTTAATTGTAATATTAATACCCTTGATTACCTGAAACAAGATACAATTATAATTATAGTAGTCGTCAGAAGCAATTATAATTAAATAGGAAATTTTGAGACAACATTTTCTGTTTCAATTCTTAGAGTTTGTTCCCCTATGGACATGTGATCCAAGTTTGACCTTAATCACATTAATTTAAGAAATACCTGTTTAAGAAATACCTGGAAACAGAAATCTGTTGATGCATTAAATTTTTCAAATTGAAAATATGTGTACAGTAGAGGAATATGAAATCTTCTTTGTGTCCCTTTTATGTCACTTCTTCCTTTGCTATTTCTGGTTGATCCTAATATTGAAGCATTTGCCTATGATCCTGAAATTCTTGCACTTAATGAAAATGTGTTACTATTAAGTTAAATTGTACTTACGAAGCCGTAGACAATGGAGGTTGTTGTTGTTGTTGTTGTTGTTGTTTTTTTTTTTTTTTTTTTTTTTTTTTTTTTTTTTTTTGTGCAGTGTTTAATGCCCATTTTTACTACTACAAGTAGTGGACACTGATGATACATGAGATGAAATGATAAATTGGAAAATGATTTTTTAAGGAAGGAAGCATTCCAAGCCTAAGTTTAGGATACCTCCCCAGCATTTGCCTGTTAAAAGGACTGAAGAAAACCTGGAAAAATCTCAGTCAGGGAGGATGATCCTGGTTGGATTCGAACCCGAGACCTCCCACTCACGAGTTCGCGTCTTAACAACCTTGGCCACCCATGGCAGTGGAGACAATGGAGTGGTAATATATCCTACATTAATGTATTCAACTTGCTAACATTGACTCCACTTCTTAAAAAATTGAACTAGTTTCAGGCGAGATCCCTCCAGAATCCAGTCCAATTTTTTAAAAAGTAAGTGGAGTTAGTGTTAACAAGTTGAATAAATTAAAGTAGAATATGTGTCAAATATGTTTGACATTTCTTTTCGCCGAACATGGAGACAAGCAGCACAAAAAATAAGTGTGCAAAAGTATCACAAGAAAGGTTACATGCCACTATACTAATAAATCAAGATTTCATAAATAGGCAAAAAATTATTACTTCGTAATGAGTAGAATTTTCTTTTATGGCACTGTACAGAGTTTTTTTATTCTGCATATTGATGCATTTTGTATTTTCATGGTTTATCACTAGCTCATGTTCATATTAATAATGTGTTTTTAAAATGTTCTAGATTTGAGTATATAGCTTATGTAAGTTACTGTTTAATATGTTCTGTATAATATTATAAAATTATCTTTAATCTTAAACGTTATTAATGGTTTTCGGCTTGATTAATTTACATAATTTTTCTGTTTTTGCAGCATGGCTTGATGACACAGCTATTGCGGTTGGCTCACAACTGTCTCACATTTGATTTTATTGGCACCTCCACTGATGAATCGTCTGATGATTTGTGTACAGTTCAAATTCCAACAAGCTGGAGACCAGCATTCCTTGACTTCACAACATTGAAGCTGTTCTTTGATCTCTATCATTCCTTACCAAATACACTCTCTCCACTGGTAAGAGCTTATTTTAATTTGTTCTATTAAATCAATTCTTTGATCAAACATGTTAAGTCATTCATTTCAAAAATTTTTGGTAGTTATCAGCATTGGAAATGGGAACTTACAATTAAGCGAACATAGTCCAAGGAATGCAAGTAACAATCTCATTATCTTTGCCATTTATTTTTGATAAATATATGAAACTGACCACTTGCAGATCATTCGACATTCATAAAATATTTGTAATTTGATGGAAAGTTAAAAAGTAATGCCTCTATTTTTTCTCTCTTTAGTTTTACAAAATAGTACACTGCTTATAGTCACAGCTCTTTTATTATTCACTCATTTATCAATATGATCTCTGTTCTTTTGAATTGTCTTTTTCCGTGTTTTAACAAGGGTATATGTGTATAAAAATTGTTTTACCTGGTGAGTAGATTACATATTCTTATTTCTCCAGTCAGTGTTGGGCCCTTTTGCACAAAAAGTATGCCTAATATATTTTATGCATATTATTATTATTATTGCTACCTGGTGAAGTTAAGAACGTAAGATCCCCTATTCTACTTCATCAGGGACAATTATGGTTATAAAATATATACAATGCAGTTAATGGCATTAACAATTTGAGCATAATACTTGTTAAATGCTGCATACTCCAAATTATCTTCAACCATATTCTAAATTATTGTTATGACCAGTAGTGCTTGATATGAGATGGCAGAGAGTTCCAGATATGAGTAACAACAACAACTCTGAAGATTGAAGAAATGTAAGATGTTCCAGAGTGTGGAGAGAATTAAATTATTAGATTTAAATTATGACGAGATAAGGAATAAACACTTGTTGAAAGATAGTGTAGAGTTGAGCTGCATAGAATTCAATGCAGAAGAATGAGGGAGTGCAACTCCTTCTGGCATCCAGTCGATGCCAGGATAACAATTCAAAAGCTGCGATGATATAATCTGATTTATATAAGTTGCATACATAAAGAACGCAGGCACTGTAGGCTTTATTAAAAATAGTCATGTTGTCAGTTAACAGAATGTTGCAGTAATCAAAAGGTGATGTTCATAACAAGTTTTTTTTAATGTTATTATTATTAATAATAGAATGTGAGAAGGTTCTTAAGCCATTTCAAAGAATGTAGTATTGAAAATATTTTTTTACAAATTTTTTTATTTGAATTTGGCAGTTATTATTACTGTCAAAATAGGCACTGAGATTTTTTACAAATGATTTTATTGGTGCTTTTGTTTCATTAAGTTTTACTGGAAACTTTTGATTAATTTTGTTCCATTATGATTGCATGCAATGTTTCCAGATTTATCACAAAGTAATTTTGTTTAGCCCATCTTGATACTGAGTCTAGGTCTTTGTTAAGTTCAGCTATGGGCTTGATGAGTAAATCAGGTTGCAAGTGTGATTACTGTTGTAAGTTGTCAGAGTATAGCATAATTATATGAATCTAATGTACTGCTACTACAACATTTATTGATTGGTAGAACATATTTTGTAAACATTTGTTCGCATCCTTGGCTACTAGTTGATCGATGGGTGATCCAAGTATCATCCTGAACACTTACAGCTGGCTGGAGGTTATAAAATGTTGTATGTAATTGTCATCTGTTATAATTTCAAAATTAATCAATTTATTTTCATTTTATTTTATGTAGATCTTTTCACATAAGTTCATTTCATATATGTTGATTTTAACAATTTTGACTTCTTTTCTGTTTCATAAATTATTTCCCTTGGCTACAGTTAATAATCTATTTATACCTGATATTTGTGAAATGTTATCTAAATCCAATATTTATATTTCTTTATGTTTGCCCAAAGTAGATTATATTAAAATCTCAACAATTAATCTGGTAGATGTATGGTTACATTTCAGGAGGAATTTTGTAAATATGATTGAACGTTTAAACTGTACTTTTCCTCTGATATTAAATACTTTGACAATTTTAACATTTTTGAAAAGCCCAAGGGTAAGATAGTATGTACCTTTTTGAACTCCAGTTTCCCTTTTTTTTGTTAAAGGTAGTATGGTAGCTTCCTTTATCTGTTAATGCTTTTTGAATCTCTGTATCATTTTTCCTCCAGTTCTTTACTGAATCTATTATATTCTGCAATTTCTATTATATGTGTATAATAAAATATGGTTTTATCAAAAATGTCATGAAAAAATTAAAGCATTTTTGCCATTTATAGAAGATGTCATTGTACATATCACTCAGGTTTTGAAAAAGAAAGGCATAAAAACTGTTCTTACAACCACAATAAAAATATGTTTAAAAAAAAAACCCGTTATGTGAAAGACTAGAGGCATCCTTTTAGCACTGCCACTGTTGGCTGAAGTAGTTAAAGTGTAGACTCGTAAGTAGGAGGTCTGGGGTTTGAGTCCCACCATGACCGTCCCTCCTGGCTGAGGTTTATTCCAGGTTTTCCTCAGTTCTCATAAATGGCAAATGCCGAAGAGATACCCTAAACTTAGGCTTATAATGTTTCCTTCCTTTAAAAAAAAACCCTTCCCAATATATCATTTCTTCTCGTGCATCGTCAATGTCCACTGCCAATGGTACCTTAGTAGTAAAAATGGGCATTAAACACCATTAAAAAAAATCCTCTTAGCTCCACAGGAATATATACATTAGTATGACTGGAGGATCCATTAAAACTTGACTACTTATGCATCTAATTCTGCATTAGAGGAACATTCATAATTGTCTCATGGAGTAGCATTTTAAAAAACAGAAGTAATAGCAAAAACAAGTTATGTTAATCTGGCTAGAAGAAAAGCCTTAAAAACAGAGTAGCATCCAGTCAATGTAAACAAAGACTAAAGGTTTTAAAATAATCAGAATATGGAATTTTTTTATGATCAACAAACAAAATTTAAACAACAGTTCTCCCAACTCTTCTACACCTTCACTTCTAATGGTTCTGTTTCTCTGCCTCTCGAGACACTTTCAGTCCACTGAAGATACCCGAGTATAGAGCGAACAAAAACTTTGGTTTCAAATTTTAATTTAAACCAATAATCAATGCAAAACAGCTTGGTAAAGATTTTAATAATAAATTTTAATTTGTGCATTGTCCTTGTGATTTTGTGCTGTTATTGCTATACTGGGATATATGCATTAACTTACAGAAACAAACTTTGTTATTTATTGTTTATGAGCTTTAAAAAAGTGTTATTTAATGTTATAGTAAATACAACAATGCCAAAAACACTTATGTACTTAGGTGGTTGAGATGAAGGCATCTCTGCTATTTGATGATTTGCTACATACTTAACTTTATATAATGCACAAAATTGTTAAAAATACTGACAAATCTAAGTTTTAAGTAACATTATCTTGAATTATTTGGCCATGAATATTATAGCATTGCCATGGATTTTGAATCGCTATATATAGAGATAAAATGTACATATTTAATAAATTTTGTAACCATTTTCCATTTTTTTCAGGCATTATCCTGTCTGGTACAGATAGCGTCAGTACGGCGTTCACTTTTTAGCAATACTGAAAGAGCCAAATTTCTCACACATCTGGTCAATGGAGTTAAACACATTCTTCAGAACCCTCAGGTAGTGTCATATTCCAGTATCCATAATTTCTCTTCAATACACTCTTGTCAGCTTATGTAATAACTTAACATTTCCTTAATTTTATTTGGATTTTTTCCTCTAATCATAGTCAGGCTACTATTAGGTGTCATTTGACAGCCATGTACATTTAGCTGTTCTGTTTTATCATATAAGGCAATGCTGTCGGGTAGCTCACTGTTATGTTCATGCTTTGTTCTCAGCTGTTGACATAAAAATATATTATGAGCCATTGTAAACTCACAAAGTGCCAATGATAATGTTCAATTAATTTCACTTTTAGTATTATGTGCTTAAGTTCTTATACCCACATTACTGCTATTAGTATTTACTTAACTGCTTTATATGTAGAGATAATGCACAGCTCCTCTCATCTTCCCAAAATCTTCATCCTCCAACTCCTCCCACAGGTTGCTCATCTTTGAAGCAGTTATAACAAAGATATCATTTACTTCTCATATTCTACAAGGGTCATTTGAAAAGTTCTTGAAATGAAGCACAAAATGATGCCATAGCTTTTTGAAATTATTCTTATTTTTCAACATAGTCCCTCTTGACACTAATGCACTTTGTTCTCAATATTCCAAAACCTTTATCCCATCATAAAAGTTAGATTCCTCCAGCCTGCAAAATATACCTCAAATGATGATTTAAGCCCATCATTAGACAAACATTTCTTTTCACCAAGTACTTTTTTCTCAGAGTGGGGAACAAATGGAAATTGGATGGAGCCAAGTTAGAGGAATAAGGCAGATGTGGAACAAATCATAATTCCAATTCATTGATTTTGCCATTGCAACAACACATGTGAGGTGTGGGTATTGTGTTGTTGCAAGATGACTTTCTTCTTTGATTTTCTTCCTATATTTTTGTCTTCAGTAGGCCCAAAAGGCTAGCAAAATACTCTGTGAAAATAAGTAATTAGCAGTACACTCTTGGCATCTCAGAAACCGACATATGATCTTTCCAACTGATTCCACACACTTGGTTTTCTTTGGCACTGAAAAATCTTGATGCTTTGGTTGTTTAGACTACTGTTTTATTTGAGGTGTATACTGGTGTATGCATGTTTCATAATTGGTCACAAATCAAAGTATGAGATTGGTGATATCTCTCTGGAAATGGACCAAATTTTTCTGAGAAATTTGCACTCTGATTTGCTTTTGATTCAGCAGTTGTGGCACCCATCTTGCCAATAATTTTTTCAAGCACAATTTCTCCCTCAAAATGTAAAATACATCTTCCCCAGAAATGCCCAGAGGTTCAACAATTTTGGATAACTTTAATCGGCAATCCTCCGCAATCATGTCATGCATCTTATCAATAATTTCTTATGTCAGATTTTGGTTATCCACTTCATGGTCATTTTCCAAGCTTTCAAGGCCATGTTTGAACTTTGTGGTCCACTGGAAACAGCTGAAAATGATGGTGCATAGTTCCCTAGAGTGTTTATCATTTCTGTATGAATTTCTATTGCATTCATACCTTTCTGTGCCAAGTACATGTTGAATAATTATCATTTTTTCCATATACACATATTAGCATTGCAACAAACAGCTATAACTACTATGATTCTTGACCAATTCATGTATTATTGTACTGCCACCGATGGCCGACATCATTGAGGTGTGGACTTATGAGCAGGAGGTCTGGGGTTTGAATCCCACCAGGACTGTTTTCCCTGATGAAGTTTTTTCCAGGTTTTCATCAGTCCTCATAAATAGCAAATGCTGGGGAGGTACCCTAAACTTAAGCCTAGAACATTTCTTTCCTAATAAAAGATAATCCTTTCTCAATATATTATTTCATCTCATGTATTACCAGTATCTACTGCCTGTGTTGCCTCAGTAATAAAAACAGACGTTAAACACCATTTAAAAAAAAACATATATTATTTCGCAAATATTTCTATGGAAGATGGCAGGCTTTGATAACAAAACTGCTTTGGAATTGCTATTGCTGTCTGTGGTTAATTCTGAGAACACTCTCATATTTGATTATGCAACCTGGCCATGTTGTGTGGAACCAAGTACTGAAGTCACATCTCCTTTCACGAACGACAGCATAGGACAGCTGAGAAAACCAAATAATGACTACAATCTGGTGCTCCAGTCCCTAGGCAGGCAGTCCTGAATGGCAGTGTCAGAAGCACAGTCCAGGAAATGGTTGATCAATGCCTATCAGGGGGAAACAGTCATGAAGCACAAAATAAAAAGCAATCATATGCCAGAAATGAACATTTCAGTTGGTACATATTAATCACATGAAGTATACAGCAAAAGGAAATGGGAAATTTAATCTAGTAATGCAACATGTAAAGGAATAAATCAATAATGATAAGGGAAAAGGCATATGTTTTTGCCACTACTCTAAAGTTCTCCAAAGTAACACCAAGGAAGCTTAGAAGAGGCACAATAAGACTGCAGTCATCATTCAGTTTTCTCCACTGCCTTACGCTGCCATTTGTGAAAGGATGCATGATTTCAGACTTGGTTCCACACCAGGCTGTATACGTAAAGTCATATTTGTACTTGATACATACTTTTGCAAGTACTATTTTTTCAAGTGCGGTACTTTATGCTTTATAAACGTATCCATCCATTTGAAACAGTATTACTGAAATGCATCTTTTAGACTTCCTTATTGGTGAACATAAGTATAAATTAAATGTTTTAGCTGGCGAGTCAATTGCATACTCTTGTTTCTCCACTCACTAATTATTTCTTTTCTGTTTCATGATTCATTTCCCATAAATGATTGCCACACCGATTGATCTGTTTTTAATATATTTGGTATTCTGAAATGTTCTTTAAGTCTTGACATTTATATTTATTTTGGTTTAAATTAGGAATGTGGAGATTTAAAGATTACAGGGGAAGGAATGAAAAAGGTGTATTCTCTTATGTAGGGAGAAAGAAGATGCAACACTTATGTTGTTAGAATGCATAGGTAGAGATTTCTGGAGGAAAGCATTATTCCAAAAGAAATGGCTGTGTTGGCAAAAAAAATAGCAATCTGAAAATTTTTTATCAAAATCTTAGATTAATAGTTTAAGAGAGTATCTATTTAGGGTCAAAAGGAAATAGATTTGGTCGATAAATCAAGCTGTAAATGTTCGTATATATGATAAATTGGTTTATAAAATTTATAGATTAATTATACTATATAAGATAATTAAATTTTGTAACAAAAGTTTAATAGAAGAGAGAAGGAATTCATTTATTATTTTTATGGATTGATATAGAACCTGGATTAACTTCCAGCTATATGAACTTTGTAGTGAGCTTAGAGCAAGTAATTAAACATTTAAAATCATTGTATTACTACACGCATATTGGTGCAACTAATAAGAGTTGTAGTTTAACTCAATCATACAGTGATATTAATTAAATGATTAGCTTTACTGTACAAGTTCCAATTAGCATTTCAATAAATAAATATTTCCTTTTATTTTCCCAGTGTATGTTTTTTTACAGACTGAACAGTTAATGTAATATATGTGACTGGTTTTTTGCCTAGGGAAATTTTGTCTATAGTATTTGATTTTATGAGATTCTTTTTACTGTACTTATTCTGTAGAACCAAGGTGCCATTAAATCTTTTTAACCTTTTAAAAAACCACAAGATATGTGAATTTTTTGAACTTAAATTTCTCTTTCTGTAATGATAGTGTAATAAAGTCCTATATTTGTTGATATCATTGTATGATTCAGTTGAACTACACATCCTTAATGCTTCACTTGTCATAATGTTCTGGAAACCAGTTCCATACATTATGACAAGTAAGTGAAGCATTAAGAGTGTGTAGTTCAACTGAATCATACAATGATATCAATATGATTAGTTTCACTGTGCAAATTCCAATTTACATTTTAATCCTATATTTGTTCTTATGTTTGAACTTCTGTATCTTTTTATTCACCAGTTCTTTATTAAGGTCATAATATTCTGCTTTTATGTATTTTGTTTTGTTTAAAGGAGTATTTATTAGTCTTTATGTTTGTTGATTATTCCATGCTAGTCAGATTCAGGATTGAAACTTCTGGTCTTAATATGTGATGTTTCTGAAAATAAAATTCTAACTTGTCTATATTCCTGATGATCTTCAAGCTCAGAAATGGAAGCGAGTTTTTACAAGGCTTGGTGCTTAAATCTGGACAAATAAAATATAAAGAAAAGAATTTCATTACAAAAATTCCTTTTGGTTGTCAGTTTTATCACCTGTCCAGCATGAAATTACTTGATATAACCCCCTCAGCTGCAATGACGACCTCCATCCTTAGCCTGAAGCACTTGCATGCTTTCTGTAAACAGTGCTGTCCATATTGACAAATGCTTATTTGATAGCGCTACATAAAGATGCCACAATAGGGTATTTGGACTTGTTAGTAACCCTTTCAACTACACTATAAACACAATAGTCGAGGGTGTTCAAATCAAGGCTATTGGGGGGCCAGAATTCTTCAGACATGTCCTTGATATCTGACAATCACTTTTTTGCAAAAGGATCATATATACCAGTACACCATCCTACTGAAGTACATGTTATATATCTAAGGCCACAGTTTCACCACATTCATCAGAACACCTACATAAACTTCTTTCACCACTTCTAAAAGAAATACAGTGGCATGACATCACTCTCACTGGACACGACACCTAGCACATGAATACTGGCCAGAAATTTCATTCTAGCAATAATCAGGATATCCTTGGGGTCATGGGTGAACCATTCCTCTGGTTGATCTTGGCATCAACAGTAAAAGTAAAATTTGTCAAAAAAGAATTTGATTAACCCTTTTTCTTCAATTTTCAATGATCATAAAACCGCCATGGGTGGGCGAGGTCTTAAATCGCGGACTCGTGAGCGGCAGGTCTGGGGTTCGAATCCCGCCAGGACCGTCCTTCCTGATTGAGGTTTTTTCCAGGTTTTCTTCAGTTATAAATGACAAATGCCGGGGAGGTACCCTAAACTTAGGTCTGGAACGTTTCCTTCCTTAAAAATAAATCCTTTCCCAATATATCATTTCATGTATCACCAGTTTCCATCGCCTGTGGTGCCTCTGTAGCAAAAACGGGCATTAAACACTATTCATTCATTCAACTATCATAATAGCAGGTAGCAGCAAGAGATTAACTCTGTTCTGGCAGCCTCAGAGAGCATCTGTTGTACCTATGTTGTATACAAATTATAATAATATAGATCTTCCTCGGTCCTGGTGGTATAGTAGTTTCCATACTTGCCTCCTAAACCCAAGATCGCGGGTTCGAACCCGGCCAGGACCGATGGATTTTTTCAGGCGTAAAAATCCTAAGTATGGCTCCCTTCAGAAGGGAAGTAAAGCTGTGGGTCCCATGTCACACATTTACGGCACGAGAAAGAACCTCAAGCCTGAAAGAGAGGCCTCTGAGCAAAATTTGTCTGCCGTTTCAGGCCCTGAATTGAATGGGATGCTGATGACCTGAGATATTAAAGAGCTTCCATAAAAAAATCAATAAAAAAAATCCTCTGTAATCTGGTGGATGGTTTGCTCACTGACTCCAATTTCCTTAAAGATTGCCCCAGGTTCTTCAAAATCAACGGCTGAGCCCTTTTCATGACTGTTGGAGTTCATGTTTTATGCGTTTTCTTGAATAACTTTCTTGGCAGGGTAGTAGAACCTCCATCAGACTTCTTGGAAGCATTATGTTTAGCAACAATGTTGTACACAGTTGTTCTGAGGTATCCAAAGAACTGAATTATTTTGACTGCCAAACCCCAAATGTAAAGACTTTTGATAATTCCTGCTCTTCAGTTGTAGTTCACACTTGTTTGCAATAGCTGAATTATTTTGAGGTTGACTGTTCACTAGAAGCATGTGGCTTTCTCAAAACCATCAATGACTAATTGCAGAATTACTATTTAACAAAAAAAATTCACATTTAAATTTGTTCAAATTTAAGCACCATACCCTGTATTGTCTATCTTTGCTGCATTATTGGGCCAATTCACTTCTAAGCAAGAGATGCATTGAAATATTGGAGGGTAAAATATTCATTTTTTTAAAATTTATTTTAGAAAATGTGGATATAATATGTTTCTACCTATTGTAAAGATAGTATTTTTAATAGACAACTTATTGTAATAATAGAAAAGGTCATGTTATTTTTGTTTATATATAAACTTAATATTTTCAGGGTTTAAGTGATCCAAGTAATTATCATGAATTTTGTCGTCTTTTGGCAAGACTGAAGTCAAATTATCAGCTGGGAGAACTAGTCATGGTGGAGAACTACCCAGAAGCAATTCAGCTGATTGCCAAATTCACAGTACAGAGTTTACAGGTATATAAACACAGTTGCTTGTCATTGGTTTTTAATTTGCCAAATTACTTAGTTTTTACAATTGAGTAAAATAAGAGGTCCATTTAGAAATGATTGACACTAATCTGTTTTCTAAGGTGCCGGCTGTACAGTCAGAATTACACTTGTTTGTTCCACATACTTTCTGCCAACCATTGTGTTCTTGCTATAGAGCCTTCGTTAGGACACATGACCAACTTAACAGAGATTTGCCTGTCCTGTGCTTTTTCTAACTGGTTCTGTTCCCTCCCTTCATTTTTCCTCCTTTCCATTGCCAGCTATTAAATTAATGCAAAGTCTTTTTGCTGTACAGACATCAAAATGTTGTGAGACCACATGTTTAAGTGTTATAGTGTGTTAGTGCTGTTATAATGCCAAAAGGTCTATATACTTTAACACAAAGAATCTTCATGTATGATTCCTATGCGACAAACTCTTGTAGAGGAGTGAGATGGCGATTTGTAGACAGGTTCCCTGCCGTTCGTGTGCCTCATAGAGAAATGGTATGTAATTTTGTGAATAGATTTAGGAAAATGTGATCTGTTGTTGATAGAAACCAACAGTAAAACGCCATGTTCTTATAGAGGAAAAACTCAATGACATCAATGAGAAAAGTTTGAATGAAGTCCAAAGAAATCTCTGAGAGAGCTTGCACAAAATTCAGGAATTTTACAAACCTTGGAATACTACTAAACTAAAACTGAAACCCTATAAGATAACAGTAGTTCAGGAATTGCAACTGTGCAATGATGTGATTAGAGTTAATTTCTGCAATTGTATGTTGAATAATGTTAATGAAAACTATTGATCCGTGTTTAATTATTTTTTTTGGACGAAGCATGGTTTTATTTACATGGCCTGCAGTAACACAAAACAATTATAGGGCCTATATTTTATAAGATACAGTGATAACATAATCACCATTCCAAGAAGAATAGTGTGACATTGAATGTACACAGGCATATTTTCAACAAGATTTCCCTGATTCAGCTAATCTCATTAAAATTAATTCAGAAAATTTTTAAAATAGAGCTATCAGTGTGGGATTATGGCCATTATGGTCTCCAGATCTTAATGTATGCAATTTCTATTTATGGGGGACCATAAAAAAATAAAGTATATTGGAATAACCTGCATATTTTGGAAGAACTGAGAAGCAATATAAAAAGAGAATTTTCTGCAATTTCAGAAAAAGAATTAGAATGTTATTGCAAATTTTCTAAAAGGTGTGAGAGATGTGTAAGGGCATTATTTCCAGCATCTTCTATAATAATGTGATTATTGCAGTTATAATTTGCATAGAAATCTATACGCTTGAATCTAGGGACTATGAATATCCAACTCTGCCAGCAAACAGCTTGCTTCCTGGTGTCAATCAAATTCCAAATAAACTGGCCATTCGTCCAAATGAGGGTTTTGTTGCAATTTACTTATTGTATTACAAATATAAACTTTGGGCGTACTAATTTAAATTTTTTAAAAATTGTTATAACTTTAAAAAAAAATTTCATATGGAACTAACACAGTGAAGCTCACATGAATTAAATCAGTCATCTAACACTCTTCATGCCTCACTAACCGTCCACGGCCGAAGATGGAGATAATGTATCTTCGAAACCGGTACCAAATATTTTTAAGGTTAGTGAAGCATGAAGAGTGTTAGATGACAGATTTAATTCATAAACTTTGGGGTTGTGGAGCAACTAGTTACAGACAGTTTCATTCAATTCGTCTTTGTCAGAAATGTGATCTCCCAAGGCTTCTTAGTCGGTTCTGGTGGTGTAGTGGTAACCATACTTGCCTCCTACACCCAAGATCGCGGGTTCGAACCCGGCCAGGACCGATGGATTTTTTCGGGCGTAAAAATCCTAAGTATGGCTTCCTTCGGAAGGGAAGTAAAGCCGTGGGTCCCGTGTCGTACATTTACGGCACGATAAAGAACCTCAAGCCTGAAAGAGAGGCCTCTGAGCAAAATTTGTCGGCCGTTTCTCGCCCTGAGTTGAATGGGACGCTGATGACCTGAGATGTTAAAGAACGTCCATAAATAAAGCAATCAAAAAAAAAAACCAAGGCTTCTTCGTAACATATAAGAGTTCATAATCATTTGATTGGGAGAATATGGTAGATGTGGCAATATAGTGAAGTCGAAATGTAACAATTCTGTATTGATTTTCTACCTCATGCAGTTGCTCATTATAAAAGTATTAAGACCACTTTCTCAGCATACCCTATACAAAAAGATATGCTCTCCCATTGACATTAGGGGATTATTCACAACGTATATTATTCATAATATAATATAAACGTTACAACCTGAGATCGATATTTAATGGAACTGTTCATAAACAGCTGACATAGGTTAAAAAACATTTTATGATACATCATGCTTCTTTTGGGAGTCTCAAGTTGTTGCAGCAAACTACAAATGAATAACAGTTTAAGATACTCTGCATTCCTAGACTTTGCCAACATATGAACCAAGGTGGTTTGCATAACTTTCAAAGACAAACTGCTGAAATTAGCTATTAAAACATGTGCAGCTCAATAGTTGAAGATAATTTTTGGAAATACATACAGTATATTTGATTCATGGATGTTGATCTAAGCAAGGCTTGTAACCCGAATGTGAAACTTATAAGTAGAGATGCAGATTATTTTACCATTTTTCATAACAAACACTTATTGAATAATATAAATGCTAAACTTGAAAAAGTAACAATTTACCAATCTTTTCTCAAAAATTGCTTTAAAAAGGGCAGAATCACCTCAATTTTTTTGTTACAATGAATTGTTCTGTACAAAGAAGATGATAGATTTCCTGCCATTCTTTATAATTCAAAGTAAAAAATGTTTGCTAATATAATATGTCCACATTAGGTATAAATGAAAATTTATATAATCATTTGCTTGAAATTCAGATGTGGCAGTTTGCACCAAATAGTGTGCATTACCTGCTGAGTTTGTGGCAAAGGATGGTGGCATCTGTTCCATATGTGAAGGCCACTGAGCCCCATCTTCTGGAAACTTACACCCCAGAGGTCTCTAATGCATACATCACTTCTAGGCTGGAATCTGTAGCAGTTGTTGTAAGGTAAGTATAACAAAACATATCATTATTCTCTAAAAACAGCTGAGAACTTTGGAGTCTTTTTATTTGCTTAACACTAGAACTACTGAGTAGTCATTTTGACCACTTATAAATTTTCAAACTAGTACTGTCATAAGATTTTATTTTATCATGAATTTATGAATTTTCCTAAGTTGTTTCATAGATCATTTAGGCACTGTAACTTTTATTTATTTCAAGTTAGCTATTGACATGTATAAAAGCTGGATAAAACCCAATTTGCTATGTGGAAGTGAGATAATGTCCACAATAAACAACCAACTAAATTGGATACAATACAATCTAGGTTATTAGAAATAACAGGAGTTGTAAAAACAACATCTATTGCTGCAATGCAGAGTATAGCTAACCTGCTAGAAACAGAGCTAAGTATTAAAAAGGCAATAGTGGGACAGAATTAAAAAGAATCAACACAGGAATAAATGATTTCAATCTATTTAAATACATGACAGCATAATTAAATATGAGGGGCACAACTTAAATAGTGGCAACTATGTATTTACAACTGATACAAAAGAGTTGCATGTTAGCAACCTTTACTGTCCTTCAGTATAGTCATCAGCGTTGTGTATAACCTGTTGCCAGCAATGTGGAAGTCGTAATATACCTTTAGCAGAGCCTGTTCTCTTAATGGTGCAGATGGGGCCGTCTACTGCCTGTCGAATCTCTGGAACACTTCTGAAGCAAATGCCACGAAGTGGTTCCTTCATCTTCGGAATCAAACCAAAGTCACAAGGACTTAAGTCCGGGGAGTATGGTGGATGGTACAGTATTTCCCACCCCCATCGGCAGAACAAATCAGCCACAGCTTGCGCTGTATGCGCCCAAGCATTGTCGTGCAAAATGATCGGTAGATTCTGCAGAAAGTGTTGCCGCTTCTTTCTCAAAGCTGGTCGCAGGTGGTGCTCCAAAAACGAACGGTAATACTCAGCATTGACGGTCTGCCATGGAGGAATGTAATGCGTTAGGATAACACCATCACAGTCGTACACGAGAATCGCCACAACTTTCACTGTATTGGGGCTCTGACGAACTTTCGACTTTCGTGGTGACCCATACTGACGCCATTCGTTCGATTGGCGTTTCAATTTTGGCTCATACGATTTGGTTGATGTCTCATCCAGGGTTATGATACGGCGTAAGAAAGTCTCTCCTTCGCGCTCATAGCACTCCAAGTGCGTGTTAGCAGCGTCGTAACGCAACCATTTCTCCATTTCCGTCAAATCATGCGGAACCCATCGTGGTGCAATTTTTCGCATGCCCAGGCGTTCCTTCAGGATGTGAAGCACAGTCGTATGCGCTAATCCGGTTTCTTGGCGAGCTCACGAATGGTCTGGCGTCGATCACTGTCCAGTAACGCGGCAAGAGCATGCACTTCTTCACTGACGCTCGTAGGACGACCTTCCGATGAATGTCTGCCACAGTTTGCCGGCCATCTTTTTAAGGCTTTTACCCAACGTGCCACTGTTCTGTAAGGAAATGCAGATTCCCTGCAAGCCTCTTGAAGACCTTTATGACACTGTCGTGCTGTACTACCTCTGGCACATTCAATCCTGATCCAACTCCGTTGTTCCTGTTTCGAAAACGTAGTGATAACAGTATGTTAGACCGCTAGCTCACAAGTGATTGTGTTTCTCTCGATGGTGCGCACGCAGGTGATGTGGGAAGGGAGAGTCCGTTTGCTCTGAAAAAAGATAGGTATGTAAACGTGTGCTATCAGCGACAATATTAGATTCGTTGCATAGCGTCTCCACAGCAATGTTGCCACTATTTAAGTTCCAACTCTCGTACATGCCAACCAAATTAAACACGTGTCAATTTAATTAAATATATGGAAACACAATTAAATATATATCAACATAATTAAATATATTTCATCTTAATTAAAAACATGTTAACCTATTTAAATACATGTTAATATAATTAACATATTTCTTAAGACTTTGTGGAAAGGCACTCTACAGGTAAAACTATGGAATCTTTGGTTTCTGTAATAATAGAATGCTTTGAATCTGCTATACACTATTAGACTAAAATAAAGCATTTGATGCAGTTCCACGAGCAAAATAAACTATTGTTTATCATTGTTATAGTAAACATTTATGAATATTTAACAAATTAACATATTTAACCTATATTATAATATTAATAAATCTAACACCCGTCTATATGAGATTACACATAACTCCCAGGTTATCTTCATAATGAAACCCCTCATTTCTTATATTTCCATTGTTAGCACTATTTTATCACTCTTCTCTAATTCTCTCAAACAAGGCAAATACAATATAAGATTATTTATGAGTAAAATGCTCAAATTTTACTAATTTTGTTCCATTTACTTAGATATTTTATAAGGCTATTGCCATTGGAACCATGCTGATGATGAAGGCAATAGCCTTTGAAACTTATCCAAGTAAGTGGAACAGACTAAGTGAAATTTGAGTGATTTCCTCATAAATAATTTGTTGTATTATTCTATAATTCACTGTGAAAATTCTCATACTTTAAATCTATATTAAGACAAATACAAGTTGCAATAACTGCAGAGAGGATGATTCTGGATCCTATACAAAAGAAACAGAATTTTTAATTTATAATTTGTATTGAATATAAATAGTGCATTTGAATCTTAGAGTTATTGCATTTGTATTTTGTATTTTTGTTAGTCCTATCTAAAGATAATGAAAAAAGATTTAGAACACACAAACACACTTTTAACAAATTTTTAAGAAATAAAGCTATTGTGGTCAGCACCACGAAAAAACTGCTTATTTTTCAGCTATTTTATTTTTTGTTTAACAAATTCGGAAGGGATGTAAGCTATTGCAGTTGTATCTGTGGAAATATTTTTTATTAATCTATCTAAATCTACATCAATTGCATTTGCAATTAAAAATGAAACATTTTGATAATATGCTTATATATATAAGCATATTATCACTTGTCTAGTTTCTTGCCATTGAAGAACTCGCAGTAGTTCGAAATATAGCAGTTTCAAGTGTGACTCTTTCTCTGTGTTTTAACTTTATCTACTTTTATTATTAGTGTTAATTTCTTATATATATATATATATATATATATATATATATATCTGTGTGTGCATGTGTGTGTCTTGCCCAAGTAGTTGGATATGCACACCATGGATAACAATTCAGAAGTGCTATGAAGTTAAGTGCATATGTGCAAAGTACCTAGCACATAGCAACTGAGACTTGATGTTACAAACCAACCCTGTTCTTGGCTGAAGTCCCAAAAGATAGCTGAGAAAGCTGTATTCTGACCAAACAGCAGTGAGTTAGAAAAATTATTGACAATGGAGTGGTAATATGTCCTAAACTTAGGTATTAATTTTTATATACTAAACTCCACTTACATAAAAAGTTAAGACACGTTTTGGGAGAATCTCTCCCATCTTCAGTTGCTCACTGAACCCAACTGAGCAACTGAAGATGGGAAAGATTCTCCCAAAATGTGTCTTACTTTTTATGTAAGTGGAGTTTAGTGTAAAAAAATGAATGCCTGAGTTTAGGATAACCTAACCTTACTTATATAAAAGTAAAATTTATTTTATTAAAAAGGTCACAAGAGATAAAAAGAAAATTTACACATAAGGGGAAATGAACACATACTTTTGCATTATTAGCATGATGCTTTAACCAACTGAGCTAACAGGCTACATGCTCATCAAGGAAATTAACTACCTAAAATAATCCCTCCTATTGAGATCGTAACCAGTTGACTTTCTTTGCTACCTTTCGGGTCTGTGGCTGTATAAGTAGTTATCTGAGTTGTTAATGGGTCCTTTTCTACTTGGTGTATCAAATGCAACAGACTGTTTACAGTTGCTCAAAAATATGGCCAACAAATAATCTCTTCTGAGTCAAAATATTTAGAACACTCTTTATGGTTTCACTTACATGAGATTTTTCAGGACATGTTTCATGGAAAATTTGTCCACATCCTCAGCTGTTAAATGACTCTTGGATCATTTGTAGAAGTTGGGTAGGTTGGTATTTGGGTTGACTCTGTTGGGTTCTAAATTGAATTAACTTTGAAAATGGCTAACATATTTTAATTTGTCCAGCTTGCTTATTTGCATTTGATTTATGGGCAAGCAAGAGGACATGCATCTGTAGCTGCACAGCTGTACAGAGATAGATTTACAGACAGACTTCATCCTTACCGCTAGACCTTTCAAAATGTTCATTGGCAGGAAACTTGATTTTTAATAGTGCACAGACCAGATGCCGTGTAAACCAAAGGTGTACTCCAGCTTTTGAAGAAGAGGTGCTTACCAGGGTTTGGGTGGAACCTTCCACCAGCACCAGAGCCATTGCCAGGGCCATGAATATGAATAAGTTCAGCATGCATCAAGTCTGCATGAAGAACGACTCTTTCCCTATCATCTACTTAAGGTGCAGGCATTCGGGACAGTGGACTTCATTCCAAGACTAGAGTTCTGCAGGTGGACCTTGCAGAGGCAGAATGAACAGCCTGATTTCTTCTCCTTGGTTCTCTATCAACAAGGCCATGTTCACAAGAGATGAACTAATTCTGGACCATAGAAACAGTCATGTATGGGAGTATGAGCAGCCACATACGGTGGTAGATGTTGGTTATCAGCACAGATGCAGCATTAGTGTATGGTTGGGCATCATGTCAAATATTGGATTTTATCTACTTCCTACAGGGTTAAATGGGCTGTTAAATACACAATGTAACTTGAAACTTTCTGTTGTTTCTCTCTATTTTAGTGAATGTAAAGATGATATCAGGGGTATAGTTCATAAACATGCTTACATTTAAAAATACCCACACATTATAGCTTTGTCTATCAGTATTCATATATTTAATTTAATTAATACAATACCATTAGTTTTTTTTTATTAATTTCACTAATAATGATAATTATAATTCTAAAAATGTGGTTTCTCTTTTGTGATGTAAATTGCAAGAATTCTAATTTTGTTCCCCTAATACTACTAGTGGTTTCATAACTTATTTCAATTAATTAATTAATTAGGCCATAATTTGGATTTTATAAAGTTAATCTAATAGGTGAGGAATGCGCTTAGTTTACATCCTGCGTGATAGACTTAATAATATGTCAATTATTGAGCTACTTTCCAATATTAAATATATTGTTAAATGATACATTAATGCATAATTTAATATAAAGTTAATGGTTATTGTATTTAATATATACATAACATTAGCAGTCAAAATGACCACTATGGTGGTTCTAAGTATATAACAGTTTTCGGTGGTTCTATTGTTAAATATGTTTGCAATATGCCTGTATTGTATACTGTACTGTAAAGCATGTTCTAAAGATTAATTATTGAGTGCTCTGTGTTTGCATATGTGGCTCTAACCTATTTTTCTCATAATCTCTTATTTTTATTTGCTTAAAAAGCTTGCTTACAGGAGTACAATAATTAAAATGTAGCAGAGCATTGTATTATACAGGGCTTCCAGAATATATCCTTATCACTTATACGGAGTTTTACGTCTTGGCAGCTGAACATGCTGCTGCAAGTTGTACCCACTCTTGACTTAGCTTCCAAAAACTGTGTATAAAATCTTACCATAGAAAGTACTGGAAATGTCTTCCTTCCTTAGCTTAATAGACATTGTACTGGGTAAACATTTTCTGATTGACACAATTGGTTTTCGACCACTAAAATGTTTCTGATTTCATTTCATGTGTTTTCCTTGGGCGCTTGCAATGTTTGTCCTTCAAACTACCCTACAAATTAAAATCACAGATCTGTTAGATCTGGGGAACAGGAGGACTATACATCCGCACAAATCACTCTATCTTCAAATACTTTACTAATTTTACCCATGGGCTCTAATACTGTACAAGCAATAGCTGAATCTTGTTGAAAACACATATTGATTTCTGTTCTTCCATCACCTGATTAAAAATGGGGCTAGAATGTCATTTTGGTACCTCTCCCCATTTACTTTCTGGGTCCTGTTCCACAAAAGTATGTTCTATGACTTGTAGTTTATAACAGAATTCTGTTCCTTAAAATTCCTGCTACACTTGTGCTTTAAATGCTGTATGTAAAATATCTTTTTAATAATTTTTTAAATAAATTGACCTAAATATACAATAAGAGTAAGAATGTAAGGCAAGAATAATTTGGTCTTTGATATAAGGAAAAAGTTAGGATAAGTTCAGTTAACCTATGACTGATATTGGGCTTTTCTGTTTCAAATGTATATTTCAGTCCAGTTTCTTTTTAACATTCTTCCTACATGCCAGGAAAATAATATTTCCATTCCTCATTCTCTTTTGATGCTATTTTCATAATCTTTTTTGCATATAATGAAAAGATTGCGAATCAATATAAACAAATTTATATAAAAATAAATTAACAATGAACTATAAAATAATGACCGAGTACAATCAACTAGTTCGATTGATCTGCCATCTCAATGATTGAAATTATTCTGCTATGTATCTGTATGTCTCAAAATGAACTTGAATATTAGTAAATGAATAATAAAGTATTTGAGTTGTCATTATTTCTGAGAAAAAATACAAAATCCATTTAGCAGGAATGAAAACATGATTCATGGTATGGTGACATATGGCAAACAGCTCTTCCTCCATCTTCCTCTTATATGACATCACTTGTAACTTTTTACTAATATTTTACAAATATTATACTTTCTTTTGTGGAACAGATAGTGTTGTTGTTATTGTTCTAATGTGCAGAATTTTGATCCATCAATTTTTCCGTGGCCAGCCAATATAATTTGTGTATTTTCCAGTCAGATGCAGCTTTCCTCAGTTCTGTGCATTCCAATAGATGTTCTCCATTTAGAATCTTGTCAGTATTGCAGATCTTACTTTGGAACAGAAAGTTACAAGTCCATAATTTACAAGCACTTGTACTAATACATTTGTAATGTATTAGATCATACTTTTGCAGAAGGGCCCTTACTCATAAAAAAATCAAACTGATTATGCATCTTGTGCTAATCGCACACTAAACTCCAATTTTCATTTCATAAAGCGAAAGTTTTTTGTATACAATTTGGATTTTTCAGAACATTAGTGGTGAGTGTTGTTAGTGAACATTTCGGTCTAACCATGCCTCATCTGAAAAGAACACAAACTGTGGGGTTGATTAATCCTTCAGTCAGTCTGAAAGAAACCATTCACAATAGTGCACACATGCTACAGGATCACCTTGTCGCAGACCATAGACATGTATACAGCTGTAAGGTTTGAGTTTTAACTATTTTATTTATATGCAGAAGACACTGAAACCATACATATGTGTTTCTTGTTTTGCACTGAACCAGCAGTATCAAATTCGTTCACAAGATCATGAATTGAAGTTTGGAACACAATTGCCCAGGGAGTTTCTGAATAAGTTTCTCACAAATTCAATGAGCTGATTAATATTTATAATAATATTAAAACCAAAAATACGTTGCTCTAAAATCAGCTGTCTGGCCATCTTGGCAAACGAATGTAGACCAGCAACTACTTGGAAGTTCAAGAATGGGAGGCAGCCATGAGTGGGGAGGGAAGCCAGCCTTGGCTGAGATGCAAAACCCCATGCGAGCAGTGAGGACATATTCTGGAAACTTGGAATAGAGTTAAAATTAAAGAAGGTAATTTAATTATTGCATGGAATTTAGGCACACTAGCAATAATTTTCAGATTTAGAAAATTATATTAATTAATTTGATATTTCTGGCTTTATAGAGAGGGGCTGGAAGATCCTTTGGAAGATTTAGGCATGGTGCAGCAACAACTGGAACAGTTGTCAGTTATAGGTCGCTGTGAATACCAAAAGACATGTACACTGCTGGTACAATTATTTGACCAAGCAGCTCGGACATATCAGGAACTGATGACCAGTCCAAATGCACAGCAAATAGATATCACAATCCAAGAAGGTAAATTATTTGTTATATGTCTCTAATATTTGAAATATTGTTCTCAAAACTGAAACCTATACATATGTATATCAAAACTTTACAATGCATATTCGCTAATGCAGAGGGTGGTAATTTGTTATATGAACATGGTTCTGGAAATGCTTTATTTTCTTGTTATGTATCTTTTTCTATAACTCTACTTATATCCTGTGATGCAGTACATTATGAAATAACATGTGGAAATTTTATCTTAAAGCAAGTGCTCAAAATGACCCCCATTAGCAAGAAAATTGAAATCACTTGGTGAAGGAGCCTGTATGCACTGTAAATGGCATGGATACAATAAGTTCTTATGCAGCACTCTCCAGACATAACAAAGAGTATTGGTAATAAGTAATTTAATACTACACACTAATTTATTTATTTGCAGAACATTTTTCAGGAGCTATCACTCCCATCATCATTTGGCAATTGACTAACATTGTCATGATATGCAGAGACCGCTGGTTTCATCATGATGCGATACAATTATCCATTGGTGGGATATCAAAATTCATACCCAAATATTTATTTTTCTGGAAGAAGATGTACCATATTGCTAACTGCATTGGATTATCAGCAGCCTTTAATAATATGGTTTCACTTTTGAAGCTGTGGTTTTTTGTTCGATTGCAGATTTTTCCACCTATTTATATCTAACATTTCTGAAGTGTCCTGTGGTATAGGCAGGAAAAAAAGAAAGTTAGAATCCAGGACAAAACAACACTTCAAAAATGCTGGTATCATATGAGTATGTACAAGGGAATATTAGTAAGTTTTTAGTTTCAGATTCTTCCCATCATCAGAACCAAAAGTGGTAGTCTCATCAATTATGGTGATTATAAATGTCGCTTATTTTATATTGTGAATTTTTATGTAAATATGGTAGAAAAGAATCATAAATTTTGAGAAAATTGAGTATCATTCCGTGATTAAGTATTTATTTTTAAAATACATTTCCATTAAGGAAATTTATGTGGATATGAAAGATATATTGAAGAATCATTGTGCTTTTGAGCCACCATAAAAATTGGACTGCAGAGTTTAAGAGTGGAGGAACAGGATCCCGAAATGCCTGAATGCTGCTCTCAAACTACTTAGAGTAACAATTTCTAAGTCAATTGTATTCATTTAGCAAATGATTCTTCCAACTTTTTGTATCACATTGTAACTATGGATGAAACATGGATCTATTACTACGATCTAGAAACAAGAGAACAATCAAAGGAATAGAAACATGGTATGCCATGCCTAAAGAAATTTTATGTCCAAAAATCAGCAAAGAAGTTATTCACATTTGTTTTTTTGGGGCAAAAAAAGGAATTATAATGACAGTTGTTTAGAACAGAGTAAAACAGTTTATCCTGTATTAATGATCAAGCTTCAGAAAAATAATTTTGGAAAAATGTCAGGCAGGGAAAAATTTCTAAACACAAATCCCTGATTGTAATGCAGAAAATTAATAATATTGACTTTTGAACAGAACAAGAAAACAAACTATTTTAAAGAGGCTTAGAAATTTTTTATAAACATTATGCTAAGTGTATAGAGTTAAAAAGTGTAAAACTTGTTTAGAAATACAATTCTATTTTCTATGTTAGGCCAAGAACATATCAATATCTCCTCATATAATTTATGCCTGAAAAATGAAGCATATAAAAATTGCATTTTTTTTATCAGAAAAAATATATTTGATTAGATTAGAGGGCGAACATTTAACTGATACAAAGCACAAAAAACACCTAATTAATAAATACTACTGGATTGAAATTGCACGATGTTTTAGTTATTGACTCAAATGCACAAGGAGGTGATTAAGTTTAACTTTTAGACCCTCAGGTTTGGTAATGATTTTGTCATCGTGAATTAATGTGTTAGAGTCCTTTTTTTTCCTTTGGATAATGGTTGGATTGTGCATTGAAGTTTCTATCAAGCAGCTAAGCATCAAGATTAATTTTCTTATTTAAAGTATTCAGCAATGAACCCAATTCATGTGAGTTATAAACACCAAACATGAAGACACTGTTTAGCTTGCATTTAAATTGTATAGCAAGTTATATTGGACGGTACGATATACATTTGTTTCAGGTGTGAAAAATTGTCATTGAACCTAGTACAAGTTCTTTTTCAGCCCATAAATGCAAACATATGATACATAAGGTAGGTATAATTTGTTTAAAAAAAATGCTTATCTGCAGAGTTCAAAGCAAAAGGATTTTCAAATTTCAAAAGCTCACTGTTGAGTTGTAGTATAAATAGTGTGTGCACAGTATCGGGAATATGGTTGAAGCTGCTTCTGCCATACAAGGAAATGTGCTAATTTGCAGGTCTTTAGAAAAAATTCACAGGATGCCAAAGCAAATTACTTGGATTGACAATTTGCATAAAGAGAAAGAGCAGTACACCCTGAACTGCTTGCAAATCTGTGGTTTTAAAATACTGCTTTATTTTACACCAAAAAGTAAAATTTTTTAATTTGTGTGTGATTTGTATAGGTTCTGTGTAAACTGTTGTTCATGGTCCTCACGGGTATTGACTGCCTTTCATATACCATTAAATTTCATGCTTATTCTGATATAAATGTCTGTTGGCAAGTTGTTCCCTGTACACAGAGTTAAATAACTGAAAAATAAACCATTAAGTTGTAATAGGAATTTAGAAACAGTGAAGTAGATTGATTTATACACATTAACAATGATGACACTATACCTAACTAACAGATTAATTCATCAGAACATGTTTCAAGAGCTTTTGCTCTCATCCTCAGCTGGGGACGGACTAATGCTGGCAGGTGACGATGTGACTGCTTGTGGTTCCAATATAAAAAGTGGAACAAGAAGGCCATTGGTGGGATGTCAAAATTCATAACACGATGCTTATATTTTAAAATGAAATTTTTTTTCTGTATTCCTATAATGGCATATTTGCAGTAGTATTTAGCATTTATTTAAATGATATTAAGTTCACAACCCAGGTTTTATTCCAGGCCATTATTTTAAATCACTTCAATACAAAAATGTTAATTAACAAACCATTGAACTAACTATATTTAAAAGTGTTTGCTAAGCCCCAGTCCTTATACATACAATAGCACCAAAAAAAAAAAACAAACAGAGCATGCAATTAAAATGATTAAATTTGCAACACCAAAGCATTAAGTTCACTGTAAATTAAAGAAGTATATTTGCCATTTTACGACCTTAAAATCTACAGAAGAAGAACATAACTTTATTTGGTATATATAGAAAACCCACACATATAGATAATTACATAAAGTATAATAGCTGCAATCCTAGGCCATGCCTATTAACAGCCTGGCTCATAGATTAGTCAACATCCCACTCATCCAAGGAAGAATACACAGCGGAAATCTATACATCATCAATACTGCCCTGAACAATGGATTCAACAGTCTTTAGTAGATGAGAAGATCAAGGCGTTTCAAAAAACTGAAAAGATATAAAAGACACCACCACTTTCTCCATGATAAGAAGGAATTAAGTTTTAAAAAAATTCATATATCATTCATAGCCAAAGAATGCATTCATGAAAATCTTTAAAAAAATTTATATTTGTTGGCTGCATAAAATAAATTTAACATCAGGAACCTTTTGAGCAGAACCATGATAGATACTACTCTGTCCAGCAGAAAGGCAGGGAGTGTACAGATACATTGTTTGAATGGTGATTAGATATACATTTGCCAGAACAATAAGGAGACAAAGGAAAACCTTTTAGAAATTTAAGATAAACAGGTGGATAAATTAACAGTTATAGGTCTTTGGGTGTACAACTACAATATCACAAAAGAAACCAAGTTGTTGAAAGCTACCAACAATCTCAAGGAATCAGCAATATGGGATTTTCATTTTATAAAATAAGTATAGTGTTATAAACTCAATTAAATGTACTTACAAAGCTGTTGACAATGGAGTGGTATATAATAAACACTAATGTAATAAACTTGTTTACACTAACTCCATTCACTTACATAAAAATTGGACATATGTTTTGGAAGTGATTCCTCCCATCTTCAGCCTGTTGACCAACTCAGAACAGGCTGAAGATGGGAGGGATCACTCCCGAAACATATGTCCAATTTTTATGTAAGTGGAGTTAGTATAAACAAGTTTATTACATTAGTGTTTATTATAGTGTAATAAACTTTGACATCCCACCAATAGACGTCTGTTTCACATTATTTTGGAACCACCAGAGGTCACATCATCACCTGCCAGAGGTAGTTAATCCCCAACTGAGATTGAGAGCAAAAGCTCTTGAAACATAAATTTGAATAGTTTGGGATTTTCACAGTGAAATATAGTATCGTATAACAAATTATTTTTGAAGAAGTCACTCAAATTTCACTAGTTTTATTCCACTTACTTGGACATGTATCAAAGACAAATTTCCTTCATCGTCAGCACACCGTTTGCCTTTGAAACATGTCCAAGTAAGTGGAATAAAACTAGTGAAATTTGAGTGACTTCTCTTGAAACATGTTCTAATTAATTAAATCAGTTAGTTAGTATCACCTACTACAGGCTTCTTTTTATGTATAATATATTAAGTTGTAATTTCTCTTGATGAACTTTATACACATCCATCACAGTTATTTATAAGGATTCCAAGTTTTCAAACAAGTAAATCTGTTAAAATGTAAATTGGAGCTTGCACAGTGAAGCTGATCATATTAATTGATATTGTACAATGATATCAAAGTAAATCTGTTTTCATGCATTAACATCTCCTTGGAATCTTAACTGAAAAAAAACATCTTCATATAACTATTGTATTTTTTATTTTACAGGGCGGCTAACTTGGCTAGTGTATATAATTGGATCTGCCATAGGAGGTCGTGTATCGTTCAACAGTAATGATGAACATGATGCAATGGATGGAGAATTAGTATGTAGGTGAGTAAATTGCATTCTTGGAAAGTATACAAACAAATTATATACAAATATTGTACTTACGAAGCTGTTGACAATGGAGTGGTAATATATCCTAAACTTAGGTATTAATTTTTTTACACTAAATTCCATTTACATAAAAGTAAGACGCATTTCAGGAGAATCTCTCCCATCTTCAGTTGCTCACCGAACCACCCTTACTCAAAATGATGGCTGGACACCCAGATGTTTCTGTGGTGGCCTCTTGTTTGAAGTAGGAAATTGCTGAGTTTATCCATAGTAGGAAACGCAAAATTTGTTAGGTTTTTTCTATGTTTTAATATAAAAAATTTTTCCCACTGGTGGAAGAAGGGCACAGCTTATCTTCCGTTTCACTATTAAAATTCTTCCTAAACAACAAAGTAAGCATATATATTTTCTTGTTTTAGGGTGCTGCAGCTGATGAATCTGACTGACTCTCGTCTAGCTCAAGGTGGTTGTGAAAAACTGGAACTTGCTATGTTGAGTTTCTTTGAACAATTCAGGAAAATATATGTAGGTGACCAGGTATGTTGTTAATATTTGGATCTAAAGATAATAAAATGTAGTAACAAACTTGAATTTGGCATTTACAAAAATAACATGCATACAGACAATTATATCAAAACTTATGGTTTCAATCTATAGTGGAAATAAAAGAGATGCTGGTGTCATCAAATGTTGGGTGGCAAATTCCTGTGTTGTCAACATTGACGTAACTACCACCACAATACCCTCATCTAGTTCAGGGTTTGGCATAATAGCTGGATTTTTCAGATTGATACTTCTGGGGTGAAAGGAGTGTGATTTTAAGTGTAACAAAATCACAATCTATGGAGTTTATTAATGTTTTGTTATTATTACACAACAGTATACTTTTCTGGTTACAATATGCTGTGAGAATATTATTAGATGCAGACTGAATATGAGATAGACGTGTTATAATTTGTATTTCTCTCCCAAAAACTGTGCTGTTTGTCTGATGTAACTCATATACTATTTTCCTATATGGATGTTAATTCAAACTCGTAACTCCTATCATTCACCACAAATAATAATTTTGTAATTTCTTCCAAGAAATATTAACTGCCACTTATCTTTACATAATGTTAAAATGCTGCTATTCTATACAGAGTAAGAACCACAATTTCTACTAATAGAATTTAAAACACAACCTCTCTCGATGGAATTCAATGCATAACTAACAAATTTTGTGATTAAAACCATCACTTACTTCAATAGGATTGTAGTAATACTATACATTACAATGCATTATATTTTCAACATACATTTACTAAGTGAATGAAATTCATTTATTTCTGTTTAGTCATAATAATGCTACCTGTCTCGTGTTTTATTCTTGGTACAACATTATTGAATCACACAATGATATCAATTAACATTATTAATGTTGTTACGCTTGTCATTGATTGATTCACTTAGCACTACAATTTTCTTATGTGTAGTTTAATCTTTTCATATTCTTGGCTATGTATGTGTTCCTTTGAACCTTACATTTTTATATTATTCGTTATTGTCATAAAGGCCAACAAACAAACATTAAGACATACATTATAATAGCCCTTATCTGATATATGAAATCTATATAAATGATCTTACTAGATTTATACAATTTAAAACATTTTACCAACGAATATTTGTTACTTGAATTGGAAATTAAAGGCCTTACCTGACATAAAAACATATGTAAATGAATTATTAAATTTATATAATTAAAAGCATATTATCAAAGATTGGTTGGAGCTTTAAATTGAATATTATGGCCATTATCTAACATAATAACATAGGTAAATGAACTTCTTAAATTAACATAGCTAAGTAGCTATTACTATTAAATGTTTGTGGCTTTATATTAAGCATTATAGCCTTACCAAATACAAAAACATATGCAAATGAACTTATTAAATTAATATAATTAAAAACATATTATCAATGAATGTTTTGTGTTTCAAATCAAATAGCCTTTATCTTATAACATATGCAAATGAAGTTCTTAAATTAGCATAGCTAAATAGTTATTACTATTAAATGTTTGCAGCTTTATATTGAGTATTATAGCCTTTATGAAATGTACAAGCATGTGAAAAAGAATTTATTAAAATAATATAGTTAAGCAACTGCTATCAATGAGTGTCTAGGGTGTTAAGTTGGATATTTTCCATTTCAAATCCAAGATCACATAAGGAAGCAGTGTTCAACAGCATGACATATAGACTAATAAATATATCATGAACAAAAAAGATTACAAGAATAAATAAATATTCACATAATAATAGAAGCTGCTAAATCCAATGGGTTCAGCAAACAGATGATTAACCAAAAAATTAAAAGGTTCCAGAAACAAAAAAGAATTAAACAAATCACAACTTTAAGTAATTTAGCAAGGGGAAAAAACGTTTAAAAAATTCAATTACCATAATCAGCCAATAAGAAGTTTCAAAAAATTTTCAAGCAACATAATATCAACTTAGCATTCCGAAACTGATAATGTAAAAAAATGATTTAAATTAAAAGAGACTGAAGGAACATGGAGAAACATCCATTATAAACAAATAGATCAATCAGCTTGGCAGCATAATTTTGGAATGAAAACCACAAAATAGAAAAAGGCATCGAGTTGTTAAAAACTCTTGAACAACCAAAAGAATTAAACATATGGGAAAGGATTTATGAAAGAAAAAAAAAAAAAAAAAAAAAAAAAAAATCGAAACCTTATGAATTTCAACATCCCAAAAGAAGACAGCTCTTTATTCAAGTTAATCACAAGACCACCATAGTCAACCCAGATACTTATCTATCCAACATCTACAAATGATCCAACAGTTATTTAACAGCTGAAGATGTGGACAATTGCTCCAAGAAACATTTCCTGAGTAAATCTCATATAAAAGAAATCATGAAGAGAGTTCTAAATATTTCTCCTCAAAAGATATTTTTAATGCATGTTTCACTGTCGATTACAAATTGAATTAATATTGAATACCCTCTTATATTACCCTTTTAGTATACACTTAATGCTAATTGTTTCTCATTCTTATCATTGCTTTTTGAATTAGATAGCATAAATATTTGTTACTTTTCCTTGTGAGTGTGTCATATTGAGATTTTACAAGAATGAGAAAAGTTATTACATGCATTTCTGATTGTGGGTAATTTTTATCTGTTACAGGTACAAAAGAATTCCAAAGTCTACAGGAGATTATCAGAAGTTTTGGGATTAAGTGATGAGTCTATGGTTCTAAGTGTTTTTATTAGAAAAATGTAAGATTTAGCATTATCAAATGTTTTCTATATGTTTTGTAGTGTAAGGCCTATCAGATAGAATGTAGTAGAACTTCACTCTGATAATTATATATGTATACATAAAAGGAATAAGCCATAATCATGGCAACTATTTATTTTCTTGCAAAAAAGGGACAATATGAAAACTTTAATATATAATTGAAAGTGTATGGAAGGTACTTTTGAATGAAGCCACCACATGGTGTATGTGAGCAGAGTTGCGTGTCTCAGCATGCCCTGAAATTCAGTTGGTGAGCTACAGTGGTCATTAATGGAGGTCGCAAAGAGTGAACGACATGCATATGTGAAAATAGCATTTCTCCATAGCAGGAATGCACACACAAAGCTATGGAAAACACTGGGTGTACATGCCCTGCCCTATTGAACAATGACAAGGTGGACAGAGACCTTTAAATGGGGCAGAATGTTGACTTTAGCTCATGCTATAATAAACTAGTGTTGTCCAGTTGCTTTTGTTTTGCTTCTTCCCTGCATGTAGTCTTCTGTTGGTGGGACCACTCGGCATAAATGGTGCATACTTTTAATTGTTTATGTTAGATTTTTGTGTTGTCCTTTGTTTGCGAGAAAATAAATAGTTGCCATGACTTACCCCTTATAATTATAAGCATGGAACAGTCAAAATATTTCAAATGTTAAAAATTCCTCTACTTGTATGTTCTCTATCCAACCTTCCTATTATTCTAACAGCTTTCTTTTGTAACAAAGATTTTGTTATTCTCACTTATTGTAGCATTTCTCAACAATGTTATTCCATATTTTATGTACAAGCATAAAAGTGCATAATAAACCTGTTTCTTTGTTTTGTCATCTATTGTTTTCCTAACATGTCCCATTCCATGTATTCTCTTGTTTATCTTTTTGATAAAGTGGACTGTTTGCTGTTTGCAGTTTGAATGTTTATAAAACTCCTAGAAAATTAGCACTATTTGTTTTTGGAATACTTTCACCATCTATTTTAATATTAATGTTATTTGATACACATTTCTTTAGTTTAAAGTTAATGCAGACTTTGTTTTTAATATTTTTGATCATGTCTACATTTGTATAATTGTTTATAATTCATAATATAACATTTGGTTTAAGCGCTACATCTAGTAATGTTTTGTCTTTAATTTTTATCATCATATCATCTGCATACTGAATTGCTATACCGCAATGTTGTTCTATTATTTTAAAGATATCATTAATCATAAATAGTCATATCATATTTGCTTAGCGCTTAGTAAAACATTATAGCTTTTTAAATGTTTCAGATATAATCCTCCTCTCCATTATAATGGCTTAACTGAAAATATTTTGTAGCTACATTTGGTAAGCATATGTTCAAAGTCTGCATTTTCATTTTAGAATCACAAACCTGAAGTATTGGGGCCGAAGTGAGCAGATAATTTCAAAGACTCTGCAGTTGCTAAATGACCTTTCAGTTGGCTACAGCTGTGTAAGAAAGTTAGTGAAACTAGAAGAGGTGCAGTTTATGCTGAATAACCACACGGTAAGATTTGTTTGTGCATGAATTGGCCTGGCTGTTATGTGAGAATAACTTGTTACTCTTTTACATAGCAATAAACTATGCATTTGACTATTTTACTAAGGTTTTTATTAGTTTTCATTATTTTTCTATATTGCTCATTTTTCATATATTTGTAATAAATATACAAAAATTAAAATAATGCCTTTTTATAAAATGTTAATAGATAGTCTACAGATCTAAGATCTGTCATGTATGTTGTTATTACTTTACAATTTGATTTGTATTTCAGAGTGAACATTTTCCATTCCTGGGTAACAGTGTGGCTGTAACTGAGATGAGATGTAGGTCCATGTTCTATACATCATTAGGACGTCTTCTCATGGTGGATCTGGGAGAAGATGAAGACAGATTTGATAGTTTCATGTTACCTCTTACAGGTGGGACTTACTGAACTTAAGTTTTCTGGTATTTCAGCTTTATGAGAATAGGAGAAAGGGCAGTTGCAGCCACATTTTCAGTCTAATAAATAGGACTCAAATTATCTGTTGTTATCTTTATTAACAAATAGATTAGCACGAATGACTCTAAAATTTTTTTCTTCATATTTCCAGAATGTGTCCCTCAAAGATATCATATTATCTAATTATATCCAATTTGACAAAAATGTTTTACTGCCATGTCTCATTTCACAAATTCTGTGCACAAAAGCCACATCTATGACTCCATAGTAATGCATTTTGGAAATTTAGCACACTTTTAATCGATGGTAAACCATTTGCATTATGTATAGGGTTGTTTGAGATATGGGATGTGAAAATTAATAGAAATTTAATATATGCTAAACATACCATAGCTTAATTGATATCATTGTATGATTCAGTTGAATTCATATCATATCATAGCTTAGTAATGGCATCATAAATTTTTTTCATGTTCAAAATTTACTCCCGTTGGTGGCCAAGGTCATCAAGGCATGGATTCATGAGTGGGAAGTTTGGAGTTTAATTCTGACTAGGACCGTCCTCCCAGACTGAGGTTTTTTCCAGGTTTTCCTAAGTCCTCATAAATGGCAAATACCAGAGAGGTACCCTAAATTTAGACGAGGAACGCTCCCCCCCCCCAAAAAAAAAAAAAACTTTCTGAGTTTATTAATGGATATCATTGTATGATTAGTTGAACTACACACTCTTAAAGCTTCACTTACTTTTTATAAATGTATGGAAGTTTATTATTTAATCTCATATTATCAGTGTCCACTGCCTGTGATGCCTCAGTAGTTAAAACAGACATTAAAACACTATGTTCAAAATTCTGGCATTTGACTTTCAGAAGTATAAGTGATAATTAAATTAAAATACATGAAATTTAAAAAAAACAGGTAAATGTTCCACAATCTTTTGGGACTGTGAAGGAACTTGACTTCAAGCAGAGGAACATCACAGTAAATGGGGAGTACTATACTGGCCTACTGCATAGACTATGTGCTTACATCAAAGAGAAAAGGTGAGGAAAGCTAAGTGGTGGTGTGCATCTTCTTCATGACAAATCGCCTGTGTACAAAGCTCTTGTTGCAAAGGAAACTGTGAAGAAATGTGGCTTCAGAGAGATAGGCCATCCACCCTACAGCCCAGATCTATCTCCCAGTAACTATTTCCTCATCTCAAAACTCAAGAAGGACCTTCGAGGAAGGAAATTTAAGTGTGGCGAAGAAGTGATGAATGCTATTTATGCCCATTTTGCAGACAAAACTTTTGATTATTTGGGCGGAGGTGTGGAAATATTGATTCAAGGATGTGAGAAGTGTATTGCAATAAAGGGTAACTATAGTTTTTGTCTTTATCACACATAGAAAATGGTTAGGCCAGAAACTTATGGACCTACACTCATACTTATGGTGTCTGATCATGGGAAAAAAATATGCCTTTATACGAAAATCCAGTTCCTACTCATTACTCATCCATCCTTGAATTTTGACTGTATTAAGTGCTTATGTGAGAAGAAATCATATTATAGCACTTGGCAGGCTCATTGATTGTATTGGACATGTATATACAGGGTGATTTGATAAGTAACTTGTGGTTCACACACTAATATATAGCAACTGCAACAATGGAGTCATTTTGCTTTCTGTTTCAATATTCTATGGTTACAAATCATTCTGATGTTAATTATTTTTTGACAGTTGTTTCAACACAACTTTTCCAGTGACAGTGCAAAATGAATAAGATTGGCATTTGTAGTGTGATTCATTTCTTTTGTCTGGAAGGGAAAAGATCAAAGGAAAGTTCATGGCAGTGAAACCATAAAGAGTGTAAAATATTTAAATATTTTATTTAGAAGAGATTTTAAGTTCCGTGATATTGTTTTGCCTGACAGATGAATGAAAGTACGTGAGTTAGCAGAGGCCATGGGCATCTGAACTGTTATGTATTGTAAATTTGTTTTTCAGATTAATAGTCTTTTCACAGATTTTGCAAAAGAGTATAGCTCCATGAGTAGAAAATGCTACTAAACCAAATTTGCAAACATAGCCATGTAATGTACTACTGAATGATGAACTTAATTTTGGCATGGTAAATAATTGAGCGTGAATATTTGAGCTGCCTTTAACAAGTTCAACAGCAGACTAACTCTCATTTAAATATAACATTTAATTTCGTGTCGGAACCAATACAGTGAAGTGACTATATGTTCTTAATTATCTAGTGAGTCGATTTGATAATCTTATGCTCCACTTACTGTTGAATTATGCAAAACTAGTTTCGCAGGCTTTTGCCTGCATCCTCAGTTGTGAGTCGACTGCTGGCTTCGTTGTTGGTTGGCTGGAGGACTTGGTATAGCTCTCGTGGACATTTTATGAACTTCTGGATTAATTTGTCTTCTGTGGGATCTAAAAGTTCATAACCTTATCCTCATATTTTTTTATATAATTTTTTTCCCATATTCCCAGCTCATTGGTTCGATCTACGAATTTCAATAATTTCACTCCCATTTCTATATCATGTTTATCTCTCCAAAAGTGATGTGATATCTGATAGAGAAATTAGCAGTTGCTTATTACTTTTGGAGAGATAAACATGATATAGAAATGGGATTGAAATTATTGAAATTCGTAGATCCACCTGTTGAGCTGAGAATATGGGAAAAATTTATATAAAAAAATATGAGGATAAGGTTATGAACTTTGAGATCCCACAGAAGACAAATTAATCCAGAAGTTCATAAAATGTTCACGAGAGCTACACCAAGTCCTCCAGCCAATCAACAACGAAGCCAACAGTGGACTTGCAACTGAGGATGCAGGCAAAAGCCTTCAAAACTAGTTTTGCATAATTCAATAGTAAGTGGAGCATAAGAATACCAAATCGACTCACTAGATAATTAAGAACATAACTCTCATTTGTGTATTTCATCTGTTACGGAGAATTAATTTTCTTCTTTTCTCAGCCCTTTATCTTTTCAAGATTGGGAAAAACCGATTCTGCATTGTCATATTAAGAAAGGTTTTTTGGTTTGGTTTACTTATGAATGCTTCAGCATACTAACATGCATCTCCAATAGATAATATTTTAAAATGCTAAAAACATTTATGTGGCTTCATTTAAATGGACTGGGAAGCACTCTTTAGTTAAAAACATTTAAAATATTGATGCAATGATAAAACACTCTTTAATGTTTCACTCTCAAAATTATAAAATTGAGGACATGTTTCGTGAGACCATTTGCTCATATTGTCAACTGTTAAAACAACAGGTATGTGGTAGATCATATTAAGTTGGAAAAGTAGGCAATTGTGGTGAATCTGATGGTCTGTTGATGAATTTGTACAAAATGTTGTCTGCTTCGGGAATGTGGAAATTCGGGAGTTTATGTTCATATTTCTTTATGAAAATTTTTTCCCATATGTAAAATTCCTTGGGATGTAGAACAGCTTTTAATAAAGAGATGACTTCTTCTATTTCATGATTATCATTCCAGAAATGTGCGCTACGGTTGATATTTCTATATATTTGTAACGGATATTTCTCTATTGTTCCTTCAGCCTGATCTGCATGGAATCCTGTTGCACCACAATGCCTCCACCCATAATGCACTGCAGGAGTTGCCTCATACTCCACTTGGACAACACAAAGTTGTCCAACTTTGGCCCCAAGCAACTTTTTTCTATCCCTCAAAATTAATCAAATCATACAAAATCAAGCCTGATCAAGCATGAAATAATAAATTGGTAAAAGGAAGGATTACAGACTTAAGTTTAAAGTACCTCCATGAATTTAGTATTTATGGGGACCAAAGAAACCCTGGAAAATAAGTGAGTCCAGGAAGACAGTCCTGACAGTAATCACATCCGTTTTGAGTCTGTGCCTTAACAACCTCGGCCACCCATGACAGTTGTGCTGAGAGAGTGCAGTCACCGCAAGCAAATAAAGGGGCATGAACTTGCCATGTTGAATTTAGTATTTTTATTTTGATATTTGTATTTTTACTGAAAGCATAAAATGACAATAAACATTAACCTGTGTTTTAAGATATGTTGAAAATTATACCCCTAAACAGCATACATAGCTATCATCTGCATAGGAAATTCCCATATTTGATCTAACTTTTTATCCAGTTGACAAACAGTTTCCCTCTCTGGAACGCGATTGCCAGGATATTTTCTTGTGAATAGCCTGACCACTTCTCTTCAACAATCCATTTTCACAGGAGTATCTTAACTAAAAACTATATGTAGTTGCATAACTAACATAGAGCAATTAGCACACAGTGAAAGCAATAAATAACATAAGAATAAACAACTACTTGCTGACAAAGCCTCCATTTTTTCTAACTTCAAGCTGCTACCTGCACATGCATTATAGTCTTAATGGCTGGTTTCTCTCGATACACAGCTGTACTCTGCCACCAGAAATCAGATAATCTGACTGACTGTAGTTACTTAATTAAAACCTTATAACAAGATTTAAATAGCAGGGATTTTCACAGTGAATTATATTATAATATAACAAATTACTTTTAGGAAATCGCTCAAATTTCACTAGTTTTGTTCCATTTACTTGGACATATTTTGAAGGCTGTTGCCTTCATCATCCTTTTCCCAATTTAATTAACATATTAATATAGATTGAGAATTTTGACAGTGAAATATAGTATAATATAACAAATTATTTATGAGGAATTCATTCACCTTTTGCTAATTTTGTTGCATTTATTTGAACATGTTTTGAAGGTGGTTGCCTTCATCATCCAATGCACTCAAATTTCTCATAAATAGCTTATAACAAGTGTTTATTACAAGACTAGGTCAATGTTCATAAGTCATTATTAGGTAGTTTTTGAATTGCGGGAATTTTCACAGTGAAATATAGTATAACATAACAAATTATTATTGAGGAAATCACTCAAATTTCATTAAGACGCAGAATCCTGAGTAGGAGTTTTGGAGTTTGATTCCCTCCAGACCCATCCTGACTGAGGTTTTCTTCTGGGTTATCTTCAGCCGTCATAAATGGCAAATGTCAGAAAGGTACCCTAAACTTAGCCCTTCCCTTCCTTAAAAAATATACTTTTTCAATTTATCATTTCATCTATGTATCATCAATGCCCACAGCCTGTGAACCCTCAGGAGTAAAAATGGACATTAAACACTATTAAAAAATAGTACAAAAACAAAATATCAACCTGAAGTATTAGCATCTTACAAATTGATAATTAGTAATAGTTTTCTTTAAGGTTTGCAAAAATCTAAGCTTTATAAACATTATGCATTAATTCCACATGCAGTATTATGCTCAGAATAATTTAATGCAATTTTTCTTACAGCTGCATTTGAATCCATTGGTACAATGCTAGCATCTGCAGAGACTCCAGTTTTTGCAGCAGAGGAGGCAAAGAAGGCACTAATAGGTTTGGCTCGTGATCTTCGAGGACTTGCTTTTGCCTTTAATACCAAAACATCATACATGATGCTTTTTGATTGGATGTATCCTTTATTGTAATAAGAAATAATTTGCTTAAGTAATAGTATTCTTCATACACAACATAACCCCCCCCCCCTTCTTTTTAGTTATTCATGGACGCTCTTTAACATCTCAGGTCATCAGCATCCCATTCTGTTCACAGCGTGAAACGGCCGACAAATTTTGCTCAGAGGCCTCTTCTTTCAGGCTTAAGGTTCTTTATCATGCCATAAATGTATGACACTGGACCCACGACTTTACTTCCCTTCCGAAGGAAGCCATACTTTGGATTTTTATGCCCGAAAAAATCCATCGGTCCTGGCCAGGTTCGAACCCGTGATCTTGGGTTTAGAAGGCAAGTATGGTAACCACTGCACCACCAGGATCGATGAATCCTTTCCTGTTAGTGTAAATGAACCAATTTAAAATGGAAAGCAGTGATTATGGGAATCATGTAGCTGTAGGTAAGAGAAATGTAAGAATGTTTTTTGTAAATGTAAATGCTTTATTGGGTGCTAAGTAGATTACAAAGTTATGGATGATGCAAATTTTAACCCTAGTCATTATTGCCATAGTACATCCCAATAAATCAAATAACACAAAAAGCAAAAAAAACTGCTACAAAAGAACATATTGTTAATATAATAAAAACATTGTAGTTTTGAATAGCAAGAATTTTCACGGTAAAATCTAGTATAATATAACAAATTATTATTCAGAAAATCACTCATATTTCACTAATTTTGTTCCACTTATTTGACTTGTTTCAAAGGCGGTTGCCTTCATTATTGTTATTTTTTATATGCCTTGTAATTATAATATGCTAGTATAGGGTGTCCCTTAATGAATGTAGTTTTTAAATGGAGCTCCTCTGTTAGTTTGTTAGGTTGCCTGACCTGAAATTTAACACTGTCATCTGTTTGTATGAGATTAACATTTATCTTTTGTGTGTATTGTTATCAGCTAAAATGGAGGGATATACAGAGGATCAATGCTTCTGGATTCTGAAAGTGCTTTAAAAATACAGTGAATGTTATGTGGAGACTGTTCATAGACTTTGTGTAATTTTTGGTAGAGGAAATGCATATAATGTATCAATATGGTAGAGACTGTAAGGAAATTTTAAGATATAGAATTGACAGAGAACTACAAATCACCTGGACGTTCTCGCCGATTTGTAGAGAATATTGCCCTTGTGAGACGGAGCATTGCTACAAGCCCAATGAAGTGAATTTGTTACCATTATCAACAATTAACCACAAGAAGCAATTTGCAGCAAATTTTAATGAAAGATTGCATGTAGAACCTTTTAAAATCAAACTAACACAACAGCTGAAGCCGAGGATCATTTTAGTGCAAACATTTACCTCTCTCACAACAGCAATCAAAATTGGCCACTGAGATCATATGATTTGACTCCGTGTTATTATTTTTTGTGGCGATATATAAAATCTTGTCATTATGTGGTTAATTCAAGAACCTTTCCTTAACTCAAGGCAGAAATTAGATGTAAAATTCAGCCAGAACCTTGCTCTAAAGTTGTTGAAAATTTTGTCAACAGAGTGAAGGTGTACTAAGAAGCCTTCGAGGACATTTGCCTGATGTTTTGTTTCACGTTTAATGGAAATGTTTTACCTTCATATTGACTTAACAACATTATACTTTTCAAATAAATGATGTGCTTCATTATTAAAACAAAAATTGCGTTCATTATGAGATACCTATACTACCGTGCCTTCATTGGTCTAAACTCTTCCCTTTTTATTTTACTGTTTACCCAATTTTATTTTAGCTTTAAATTAAAATTCATCTAATTTCCTAAACTGGTCATCATCCTCAAAAATTTTCTGATTTACTACTACTATTCTCATTCTAAACTATTCTTCTTTAATAAACTCATTTTTCCACTCCTTGGTTCCTGGACTTTCAAATAGTACATGGATTGCCTCTTCAGTTCCCTTACAGATGGGGCGAATGTCCTGTTTACAAGTATTTCTGAATCCTCTCAATTCTGAACATATTCATCTGGGCCAAGCAATCCCTCCATTTCTTCTCTGTTGTACTTCTCAATAACCTTTCCCTTCTAAAATTTATCTTCAGTCCCCTATACAAAATGAGTGAGCTTTTCTGTTTTATTACACCTTGCATAATCTGTCTATCCGTATATTTTAATCTGATTTGCATCCAAAATCACTTCCATAGGCATTCTCTTTCCATCCATGCATCACCCATCCTATTCTTTTCCAATTGGTCCTTTATCTTATTAATCCATCTGTTAATACACCTATTGCTAACTTGATATTTTACAGATTGCTTTAAATTGTGTTTTTCATTCAACTGGTATACTGTAAACCAATATTTTAATGCTTGCTCCATTATCAAACCTCTCACACAAACCTTTCCCACTTCAAGTAATGCCCCCATGTTTGTAGAGTTTTGTGGAACATTAAAAAGTATCTTACAAAACATAATAAGTAATTTATCCATTTTCTATACATAACTCTGTCTGAATTCAGTTAATCTCCATAAACTATCTCCATCCTATTGACACTGGTGCTATGTGTAGACATTACCTTATAATAAGTGTGGCCTGCTTTCCTTAACCGTTTTTACAGATACCCAAACTACACACCAATTCTCCTTCATGCTGTGGATTTGTGGTATCATGATCCACAGGTCACCACACCTGTACTAAAACTATTTGCTGAACTTGTACAGAATCGTTCACAGCGACTCCAATTCGATGTTTCTTCACCAAATGGTATCCTTTTATTTCGTGAAGCCAGTAAAGTCATATGTAGTTATGGTAAGTGGTAACATATGGAACTGCAAGCTGCTTTTACAGAATATAATTTTTTGTGTAAGCTACATGTTTTATCAGGTTTTTCATAAATTTTAAGTATAAAGTACAGTGTATGGATTTTTATCTAATTACATATTTTTCCTTGGTGTTTTGGAAAACTTAAAATGTTGAGGTATTAGTGCCATTATGATTACTTTTAATGCTAGATATTTATACATAAAATTGGCATTTATGCCAAAAACTGTTGAATTAAATGCATTGGCTTTTCATTTCTATTTTCACATGATATTGCTGTTGAGGATTATCCTATGTGGCCTTTATTTTCAAGGAGCATATTCCTCAATTCTGCAAAGCATTGGTCATTTGTGACTTGCGAAGGTTAAAGATTTCCAAATATATGGTGCAGTCTTTCAAGTCATTCTCTCTTGCTATCATCACTCTTAAATCACAATTTTAAAGTCATAAAAAAATCATAACATGCTGTCATTTGAGATCCATCCTCGCTTTGATCCAATAATAAGTTCTCATACACAGATGCTGACCCAACACAGTGTCAAGGTGCACTCAGATCTGCACTTTTTGCAACCTAAACTTCAATCTAGAGATAACAGCAACTTTAGATTCTGATTAATCGTTGTTGATCATTCTGAAAACTTTCAAGAGTGACAGTCATATGCAATGATATTTGTGAGTAAATATGGTGCAGCATGCTGTGGAAATTGTTCATTAAAAGAAATTTTTCTTTGTGCTAACAATATTGTGCCTGTTTATTTTATAAAAGAATCTGCATTTACATTATCCACGATGTATATTTTTTAATTGTATTGTAATGAAAAAATTTGACATTAATATAAGTTAAGTACTATGAGGTTTTGTTTGCAGGAACTCACATTCTTAGTGTTGAAGTACCAAAGGACCAGATATATCCAATGAAACTGAAAGGCATCTCTATTTGTTTCTCAATGCTGAAAGCTGCTCTATGTGGCAACTACGTCAACTTTGGGGTGTTCCGTTTATATGGGGATGAGGCACTGGATAATGCCCTAAATACGTTTGTGAAACTGTTGTTATCTATACCACAATCGGATTTATTAGTAAGTTATTGTTTAATTATTAAATTTATTAATAATCCATTGACCTTATCAAAAGATGTAGCATTGGTCATTTTAAAATGTTTAATAATCACCACGTTCATTGTATACCCATCTGGCTTATTTCAGCAGGTGACAATGGCTATATTTAGTAGCTAATTTTCCTCAGAGCTTTTGATAATATAGTGTTAGAGCTTCTCTATCTGGCCGTATTAATAATATTTTAACTCTGCCAATAGCAGTCTGGGATTTAACTGCAGACAAATGCCATATGGAGTGGTGTTGAATGGCAGCCTATAGTTGCCATGTTTTCCTCAGAGCATTTGATATCAACTGCTTAGTGATAGAAATTCTCTTGTCTTATTCAAGGATTTAACAATAGACAAACCACATAGAATGGTGTAATAGCTTGAATAGTCTGAGATTTAACAGCTATGGGAGAACTCATTGATGATGCCTTAACACTTTTGAATATACAAGATAGAAAGAATACAAATGCAGATAATCACATCAAAGCTGACAGTTTTAACCCCACAGTGCACAAACATGCAGTTATCATGAATAAATTCATGTGATATATGTCATACTAAACACTCTTATTGCTTCACTTGTGTGATATTTACCAGTTTTGAAGACCTTTGTCTTCGGCCAAGGGTACTACTCAAATGAAGACGAAGGTCTTCGAAACCAGTTTCAAATATCACACAAGTAAGTGAAGCAATAAGAGTGTTTAGTGCGACATATATCACATGAATTTATTCATATGACTTGGCTTTACTGTGTTAGTTCCATATATATTTTTTAAAATAATTTTTAAAGGATATTGTATTAATGCAGTTATCAACAGTTTTAACACACTGGCTAGTTAACCTACAAATTATCAGAGAAGAATATTTTAATGAATACAAACAAATAGAAGAAACAGTGGTTAAAAATGGTTTTAAAAAAGGACTAGTAACAAAAAGGTGCAGAAATTCAAGAGACAAAAATGTATCAAAGAAACCACAACACCTGCAGTAAGAAAAGCTAAGCTAATTTTTAAAAAATTCACATATCATCCATGGGCTACAAAAAATTTTCAGAACATTCTTAAAGATTTTAATATCTGGTTGGCACTGGTTAATAGATTTAATGTTAAAAACCTACTTATAGGCAATGTTAATAACAGTATTCCACAAGAGAAAAAGCAGGTATTTACAAAATAAATTGTGCAGAATGTGAAAAAATTTACATTGGAAAAACAAAGAGAAACATAAGCACATGGTTAAAGGGACATTTCAGGAACATAAAGTATAAGCAAATAGGGAAACCAGCAGTAGCATATCATTTTTGGACAGAAAATCACGACACAATGAATTAAGCGAAATTATTAAAATCAGTAGAAGGACCTACTAGCAACTCTGGGGAAAAAAAAATCTACATCTACAAATACAAAGACAGTCTAATGAACTTCGACACTGCAGGAGATGAAAACATAAACCACAAGTTTATCACACCCGCCAGAGCAGAATTCATATTCTCACAACTTAACATTATCCGACAGTTGAATTTTAGCCTAGCTGATGATAACAAAATGTTCTCGAAACCAGTTCTATATGACAAGTAAGCCAAGCATTAAGAGTGTGTAGTTCAACTAAATCATAGAATAATATCAGTTAGCTGTGGGAGAATTCATCATTGTTATTGTTTCCAGCTGGGTATATGATGAGTATGATATTAATAATAGTATTTACTGTGTTTTGAATTCACTATTATTATTAAAAAATAATTTTTATAGTAATTTTATAAACAATTTATTCTACTGCTATTTAAATTTAAAACTTAAACCTTGCAGTTTTGAATGCTCTAAGTAACCATCACGAAGCTTGCATTAATTATGTTAGAAAAAAGTCTTGTTCATGTTTATTGGTAAAAGCATGGAAGATTAAGATTTATTTACATTCCATAGGGTTCTTGTACTGCAGAACATGGAGCAAGTAATGAAGTACAAAGTTACATAAATGATAGATTTAAATAGCAGGGATTTTCACACTGAAATATTATAGTATAATGTATCAAATTATTTATGAGCAAATCTTCATATTTCACTAGTTTTAATATTCCAACTCAGAAGAGATTATTAGTGCCTGTTTCACTGTGTTCGATTCCAAATTGAATAAATATTCAAATTCACTAGTTTGTTCCACTTACTTGGACATGTTTTGAAGGCAGTATTACATAAATGATATCTATTAGGTTATGAAATATGTGTTAAGTATATAAATAATATACTCAGTCATATGTATAGGAAAACACATTTAAGCTGAATTACAAGAAAAGTCTGTCATGCAGGAGCTGCGTAAACTAAGCAAAATTCTGTCAAAGTGGAATTATTTGACAAATGAATATAAAATCCAAGTTAGAGCCTTATTAATTAATGAAATAAGTTATGGCATAGCTGTGTGGTATAAGAGGAGCAAAATAATAATAATAATAATAATAATAATAATAATTATTATTATTATTATTATTATTATTATTATTATTAAGATTAAATCCAAAAATTAATGGTATACTATTAATTAAATGAAATATATGACCACTAATAGACAAAGCTATGCTGTGTGGGTATTTTTAAACATTTTTAAATGTAACCATATTTATGAATTGAGTCCTTGATATCATCTTTACATTTACTAAAATACAGAAAAATAGCAGAACCTTAAGTTACATTGTGTATCTAAGAAGATGATGTTCAAATGTTTCAATAAAACAAAAACATACCACTATTTAAAAGCAAGTACAATGTACTAAACAAAAGCACACAATCAACAATATAAGTAAAAAATTTTATCAATTTTCATTGACTTTGAAATTGAATTTATATGTTATTGTGGTAAAAACATGCAATGCAAGCATCTTCTGACACAGCGCTCTTACATACAAATATAATTTTCAAACACTGAAAAACCCAAGTGGTTCAAAATATAATCTGTGAATATTTAAGTGTTTTGTTCTTTTTCTGCTTCTTTAGTTATGTTATATATACATATTTTCATTGTAATTTTCGGTACCAAGTAGGTGGAATCGATGCAGATTTGAAGAAATTTTCCAACAATTGGTTCATGCAATAGCAACTGCACTGCAATAGCAACAAACATTCAGAATTCGCTAAAAAGTGAGCAATACATTTCATATATTGCCATATGCTATACACTGATATGGGGGTAGATCCATAAGTTGCTGGCATTGCCGATAAGGATTATCGCCTTCACAGAACCCTTATCTGGTGTCATACCTTATCTGTGAAGTAAATAATTACAGCTGTATAACTTCCACTTGTTCAGTCGTTCAGATATAGTTGCATAAAGAAGGCTATGTGTAGAAGATTGTGACATGTTCAAAATGGAGTATCCAGCTCTTCACAAAAGAAGGACTTACTCCCAATGAAATTAAACAGTGATTGGACAGTGTATATGGGGAAGCATCCCCCCTCATATTCTTCCATATAAGAATGGGCGAAACTTTTTTGAATAAGTGCAGAAAGCATTGAAGACAAAGAGTGTGCATGTTGGCCCTTTGAGATGCTCACTACTGAAAACATCGCTCTTGTGAAAGGAGAAATTATGGAAATCCAGCGGCTCAAAGTTACAGAAAAAGCAGCAAGGTTGGGCCTTTCAAAACAAAGTCCTTTGAATTATTTATTCATTAACATTTAAATATGAGTAGGGTTAGTGCAAAATGGGTGCCTAGATTTCTTTCCTCAGTCCAAAAGCAGCAACAAGTCATCTGTTTTCAGGCATCTTTGGAGCTCTGCCGTAGCAGTGAGAGAGGGGTTCTGCAAATCATTGTTACAGGAGATGTAACTAGGCCTCTACTTTGAAGGGGGTAACTGTGGTCAGTTGATGAAAATTGTAGGACTTTAAAGTTTCTATCACTGTACCTATTTTAAGGATTTATCACAGGACAAAAGGCAGTGTATTAGGTGGGATGATGAGTTTACTAAGTGGTGAATTTTAATTGATTTTATATGGGGACATCAAGGGACCAGGAGAAATTAGCATATAATGCAGGATAGCGTCACAAATGGGTGTGTCCTATCAAGGTTTTACTGTTATTAATTTACATGTTATTCTATGTTTGCTGTACCTTTAATAACTTTTGTTGTACTAATTGTTGAGTACCTTTTAGATGTTTCAGTTTCACATGATGCATGGCAAAATGCATCATCTAGTTTTTGTGACCCAGCTTAGTATGTTGTTCATCACAATGATACTATTTATGTTTCTTGATTACAGGATTACCCCAAGTTGTCGCAGACCTATTATGTTCTGCTAGAGTGTTTGGCACAGGACCACATGAGTTTCCTGTCTACCCTCGAACCCCGAGTGTTCCTGTACATTCTTTCCTCCATCTCAGAGGGACTCACAGCCCTAGGTGCGAACCTCAATTTCTTCACAGGTACAGTCGCAGACAGAAATCCTCGCAGTTGACCCTGTGCTGTTCATTGGTTATTTTTCTGTATATCTGCTCCTGAGCAAAAGCTATAAGAGTTGAAGGAGGCTGATTTGCAATCACTTGGCATGACTTTCCGCTTATGTTTGTGACACCCTTTCCTTCTATATTTTTTTTGTACCAAAATACAATGTGATTCATTGAAACCTAAGCAAGATATAGCATGTTTTATTGTAAGAAAGCAAATCTGTAGAAAAAAAAATGCACTTGGAGGGGTCTAGTTGGATGTGTCTGTGACTGTACCATTGCAAGAATGTGCAAAATCACTATAGATTACTGTGTAAATGTATCATAGCTTCTGAGATTTTAGCATAGTTAGGAAATAAATATACAATTTGATTGAATTTTCATGGAATTTTTAATACATATTTAGAAAGCATGATAAATTGTAGAATTCCTAATATGATAAAAAAGGGAAAACATTAGCCTATCAGTACAGTTATTTTCCAGCATGTCTTGTAGTGTGTCAGTATGCCATGCATGTCTTTTAAGCATTTGCAGAGATACATGCTTACATCTGTGCTCTTTCTTTGTTTACAGATACAATGGTGTGTACTGGATGCTGTGCTACACTGGATCACATTGTTACATATTTGTTTAAGCAACTCACACAAAAAGGTAATGGCTTGATAGTATTGTATAGATTAAAATTGCATAGAAAGTTTCTGCCATTTACAAGGGTTGATTAAAAAGTAATAGCTACAGTGCTATAAATTTTAAATGCCTTTATTATCAGAGGAAAACTGTATACTTCCTTCTTCTATGTAACTGGTCCCCATATGTACCACCTTTTGCTTATATAAATGTCATACACAATTAACACATCTTCCTCTTTTAATCTCCTGCACAGCCTGCTCTCTGACACAGATAATGGTGTCTCTTGAGTCATATGCTTCCCTCAAAGTGGTTCTTTCATTTTGGTGAAAAGGTAATAATCATAATTCATGTAGAAAACAAATAAGTTGAATTGTATATGTGTCAATTATGGGTTGTCTTGAATGGCATCCCTGCTCTCACAAAACACTTTATTTATTACACCATTACAATATGGCAACTATGCATCATATAGACTTTGATAACAGTCTTTTGAACTATGACCTCAAGCAACTTCAGTTTTTATTCATGAACACTTTACTTTTGTAAACATTACTTACATTTCAGTATTAACTAAATTTGTAATATAACCCAGTGAAGTAACATTAATTATCTCTTATGAGTTAAAACTGTATAAAAAACACTTTCTGGCTTTACTTACTGGAGATTTACCAAGGACATGTCTCCTGGACCTTTGTCCACATTCTCAGCTGTTAAACAACTCTTAAAATGTATCTGGTGGTTCCAGAGCAAGTTACATAGATTGTGGATTTTATAATTCATTACTTAATCTTTATTTTCTAGAATAAAATTTTTCTGTCAAATTGAAAGGGAGAAAGAAAGAGCCCATAAAGGGCTAGGGCCTCCTTCTAGAGGAAAAAGGTAATTTTATGACTCACAGGGTGAGCTATTCCATATAAGTTATTTATTCTACTGAAAAACTATATTGTTTTATAGTTTCCTGTCCTTTTTGAGTCCTTGTCAGTTCTAACTCCTCTCACTTCTATTGCGGGCAATACTTAGCCAATGAACTCCAAGATGTTCCTTGAATGTGTCTGATCTCAATAGTATTGGAGTCCTCTGTCCTGCATAGGGGCATCGGTCCTGGTGGTGTAGTGGTTACCACACTTGCCTCCTATACCCAAGATCGCAGGTTCGAACCTGGCTAGGACCGATGGATTTTTTCGGGCATAAAAATCCTAAGTATGGCTTCCTTCGGAAAGAAAGTAAAGCCGTGGGTCCTGTGTCATACATTTACGGCATGAAAAAGAACCTCAAGCCTAAAAGAGAGGCCCGTGAGCAAAATTTGTCGGCCATTTCACACCCTGAGTTGAATGGGATGCTGATGACCTGAGAGCGTCAATAAATAAATAAATAAAAAAAAATGCGTAGGGGTATCACATAGCAGTTATCTGTGCCCATCTGTCCTGCTGTTGCCTGCCCCCATTTCCATAGCTTTGCCCATTATGCTTTCTGATTCTGTGTTTTCCTGCAGACTAGTGCAGATCTTTTTTGTCAGTATTATATCTAGGATTTTCCTCTCCATTTTCCTTTGGCATGTTGCAATACTGTGCAGCTTTCTGTTGGTAAGGGACCAGAGTTGACATCCATATTTCAGCACCGGGAAGATATAAAAGTTGAGTGCCTCAAGACTCAGTTTCTTGTTTAGAGATGTGTTTTACTATATGAACCACAGAGACCATAAGGCATTTCAAGCTTGTACCACTCTCCTCTTAATCTTTTTATCCATTTTATGGTCAAATGAGACCGTCTGACCTAGATGTATGTATTCATTCACATACTGAATCTCTTCACCATTTATTTCTATTGCCCTCTTTGGCGCTTTGGTCATATTTTAGTTTTAGTGGGATTTTTCATGAAGCCAATGGGATTGCTGTACTTGTTCAATTTTAGAAGCATCTGTTGTAGGTCTTCGGGCGTTCTCCCAAATTACTAACTCAAAAGAGTTTTTAAAGAATTCTTTCAACTTCAACCAAAAAATTTGTGATTGCAGAAATGCCATTCAAAATTGCCGTGGAATAAAATTTTGGATAAAAAAAATTGAAGTTATCATAAAACGACTAGATATTTAAATCTGGCTAGAAAAGAAACCTTAGAAATAAAGCAGCTTCCAGCGAAAATATGGATTTTGGAATAAGCAAGATATGGAATGCATTACTAGTGAACAAACAGCTTTTGCACCTCATATTTCCCACCACTCCCAACTCTTCTGACTTCTAATGGTTCAGTCCGTCTGCAGTAATGACCAATTTCAATAATAATTTTTACAGCCTTCAATAATTTTGCATCTCTTGTGAAGTTATAACTTTTTTTGTGCAAAATTATGGCCCAGTATGTTGCAAATCATTTCCACCTATTTTAAAAACCTGGTTTCAATGTGTAGATGATAATTTTGCAGTGTTCTGAAAAATTATCCAATGATGAATTAAAGCTGCTTACAAAATCACAGCAATTAATTTTTCTTGGAGGGTGAAAAAGTCAGTTTCCTATCCCTCTTAAATTTGAAAATCTCATAAAAGAAGACAATATTTCTTTTGGCATTTATAAGAAACCAACACTTATATATATATATATGGGTAAGTATATAAAAACAACAGTTATAACCCAAGGACCTACCAACATTCAATTATAGACAGCTTAATCAATAGATTAGTCAACATCCCATTTATTAAAGAAGAATTTACAACCAAATAATATATCATCAGTACTACACACAATAGTGTTACATTTGCATACTATTATAAATATAGAATATTAAAAAGTATTAAAGAAACCAGCAACTTGTCTATTAAAACAGAAGAAATAATATCTTCAATATTTACTTATTACCCTATGGGCACATAATAAATTCAAAAAAATTTTTTAAAAAAATATTATAAACTTTGGTCCTCATAAATATAGCATAAAGAATTTACTAAAAAATGTAACTATAGATGCAGCCCTGGCCACAAAGCCTGGAGTTTCAAATCAGCTGCCAGGATTACAGACAAATTTACATATGCAGAACTAAAAGGAATTTGGAAACTAGGGCAACACTTTAGGAACATAAAATATAAATAAATGTGGTTGCAACACATTTAGGAATTCACTCAAATTTCACTAGTTTTCAAAATTTTTTAAAAATTGTAAATCTTTAAAAAAGTTTTCATATGGAACTAACACAGTGAAGCTCATGTGAATTGAATATGTCGTCTTAACACTTTTCATGCTTCACTAACCTTAAAAATATACCGAACCGGTTTGAAAGATATGTTATCTCCATCTTCGGCCGTGGATGACTGGTGTGAAAGGTTGTTGTTGCGTCAAACCGGTTCGGTATATTTTTAAGGTTAGTGAAGCATGAAGAGTGTTAAGATGACATATTCAATTCACTAGTTTTGTTCCTCTTACGTGGACATGTTTCAAAGGCTGTAGTTCTGTATGATTTTTGCTGTTTTTCATAATTTTGTCTCTGTCTATTTCATGGTTTATTGACCAAAAGCATATATATATGAGGAATATATCAAATAAATTGCAAAGACTGTAACCAGCTATACATTTCTTATGCCTAAATATCCTTTTGTTTGACTGATATATATATATATATATATATACATATATATATATACATATATATACACCTAATTATGTTTTTGCAATTTTTTATGTACATTATAAGGAACTATGAATAAAAACTGCCTGTTAAGGCATTATTTGGAGAACTATATCGTTGCCCTATTTAAAACCAGATCAAACACTTAAAACATAGCTTTTATGTTTCTTAAGTGTTAATCTGGTTTTAAATAGTGCAGCAATGTGTATTTCTGGAATATACCAAATAAATCAGCCAGACAAAACTAAATTTATGCATATGAGCAAAACATTTACAAAACATCAGATTGAAGTAAACAGAAAACACATTTTTGATCAAGAAACTATAAAATAATACAGAAACAAAAATATTAAAAACAGCAAGAAACCTTACGAAACTCTTTGGGAAAGAATGTTTTTACTTAAAAACAAACAACATGAAATGATTGCAATTTTTTATGAGGAAATCACTCAAATTTCACTAATTTTGAGTGATTTCCTCATAAAAAATTGCAAAGTTATACTATATTTTACTGTGAAAATTCCCCGCTATTTAAAATTAAACATATAATGAATTTTGAAATCCTATCTGAGATTGAGTTAATCAGGAAGTTTATCAGACAATCAAAAGGACGAGGGATATAGTGACAAGGCAACAACAATTGGAGAAAATACCTGAGGATGAATGCAAATGCATTGGAAACATGTCTGTAAACAAATGTAATTTAAAAAATGGGTGTAATGCATGGGCAACAGTCACAAATTCAGAGAGAAAACTCAACATGCTAGAGCAGAGAAAAATCCTCCTGCTGCCTCTGGAATTGAACCCTTGGACCATGCTGTTTATGGTCAGTCATCTAATCAACTCATCTACCTCAGCAAAGAAACAAACCAGAAATTAAAATAGTTGTGCTTTTGTATTTAAATATGAATAAAATGTAATTAACATTAATATTTAAAATGTACAGATATACAGAAACTATAAATAAAATAAAAAGATCAAGTAATATATCCTATTATAATTTATTACATATATTCAGACTAACTCCACTTATTTGTACAACATTAATTTCTGTGGCAGTTGTTCCCATCATCAGCTGTTGACCCAGTATTTGAATCCCATGGCTTTTCTGTGGTGGTCTCTGATGGTTCAAATAGAACTTGCAGAGTTCATCCATGGCAGATCATCAAAATTCATGAATTTTTTCTGTTTTTCTGGATGAAACTTTTTTTCCATAGTAGATAGTTCTATTGGGTTGTGAAGTTCTTTCTGCAGTTTAGCCTCTGGTTTAATTTTGTAATTTTGGGTTCAAAAGTGAGCTGTCACTGCTGATTTATCAATTTATTCCTAATATGTTCCTTTCTCTAAATTTCTCTTCATTTTTAAATGCATTTTTGATTACAATCTGCACATTTAATTTTGTAAGTTTTTCATTTTTATTCTATTGGTATAGTGTCTTTTACTGTGGAACCTAGTATATTTTTTATATTATTGTAAACTAGGAACAGTGAAGTTTCAAGTATACAAATGAGTCAGTATTAGGTGACACTAAAACTTCACTAACTGGTTAATTCTTCAGAACATGTTTCAAGAGCTGAGGATGAGAGCGAACACTCTTGAAACATGTTCTGAAGAATTAACCAGTTAGTGAAGTTTTAGTGACACCTAATACTGACTCATTTGTATATTTTGATATTATATTTGGTCTTTGGGGCTAGCTTTGTGCCATGTTCTTTCAAAATTCTATTGAATTTGTTGTAAGTTGAATGATATGTGAAACTTTTGAATTTGTAGCTTTGCTTGATGTTACCTTCATCAACAGCTGATGATAGCAATTGCCCCTGAAACATATCCTAATGATGTGTAAGTAAATGGAGTTAGCATAAACATATTTAATGAATTATAATAGGATATATTACCACTCCATTGTATATAGCTTCCTAAGTTAATTAAAATAATGATATAATAATATTAAAATGTTTATTGTGGGTAATGTGAATTTGTAAAATAGTCTTGTTTGAAATAACTTTTGGCATGAATGCTACAGATTCTCTATTCTTAGTCACAATTTGTCATTTATATAGTATATAATGATAATTTGTGATAGATTGCATGTTGAAAAACCATAACTACAATGCCAGATGCATGTAATATTTGCAAGTTTGTAACTAATCAAGGAAAAAATTCCAGGCATTACTTTTTGGACAAACTATAGATGGACTTAACACTGTGTGTAATATGCTAAGTATTAAATTTTGAATTACAGGAAAGAAAACACGCCGAGGTGTACCCACTCCCAGTGATATGTTCCTACAAGTCCTAGAACTTCATCCAGAGATATTGCAACAAATCTTAAGCACAGTTTTAAATGTCATAATGTTCGAAGATTGCCGCAATCAGTGGTCTATGTCAAGGCCATTACTTGGTCTAATACTGCTTAATGAGGAGGTAAGTCTTTTCAATAAAACATAACATTATTTTCCACATGCTTGTAATTAGAGATACATTGTGGGCAAAGGTAGAGTATATAACAGTACTTAGATAGCCATTGTATTAAAAATACAGATATAAAGTGCATTGATAGAAAAAGCTGACTCTTGACATGTATCCAATGGCATGAGGAAAAATCTTATGCTACTCTTTGAAAATTAGGACTAAGAAAAACAGCCAAGATTGTTGTATAAAATGTTCTCCTCTGGTCCAAAACATTGACAGTTACAATGATGAAAGTGCATAAATTTGCCCTGCAGAGTATCACAAAACCTATTTTATAGACAGGCTGAAAATATTGGAAACTTCTGAACTAAGTGTATAATAATTAAGGTTATTGTATGATTCAGTCGTAACTACATACTTTTATTGGCTCTACTTACTTGTTTAAATATAGTATGTTTTGCAGACAATCGTCTGCATCATCAGCTAATTATCAACATTATTTTCCAGAAATAAATATACAGTAAAATCTTTTATAGTTATGTAAAACTTACACAGGGGATTGAAGTTTTTAAGGCATGGATTCATGAGCAGAAGATCTGGGGTTCAATTATCGCCAGGACCATCCTCACTGACTAGGTTTTCCTGAGTCCTCATAAATGGCAACTGTCAGGAGGTAGGTGTGTTGGTCCTGATGGTGTAGTGGTAATGATGCTTGTCTCCTAAACCCAAGATCGTGGGTTCAAACCCAGGCAGGATTGATGTGGATTTTTTTGGGCATAAAAATCCTAAGTATGGCTTCCTTCGGAGGGAAAGTAAAGCCATGGGTCCCGTGTCACACATTTACAGCACAAATAAAGAAACTCAAGCCTGAAAGAAGAGACTTCTGAGCAAAATTTGTCGGCCATTTCACGCCCTGAATTGAATGGGATGCTGATGACCTGAGATGTTAAAGAGTATCCTTAAAAGCAAATCAACAATGTAAGGGAGGTACCTAAAGGGAGGACCTGAAATGTGTCCTTCCTTTTAAAAATCCTTTTGCAGATTATCATTTCATATTGTGTATAATCGGTGGTATTCACCGCCTGAGGTGCCACAAGTTTAAAAAAAAAAAATTGTAAAGACTGCTGCATGAAAAAAGTGTTAATGCAGAAATTTAGCATTTTCAAATTGGATTTTTAAAAATGAAATTTTAATTACAAATAATCTACTTTTTCCACATCATCAGCTGTTAAACGACTATTGGTTCATTCGCAGAACATGTTTCAAGAGCATTAATTATGAATTAATCAATTAGTGAAGTTTTAGTGTCACCTAATACCGACTCATTTGTATATGTAGCAACTTCACTGTTCCTAACTTCTTTTAAGATTACAGTTATGCTTGTGTTTTTTATATAAATCCTTTTCCCTATGTTTAGTTCTTTCGGTTATTGAACAGTTTTTAAAATATGAGCATAACTTAATGAATTTTGACATCTGGAAAGTAGACAAAACCTTATTTAAGTTTATCTCTAGGCCATCAGAATCAACCTGGATACATATCTACGCAGCTTCTATGGATGATCCAAGAGTCATTTAACATCTGATGATGTGGAAAAAGTTCCATGAAACATATGTCCTGAGTAAATCTCATGTAAATGAAACCATAAAGAGTTCTAAATATTCTACTCAGAAGAGATCATTAATGTGTGTTTCACTGTGTTTGATTCCGAATTGAATTAATATTTAAATTTAAATACAAACTTTATTTTCTGTGCTTAATACTGTACATTCATTTGTTCATAACATATTAAAATTGCCATACCTAATGACAATATTAATTGGTGGCCATATTGACTTCGAGATCAAGGTGGCCAACATTACTACCAATTGCAACTATGAAGACAAAGTTGTAGCATGAAATTGGGGGGCGAGGAGGATAATTTGGTACTATGCCTAGCTCACAGCTGGCCTTTTGTGCCTATGCCCCCAAAGAAATGAGGTATGGGAAACGCCAAGCAGTCAAGAGTCCATGAACTGTAACTACCTGAATATAGAGGGACCCCTAAAAGTTTTCAGATAGTTACCAGTGGAGCCCTCACTCCACGGAGTTGAGCCCCTCAGAAGGTCTGCTTCCATACGAGATGCCAGAGCAAAAACTTTTACAAAGCCCAACCATGCCAGCTCATCTTGCTCTGGCACTTTCAATCAAATTACAGAATCAACAGAATGAAATTAAAGGAAAGCCGCTATCTTCATGTCTGTGAAGGCACACCATGTCCATATGCTGCACCTATGATGCTATTAGAAAACAATAAAAATTCCATCTAATGAACCAAATACTTGATTTCATGCCACAAGTTTTGTAGCATGTTTATATCAATTTGCAAGACTGCATTAACTATTAAGTTGTCTAGTTCTTTTAGTCACACAAACATAAACTGTCTTTCACAAAATCTCGCAAAAAGAAATCCAATGGGACAAGATCTATAGATCTTAGGGGCCTTTCATCAGTGGCGTATGTGCTCTATCACACATCAATCCATGGATGCCTGTGATGTTCATCTAGACATCCCAGTACCTCCAAATAGCATATGTGGTGGGGCACCATCTTGCTACAAAATGAATTTGTTCCTATGTTGTGTCAGCAAACATTAATATCAAGGTACATGGTACCAGTTACTGTGACCTCTCCAAAAAAGAATAATCTGTACACGTTTTGAGCAGTCACTGTGCACTTTGAGCTGTCTCTTGCATGCTTAATTATCAAATGTGGTTTCTCAGAACCTCAAGTTTGCAGATTGTGTTGATTATCTTCCCATAGAGTGGCTTCATCTGAGAAGACGACTTTTTCAAACAGCTTATTGTCATTGAACACAGCTAAGTTGTCAGTATAAAACTGTAAACTGTTTTCATGATCATTAGGCTTCATGTGTTAATTGAAGATAATATGAACGTAAACCCAGGCGTTTATGTAGCACTCTTCAGACAGTTGTCTGGGTTAAAACTGTGCTGGCTCCCTTTGTTGACTTACTCTGACTCCTTGTATACACCTTTTGCATGCACTCCATGGTCTCCTCACTTATGCTTGGATGTCCAGTGCTTTTTATTTTGCTAATGACCCACTATCTACAAACTGTTTGTGCGACTTATGAGTGGATAAGCAAGTTGGTGACATCTTGTGATATCGCATTCTGAACACTGCATAACTGACTGTGTTTCGTGATAACAGGGCACACAGAAATGACTTCTCTACAGGTTGCAATGCCATTTTACTCTGAGACATAAAATGTGCATCAGGACTAAAAATAATGTTTGAGCTGCCATCTGACTAAGCAGAAGGAAACTACAACTGAAACTTAGTTAGTACTACTCATTTCATAAATGCATGCCTTGTACTTCCAAATAATAAGAGGTGTAAATTGGTCACATTGTTTTGAGTAATCCTGTTTTACTGTGAACTTGTTACTTGAGCTTTTGGGCTAGCATAGTAAGGTGCCGTGTGATTACTTAAAATTTCACTAACAGTAAGTATATTCGATTCCAGAAGAATTACAACTCTTAAATTAAAATGACGTACATAGAATAAAATTACCAAAAATTTCCTTCATATGACATTGTTTGTGGTTGTAATTATAAATTTTATCAGTCTATTATCCATGAGCTCATATACTGCATAAATTAACATAGAATTCTATTTTTAAAGCAAAATGTTTCCCATATGTTTTAAGAATAAGTTATGTAAATATGTAGAGTGTTACATTAATATTGTAATTTATTTCCCTACAGTATTTTAATCAGCTGAGAGAGAACATCATTCGAAGTCAACCACCAGATAAACAAGCAGCCATGGCACAATGGTTTGAAAACCTTATGGATGGCATAGAAAGAAACTTGCTCACAAAGAATCGTGACAGGTTAGTTGTGCCAAGAGTTGTTTTTGGTAGTTATAAACTTACAATGCAGATATATAGTAGAGACAGCTTGCATTAGCTGTTTAAATTTCTACTCCTAAAATATGCTCTGAGTTGGGTTTACTTCTCAGTAAAACCATCTGATGTTACTGCTATTGCCGCTAACATATGCGTTTAACAAATAGGTGTTAAATACAGAAGTTGCAGACTCATTAATTAAAATATATTTGTCACTAAAATAAAGGTAATTATACAGAACACCACATTAATTAAAATGGGTTAATTCTGTCTTTTTAGTCTGGTTTTCAGTTATGCTTGTTTATAAGTGGTTCCTGAATAACAGTCAAACATGTTTATGCATTATTTGATTCTTTTTTCTCCTAAATCCTTATTTTAAGTTTAGGTTCTGAATTTTACTGGGATATTGAAAAGTTAGATAAAGGAGGCGAGAATAGCGTAGTAATATAGTTACTGTAAATGATTGATCTCTTGAAACCATATATTGTGTTTTCTACACTTAGAGCAATTACCCCATAATTGAACTAAGGTAAGGAGAGAAGCATATTGTAAAACAACGTCATTGGTCTTTTGGAATTAAAAGTGAAACTTCTAAAATCATGTCAATATATTAAACTCTCTTGACGTTTCACATTAAAACTTTTGTTATTAAAAAGTAAGTTGGTACTAGTTTTGTGAGTCACTTGCTCACATTGTCAACAACTCACACTTGAGTCGTCAATTGGTTGACAATGTCAGCAAGTAATGCTCACCCCAAATTCGAAACTTAAAATCATAAAAAAAAAGATTTTGGCATATTGTTGTACAACATCTTAGAGATAAACCTCTCTGCAAAAATCCATCACTCATGCTAGATCAAAGTAGATCAAAGTAGAAAAAGTTATAGGCACAGGTTACCCATTCTTCCTCCTTTTATGTCCTTATTCCAAAACGTTTTCTTCATTGTCAGGATGTCTTCCTTTGCGAGAATCAGTGAATTTCTTCCTACTAGCTTTAGTTGCAAATAATGCCGATTTCTGTTGTAGCCACAAGTGAGCCTTGCTCTCAGCTAAATTGAACTCTCTTCCTGTCCTTCTGTTACCATTTTTTCAACATAAAGAATTGCTTTACATTGAAGGTAGCGTCACAAGATGTTTTCTCTGTTTTCCTCCATTTCGTGAACCTACAAGGTGCATTCAAGTTCTAAGGTCTCCAATGTTTTTCTCACGAACTATTTGCACCAAAAATGTTAAACTTCTGTCACTTCTTAAGGCAGTCTCTCTGCAGACATATACATTTTTCACAATATTGATGCCATGATTCCATGGCTGTTATTAACGCTTCTTCAGGAATCTGTTTTGACCACTGGAAAATCGCAGCTGCAATAGCAGCCTGACTGGAAAATGTGTGACCATGGAGAGAGTTTTTTTATTGTTGGAAAAAGCCAAAAATTGCTAGGAGCCAGATCAGGAGAGTAGGGAGCATGGGAAACCACTTCATGGTTGTTTTCACAAAGAAACTCCTGCATCACGTTCCCACCCACTTGGAAGACATTTTCTGCAAATTTAGGCCTTCATGCAGGATTAGGTGCACTGATCCCAATTTTGGAGGCAACACACTTAATTGGCAATCCTCCAAAATAAATTTCTCCACTCAAGCAACCCTGATGTCTAACCATCTGATGTGAGGCCGAGGTAGTTTTAGTTTTCTTTGTCACATGACGTTCAGCCTTCATTGAACTGTCACACCCACAAAAGCATGTTTTTTACATTCGTGACACTATCACCATATATCTCACTCAAACGGCGATGAATTTCAATGGGTATCTCAATGCACAAGTGGAGAAAATGAATTATTACTTACTCACTGTTCTTGTAATTTTTTAACTATAAAAACACTTCTCATTCTAGCAGCAACCACTAAAATTTTGTGCATTGTACAATGTTGACATTTCTGTCATGCATTTACAAAGAGGGTCAGCACATTTGAAGGCAAATGCATGTTTCTACTTGCTTCCAGTTCTGAGAAAAAAATTTGAAACCTTAGAACTTGAACACACCTCATACTATTAATATGCTCTATGTAATAATAGGCCAACTATAAATGTAATGAAGTTGAGAATTGCAGCAATGCATTATTTGGTAATACACAATTAATTTGAATGGCAAACTATGGAATGGATTTGCACTCAAATCTAGTGCACACCACAATTTTGAACACTACATTTGGACTAAATGTGTGCATTAGATTAACATAAATATGGTATATCTGGAACTACATAAATAAAATTATAAATTCAGGAAAATGATACTTTTGGGAATATTGTTTGAGGTTTTACTGTATTCAAAGTAATTTTAATAAACTTTCTGTTGTGTTTTCAGGTTTACGCAAAATTTGTCCATGTTTAGGCGGGATATAAATGACTCTTTAAAAGGTCCCAACATGACAGCAGCAACTGTGAGTGATATGATGACTTCATAGTGACCGTTTGAAACACTCTAGTTAGTAAATGAATGAGAGACGAGAGTATGAGGGTTGTAGTAGGGATGCCAAAAGAGTGAACTCATTCCCATCGTTTCCATCCTAAATCATAACACTGAATTTGAAATAAAAGCTTATCAGATGTGCATTCATCTTCTTTCTTAGCATTAACTATTTTTATAATTTGTTTTACTTTAATTGTAGCACATTATAAGAGAACAAGATATGATGTTATTTTATAAGCGCTATTGAAAAATTGATGCATGATTAGACTGTAGCCCAGTGAATATTTGAAAGGGTCAGTGTACACCTAAGGAGTACTGGCATCTCTATTATTTAGAATGTGTGTTGTTGTATGCAGGTTACCGAGGATAGTGAGAATCCAAAGGCTGAGCCAACAAAAATGAATAATCACTGCAGTACACGCAAATCTATACTGTTTTTTCTTTCCTTTCTTCCTCTTTTGGAGTTTTCCATGTGTGCTTGAACCATTGTGTTTTGATAGGCACGAATGTACGTCTTGCCATGCGTGTGTGTCTGTGCAGTGTGGAAAGATGGTTGCAATTCTCATTGTTTCCTGTGATCTATTGTGAGTAATAATGACAACAAAAAAAAATGAAATCTAAAAGTTTTATTGAATAATATTAGGGGGAGACAAAATATCAGTTTGCTAATTGTTATTATTATTATAACTGTAAATGTATGTATGCAAGCAGTCATAAGAAAATCATGTCAAGTTTGTTATTTCTATAGCTTGTTCCCAAAATAAAGGACATGCAAGTATGTAGTGCATTTTGTTTCTACCAATCAGCAGCACTCTAGTGAAGCAATAATAGATCATAATGAGGCACAAGAATTAGAAATTATGTTTTAGTAGAATGTTTATAATGATTGGAGCTTACAGCATTTGCTAAAACTCCTTTTTATGATATAATATTCCAGTTTCATCAGCCCTTTGTGTTTTTCCTCTCTTCCTTGAAGGAAAATATTTCATTATACAGTAATGTAAATGGTGAGTATGACTGTAGTTTATGTAAATGGTTATTTTTGAGACTGAAAGTTTCTTTTGTATAGTTGAAACCATATGATTAATGTTTTTAAATTATTATTTTACTATATTAAAAATGTAATGTGCATTTTGAGTATTTAGGTTTTTCCAGTATGCATGATGTATGTAACCTTGGTGTACAAACCGAAGGTACATGATGCATACTGTGTTTTTTGGCACTAGTGCCCACACTCTAAATTTATGTGACTTGTTTTATCAGATTATAGCTGCAAACTGTAAAATTGGTGAAAATGATGAAATTTACTATTATTTTTCTTATGCTTTGGCTTCTTGTTACTTGTGTGTTAATTATTGTACAAATTGTATAAATACTGCAAGATGTGAAAGCGAACATTAAAGATGGAACACCTTTGGTATTACCTTTTCCAACTTTTTTTACTTTATAACTGCTAAATCATTGACACCCTAATTTACTTTTTGTAAATATTGTACTTATGAAGCTGTTGACAATGAAGTGGTAATATATTCTAAACTTAGGTATTCATTTTTTACACTGAACTCCAATTACTTGCATAAAATAAGACGCTCTTCAGGAGAATCTCTCCCATCTTCAGTTGCTCATCTAACCGCTGTTACTCGAAACGATTGCTAGACATCCAGAAGTTCCTGTGTTGGCATCTGTTGGCTAAAGAAGAAATGGTTGAGTTCGTCTATAGGGATGGAATATTGTAAGCCCCAAAGAACAGATATAATATCAAGAATTTATTAGGTTGCACAGTAAAAGACTCCATAACAACAGAACAGAAATCAGGAATTTATGTAATAAGATGCGCAGATTGTGAACAGAGCTACATGGGCTAAACAAAGAGAAATTTAGATATTTGGAAGAAAGAACACTTTAGGAATATTCATCTTAAGCAGATGGATAAATCAGCAGTAGCAGGTCACTTTTGGACCAAAAACCATAAAATAAAACTGGAAATTAAACTGTTGAAACATCTTCACAACCCAGTGGAGTTATCCACATGGGAAAATATTTTCATATTAAAAAATAAAGAAAACCTAATGAACTTTGAGTTTCCTCCTATAGATGAACTCAGTCATTTCCTACTTCAGCCAACAGATACCAAAACAGGAACTTACGGGTGTCTAGCCAACGTTTCAAGTAATGGCGGTTCAGTGAGCAACTGAAGATGGGAGAGATTCTCCCAAAACGCATCTTATTTTATGTAAATAAATGGAGTTTAATGTAAAAAATGAATACCTAAGTTTAGATTACTTTCTGTAGTTCATAAGAAATGCATATAGGCTATGAACTAGATAATTAAATCACATAAGCCTACAAATGCCACATTCCAGTTGCCTAGCCATTGAAATTTTCCTCTTGTTTGTGTCATATACAAGGATTATTCAAATTGTAACTGGAGTCTATAGACATTGAAGTGATTATATATTCTATTAGAATTTATTGAGTATATTAACACTTACTCCACTTATCTATACAAGGGCTGTTCAATAAAGGATACATGATAAATATTTTTACAGGCTTGATGTCTTGTGCTAAGATTATTGGTTAGCTTAATGCATAATGTATACCCTTTGACAAAAAAAATACAAATTTCCTTTGTCCTACTTGTTACAGCTCGTGGTTCACAAGGTTGCTGACTAGTATGTGCATGTGTGTTGTTAGCTCTGTGGCAGAGTGTGCAGCGATAATGCAGGTTTGCCTCCCGGCATGAAGCACTTTTTTTTAATAACCTTGTAATATATTATGACAAATTAATTTTATAATATTGTTTCCTATATACAGCTTTAACGTTAATATATTATATACATTATAATGGATATTATATTTCCTTGTATCTATATGAAATATGTCTCACATGCATTCCCTGCACATGTATGAAGGAGAAGAGATGGCTTATGGGCACAAATTCAAGAAGCTGGGGATGTTGTAGCCTCTCGTCCAGACTACTGTAGAAATCTGATATCTATGACCCAAAGATTGAGGACAGTTACACATGCTCAGGGTTCATACACCCAATATCAATTTGTGTTTATTTATTTATTTGTAAAGAATATGCTAGTTTGTGATTATGTTTTTATGTGTGCATAGGTAATGTCATTAAACTCAGATGATGCATTAAAATATAATATGATCTTAAGGCAACATAATATTCTACATACACTTATAAAACCAATAATAAAAATAAAACAAAATATTGTGTTGGATTTGAACCCAGAAGCTTATGTAGAAGAGCAATGCCCTCTAAACCTGTGGGCAAAGTGCCCACAGCTGGGTGCTCTCGGTGCATGCACATTGTGAAAACAGCATTTACAATCATCCCAGAAGTTCTCCAATCGACACATAGAATCTGGAGATGACTCTCTCTCTTTTGGGGGAAGATGGCTCAGATGTACAAGCTAAGATATGCTCAGCTGCCTGCAGAAAAATGGAGATGACACAGCAATCGATAATCTGCTCTGAAATTCTATGGAGAGTAGTTTGCTCTTACCTGTAGCACAGCTTAAAGATGGTTTAAAATATAAAATATAGTGAACTTTTGTAACAGTGGTGTAAATTATTAACATTTAAGAGAAATTGAGTCGAAATAGTAACATACACACCACTAAAATTGAATTAAATGGAAGACTAGTTTCGGGAGCCATCGCTCCTATCATCAGTTCCTGGTCGACTGCCGGCCTTGCTGTTTGTGATAGATCGATTCGTCTCTGGTGGAGGTTTGATGAACTTTTGTATTAGTACATTACTTGGCGGGATTTCGAAATTTTAGTGGTGTGTATGTTACTATTTCGACTCAATTTCTCTTAAATGTTAATGGTTTAAAATGTTTAAAGAAGGAGGCAAACAATTGCAAAGAAAGGACCCAGCATTCAGTTTGTGCTCTAACAGAATAAAATTCTGAAAATTTCACTTGATACATGTTGGTAATTGAGTTGCATATGAGATGTGTTTGTGCATGGTGGTTTCCAAGACCCCGCTAATTCCTGCAAAAAAGTCGTTCACTTGCAGGTGGTGTTACAGGAAGACAAAATTTCTTTCAATGACTGCGGATGAAACTTGGCTAAATCAATTTTATCCCGAGAGCAAACAACAAAACGTTATATGGGAATCTACATCATCATCACCAACACCAATAAAAGCAAAAGTTGTTTCTTATGCTGGAAAATTTATGATTTCATTTTTCAAAATTCAAAGAATAGTTTACCAGCATGTCGTACCTGCACACACAACTGTAACAGGGCAATACTACAGAGATGTCCTGAAAACTCGACAAGGCTATATCACACTCAACAAACTGGATGCTGCACCATGATAATGACCTTGTCTTTGAAGACTGGTAGAAATGCTGGAACAGTTGCATTGCATATAACAGGGACTACTTTGAGGAAGATCATCAAAATTGGTATGTTGTCAAAAAAGTTATGATCATTGTTTATTGAACAGCCTCCTTTTAACATTAGGACATGTTTTGGGGGGGGGGGGGCATCACTCCTATCTTCAGAAGTTGACTACTGGATATTGTAGCTGGATCCGAAGGTGCTTTTGCAGAGATTCAAATGCGAACTTGCTTAATATCTGATTTTGGGTCCAAAAGTTTGCTGTTACTGCTGAATTATCTATTTGTTTTAAACAAATATTCATAGAATGTTTCTTTGTACAAATTCCTGATTTCTGTTCTGTTAGTATTATGTTTTTGATAATGTGAAGCCTTATAAATTTTTCATATTATATATTTTCTTGGAACTAACTGTATGCTATTATCTTTGATTATCTTATTGAATTTGATCATTTTTACTCTTGCGTCTCTATTGAAACAATTGACCACTGTTGTATTAATTATCCCTTGATATTTTGTTTTCTGCTTTATTTCTGCGAATGGAAAGTTGACTATTCTGTGTGCTAGGTTGTTGAGCACACCATATTTGCGAGATGGGGTTATGGCTGTTAATTTATTGAATTTTGATGTTCTACCTGTAGATGAACTTGACAAGTTCCTGTTCGAAACATCAGATGTTTCCAAAGAAATGCATCAGGATCCAACCACTGTATTGAGTGGTTAGTCAACAGCTGATGATGAGAGCGATTTTTTTCCGGAAATATGTCCTAATGTTGTGTATGGAAGTGGAGTTAGTATTAAAATGTTTTAATACATTCTAATAGAATATGTAATAGTTTGAACATTAGTGACTCTATGTGTGAAGGAAGATGAAATTTCAGGACCTCTCTGCATAGTCCCCCAGAAGTAAGATGCTGTTCTCCTAGTAGTGCTTCACTTGCCAACTCATGGAGAAACTTTAGTTTTGGGATCATGTGAAAGTCTAGTGGTGCCAAATATAGTGAGTAGGCTGAGTGAAAATAACATCTCAAAGCCAAATTCATGGTTTGTCTGTAAGGAGGCATGAGAAATGTGACCGAGAACAATGACTTGGAGAAAGATCATGCCATGCAATACAATGCAATGACTGCACAAATGCAGAGGTGAGAATTACTTGTAAATGGTGGGTCTTCAAATGGCATCAAGTTTTTCCATCTTCATAGTTATGCTCACTGCTTTTCAAACAACAAAGCTTTTTCCCTTTCTCCAGTAGTATCCACTCATATATCACACCTGCAGCATGATACAAGGGCAAGTCATTAATGACAAATAGATACAGAACTTAAATTACTTAAGACTACTTTGAAAAATATTTTTTATTTCTCAACATAATCCCTGAACAATGGGGCACTTGTACCATCTTTCCAAAATCCGCTGAATCTAGGTGAAAAGAACAATAAACCCGGAATATAATTTTAGCTTGTTTTCCATCAACAAATTATTGACTCAAATGGTCAATGAAGCAAACAGATATGTTAATGCAAAAAGTTCCAGATGTAAACTTGGACAAATGTTTCTAAAGCAAAAATGAAATGTTTCATTGTACATGGAACTTTTTTTCACTTCCTTAATGAAAATATTCTGATTAACGAACTCAAATCAATTTCTTGTCATAATTTTTGCAGATGTTTTAGATTCTCCATTTAGGTGAAATTTCCAAGACAAATACCCGTCATAATAGCATGAAAAACGGTAGGATCATTTTATTCATAAATGTCTCAGTTTCAAGGGGAAAATAACATTCAAAACATATTGTTCTTACAAAATGTGGAATGAGACATTTTTAATGTGCCCTGTCCTGGAAAATTTTCTTTGCTGGATGGCCTAGATTTTTTTCTTTGTTTGTTTGTTTGTTTCTTTTCTTTTTCTTTTTTTTTCTTATTTACTCATTGCTATTTTAGTAGAGTAGATTTAGCTCAGGAATTAGAAAGACCTGAGTGTCATACTACAAGTGCCACCATAGCTAGGTCAAGTGGCATTGAAATAACTGAAATATGAAAAATTTTGTTACCAAATGGCAATGCAGGGATTATGGAATGGAGAGACAAAAGGGTTTCAACATACCATGGAAAAAAATAATTCTAAAAGGAATTACTGAAATGTAAAAAATTGGCATATGTGATTACTCTAAGCACATGGGTTGTAGTAGTAGTAGTAGTAGTAGTAGTAGTATTTATTTCTCCTGCATCACATACATAGTTTTTTTAAATACAAAATAGACACAAATAAAAAAATAAACATTACTTTTAAATATAACAATTAGGAACAGTGCCTTCGGCAATTCCAGAAGACAATGAATCCAATCAAAATTTATTCCAATTTGATTGGCCCAGTCCCCGGTTCATCAGCAGCTATCAACTGGAATATTCAGGGAACCGGGCTTCGATCCAACCAAAAACAAAACACAACATTAAAATTAATATATACATTCAATACAATATTAAGATATATTTCTTACAATACTAAACCTTTCTTCTTTTTTAATTTAACCCATTCGGTCAAATTTCTATCCTTGAGAGTTGCTTATTCCTTAGGGCCTTATACATACTAATGCCCAGGTTATTGGTGTATAAGGATCCTGTTTAACTAATATTAGATAACTAGCCCTGTACCCTCCCCTACTCATTTCATCCTCCTTTCACTATCTGACAATTTTATTCTCAAGTACATTACCTAAGTATCTTATACCCATAACCATTTTTGCCTTACCTTGTCTATGTATTTTCCTAGTTCCTTAATGTTATCAACTGATTTTAAATATAAAATTCTTCTACCTCTTATTTCATCTGGTAGGTTTTCCCATTTTCTTAATAGGAACTGTTCCCTCCAAAACTTAGTTTGCTTACATTCTAATATGCAATGCCAAGTACTATCTGGTTCTCACACATAGGACATTTCCCCTTAGTGTGTCCATTTTTTAATCCACTTAAATATTTTACTCCTGTTCTAAACCATGCCAATCCTTTCCTTCACAAATTTCTACATATCTTTCTCTTCCCCACACATTTTTAGTGTATTATATAAGTTCAGAGATTTTTTGGTGTTAAGATTTGCCCATATTTCCTGTTTTTCTATATCCTCAATTCTTATTGTTATCTCTTTCCAAAATCCTTTACCCAACCTTTCTCTCTCGTATCATACTAATCCCATGCACGCTTCTTGTAGGATATTTTGGATTTTAGATAACCAAGTTTCTCTCCCCTTGATTTTACCTTGTGCTGCCAAACACTGATTAATAATATTCTTGTCCTCTAGTCTCCCTACTCTAAACCAATATTTCAATACTCTTTCCATGACCTTGCTTTTATAGCCCATTCTTCCTGGTTCCATTAGAACAACCTCGTTAGGTGAAGATCGAGGAAGCCTAGAACAATTCTACAAAATAATCTATTTATCATACTTATCCCTTTCCAACCTTCATCTGGCCCCCAAATTTCTATTCCATACATCATTCTGCTCTCCACTATTGAGCCTTATATTCTCTAACTATTCTACTTGCATATTTGGTATTTTGTTTACACAAGATCTGATTACACTCATGACTACTTTTCCTTCTACTACTGCATTCCTTTTTTGATCGTTCCATTTCCCATAACTAGACAATGTAACACCTAATAATCAATTTTCTTGACAACTTCAATTTCTGTGCCATCCCACCACCATTTTTCCTGTTTTTTTAATTTGAAACCATTTTTCATCACCATAATCTTAGATTTGTTTTTATTTATCTTAAGCTCTCTACAAAATGTGCTTATAGTTTCTAATGAACGTTTTAATCCTATATTTGTTAAAGATGTTACCAAATCATCTGCAAAGAACAGACCCATCTCTATATTATACATGGGTTGTATGTATTGCAGTGGACATCAGGATGGATCCTTTTTTTTTTTTTTTTTTTTGGTACCCTGTACAATGACCATAAATATGTAAATTATATAATACATGAGCATCTGGTTGCAAAAATGCAATTTTATGTGGTATTTTGGTATTTTTTTTTTTTTTTTTTTATTTATGGTTGCTTTATGAACGTCAGTCCATAAGTTTCCAGCCTAACTAGAAATGATAAAAACAAGAACTATATTTCACTTTTCAATATTGTTATCCTTTATTGCAATACACTTCTTACATCTTTGAATTAACATTTTTATCCCCTCCTCAAAAAAAAAAAAAATAGAACTGTTGTCTGCAAAAAGGACTTAAACAGCATCCATCACTTCTTCGTTTCCTTCGGAGGAGAAGTAAAGCCGTGGGTCCCGTAAAGAACCTCAAGTCTGAAAGAATAGGCCTCTGAGTAAAATTTGTCGGCCGTTTCACTCCCTGAATAGAATGGAACGCTGATGACCTGAGATGTTAAAGAGCGTCCATAAATAAATCAAATCAAATTACTTCTTCGTCACACTTAAATTTCCTTCCTCGAAAGCACTTGAGTTTTAAGAAGAAGAAATTGTCACTCAGAGCTTGATCTGGGCTGCTGGACGATCGATCTCCTTGAAATCACATTTCTTCACAGCTTCCTTTGCAACAAGAGCTGTGCACAGGCGCGTTGTCATGAAAAAGGCGCTCATCACCATTAAGCTTTCCTCGCTTTTTCTATTTGAAGGAAGCACGTAATCTGTGCAGTAGGCCAGCATAGTACTCCCTATTTACGTGGTGTTCCTCTCCTTGAAGTCACTGAAGATTGTGGCCATGATTTTCCATTGAACCTGTTTTGCACAAAGGATGATGGTAGAGGATCATAGTTTCATCTCCTGTAATAATGGTTTGCAGAACGTCTCTCTCGTTGCCACGGCAGAGCTCCAAAAATACCTGATAACAGATTACTCGTTGCTGCTTTTGGACTGAGGAAAGAAGTCTAGGTTCCCATTTAGCACTTTATTCATGTTTAAATGTTCACGAATAATTCGAAGAACTGTTGTTTTAGAAAGGCCAACCTTGCTGCTATTTTAACTTTGAGTCGTTTGTCTTCCATAATTTCTCCTTCTACAAGAGCGATATTTTCAGGAGTGAGCACCTCCAGGGGCCGACCTGCACACGTTCTTCGTCTTCATTGCTTTCTAGACCCATTCAAAAAGTTTAGTTCATTCTTTTACGGTAGAATATGAGGGGGGTGCTTCCTTATATACACAACGTCCAATCGCTGTTTAATTTCATTTGGAGTCTTTTTTTGTGTGTGTGTGTGTGTGTGTGAAGAACTTAATAACAGCTCGAAACTCCATTTTGAACAAGTCACAATCTTCTACACATAGCCTTCTTTGTGCAATTGTATTTGAACAACTGAATATAACGGAACGGAAGTTACAGTTGCAATTATTTACTTAACAGATAAGATATGACATCCGTTTATTCTCACGACCTGCACAATGAATGATAGCATTCTCAGTAAATAAATATACCAGTTTTCCATTCCGTAACCAAAGCTCCTATGTCTCTCTTCATTCTCGATCTAAAACCAAATTCATTAATGAAAAAAATAAATAAATAAAGTTACAAACTATACAATGCTATAATTAAGATTGGGCCACCTAAATCTAAAGACTCTATATTGCAGTGTACAAAATGTCAGGATTGCCGTCATTCTAAGAATTACTGTTATAGGACTTTCCGTTGCGTTAAATGTTTTTTTCAGCTGAGCCCAAATTTAACCTGCATGGCTCTGATGGAAAAGTGTATGTGCGTCGCAGAAGTGGTGAAGAACTTCTGCCTTTATGCATAACACAAACAGTGAAGCATCCACAAGAACAGATTAAATATATATTAAACAAAAATGTAGTAGTAGTAGTAATAATAATAATAATAATAATAATAATAATAATAATAATAATAATAATAATAATTTCTTAACACTTTCTTGGAAGAGTATGGCTGAAATAATACAATTAATCGAAATAATTTAAAGATTATAATGTAAAAATTAAAAAGTTTTAATGATGATGCAATAAAATTTTCCACCACTGTATAATCTGCCTCATAAGTTTGAAACAATATTTATGATACGACTGCGTGTAGTATAGTGTTGTTTGTGGGGAAGAGTTCGTGTTGATGAACCATTCCACCACAGTCGAAGAACGAAATCACCATAACATTTGCTGCCCGCAGAAAAACCTTGGCCTTCTTTGGTGTTGGAGCACCAAGTGGTTTCTAGACTGAGTTCACCTGTTTACTTTCGGTTTAAGCCGAGTCTCGTCACCTGTAATGATGGAATTCAGGTATGCCTCGCCAAACTCCGCTACCTGAAGCTACCGATACAAATACACTCGCACCATCTTCTGTTCAAGTTTCAGCAATTTCGACATCCATTTGGTACAGACGCGCCTCATTTGTAAGCGAATGGTTAAAGCATTGCCACAGGAAATCTGTAACATGTCTGCCGGTCTATCCACTGTTATTCGTTGATCTTCCCCAAACAATGACGACAGCTTTGTTAATCATGGTATCGTTCACTGCAGTGGTTGGAGCACCTGGACCGCCCTGCTTTGTTGTTGAAACACATTATCCTTAAAACTCTTTGATCTCCAAAGTGCGGTTGAGAGTGGCAGAACATCGTCGCCAGATGCTTGCTGTATCATCCGCTTCCATACCAAATTGCTGCAGACGAAAGCAATATTTCAGAGCTGCATGCCGTTTGTTTGTTACGAAGCGACTCCTTGTTACGTAGCCTACTGGTTAACACTCGACCTGTATTAAGACATGAGTGCACGCGCTGCTAATTTTTCGCGCCAATCACATCAGATCTGTTCTCGTGAAAAATTATTTCACCACCGTATCTCCACTTTGCGACGAGAAAACAAAAATCATTCTCAATCTTTATTGACTAGAGCTCCAATTTTTTACTAAAAGGCGATAGTTTCAAAATTGTTCTAATCATAAACATTTTACTAAACGCCACAAACAGGTATATGATCTGGAATAACAGTATTAAAAAATATTAGTTAATGTCCTTTCCATAACAATTGGTATAAATCTGTGATTTTCAGCTCCGGGATGAACTGCAGGGCATTAAAATACTCCGTCTCGAGCGACCGTAACATGTGTGATAAATTCTGTACCGTTCTTCAGATTATATTTGTGTAGTGGCATAACTAAAGAACAATAATTAGCATATAATTTACATACAATGAAAACACCGAGTATCACATGAAAGCACAACCATTTGCTGGTAAAGCCTCCTCAAATAACAAGCTGCTACCTGCAGTGCATTGTAGGCCTTGACTGCCTTCTCTCAGTACGCAGTTACTCTTGTGCTGCCCGTAGCTCAGATAACTTTACTTTAAAAAGCCCAAAAGGAAAAGAATACATTAACTAGGAAGAATCAATATTTTAATATTAAGTATTATTTACCACGTACTGTTTTTTCTGTATTAGAAAGACATACTTAAGTTCTACTAAGTTGCTCCAAAATATGAATTCAAACTTCTTTAAATTAAATTAACAAAATATTCAACAATATTCTTATGTTTCTTACGTTAATTGCATAACTATGTTTAAAGATGATTTTATGTCTCTTGCTTCTAGTCATAACCACTAGTATTTATGTTTAACTATGGATTCACTTATATTATATAATAAATTTAATAACTTGCATTTTATCTAAATTTATAGACAATTTATTTGCTTTAAACCAGTGTACAGAGAGTTCAGTACGTATTTTAGTTTTAAGGTACTCCATTTAAAATACTCCTATTTAATGGGATACTGAATTATTGTAATATATAATTATATGCTTATTTATTTAAACAGTTTATTTACAATAGTTTTCACGCTCCACAAACATTCGACAGGACATTCCATCACCACTTTAACTGAAGCAAATATAATGACGATGATACACACTCTAGTCTCATTCTTAAAATTACCACAGAGTTGTAATGCTGCAAATAAGATAGGTCATACTTGTTCTTTAAATTTCATGACAGAAGTTCGTCACTTGGAACAGAGAGGCGGCATCTCAAGAGTTCTCGTGGCATCTTTGCACCAACACTAAACTTTGTTTTTATTACGTTGCAGATAACAGCGTCGTTACTTTGAGGGGCTATATAGTGGAGTTGCGCATAATTGCTCGCTTGTACTTATGACGCATTATAAGTACAAGCCTTCTAGTGCAGACTAGTGATTTTCACTGCATCAGTATTTATCTGCTATCACCAGGAATGCACCACTCAGGTAAGCACGCCAAACGCAATACTGTAGTTAGCAGGTCTTCTGCAGCGTATAGGTTTAGTCCCTCAAATTACGCTAAAATGCTGAACCTCTTAATTATTCACTAATGAATTCCTTTGTAATCTAATAGGTTTGTTGCAAAGATGTAATCCAATATACAGCGCTTTGGAATAAATATAACTTTTCACTTTAAAGCTGCAAATTACTACGCATATTATTCAACTTCTTTATCTCACTTACTGGTGCCAACATGTTCATAAATTGGCAACGAAGTTGGTAATTTAAATGTAATTACGTTGGCTTCATGTTGATGCTATAAATGCTCTCTTAAATGTTGACTGATGTACATTAATGCGTTTCGAAAAAGGGGAGATGGTATACAAGAATAACCAACAAATGCTAACATATTTATAGATAGAAGTCAAGAGAGCTACCTACCGCTGAGGTTAGTAATAGGATCTGACGTAAAAGGATGTTTATAAGTTGGCCATTCTGTTAACATGTGTAGCAGACGACAGAGAATAGGTTATAATGGAAGTGCTTTTGTTTGTGTGGTTTAAAGTTTGAAATGCTTTTCTCTTGTTCATTAATCCCAGTAAAGCATCCAATACAAAATTCATGTGTTAAATTCTTTATCTGATTAAAAATAATGTTAGCATTGATTGTTTAGCAGTTAACATCTCTGAACGTTTCAGAATCACAAAGAAGGGAGTGGGAGTAACGGAGGGGCCCAGTCTCTGTTCATTCTAATTAGAAATGAGCTTAATTGGCTGAAGTAAAAGCTTCAAGGTTTCAATTTCTCAATATAGTCATCACAATTAACGATTTCGGTGCTTTCTGAGTACATTTCACTCTGCATACTGCACAGAAGTTATAGACACCGGTTCTAAGTATAGTAAGATTTCATGGTACACAATTGTATATGCTATTTTTCATAGTTTGTCACAAAATTTACGTACAATGTTCTTCAAGATCGTGGAAAATATTTATAACTTAGTGAAAGCTGTGAAATATGCAGGTGCAGTCTGCAAAACTCAGTTTGATGTGGGGTTGCTTCCCATGTATTTTCGATTCAAAATGGCGCCTCTCTTACTAAAAATTAAAACCCAAAAGGAATAGGTACCGTATTTTTTCTTTTGCATCATTGTCTTCCATACTCTTGACGCTGGATTTGAAAGATGTGTCTAGGCCTTCTAAAATGAAAATTTCCCATCCCTACATATGTTTATTTGTACCATATTAGTCTTGAAGGGTTTCATTGACACAATACTCCTGGGTATTTTATAATTCAATTCAATTCTTTATTTTCTTCGCATGTTACAACTTACAAACAACGCGCATTGCCAGAAGCTACGCATAAATTAGTGATAGTTTACATTATTTGCGGTTCAGTTAGCATGGTAAACGAGTTTTGCCAGCAATTAAAATACCTACAGACAAAATTATCGTCTATTTTTTAATAAGAAGCCTTATCAAGAATCAAATGCAGGTTTTTTTTTTAGGTAGTAGATACTTTCTATGCACCTCTTCTGTAAAATAAGTACCTTATCTGTTTAATTTAGTTATAGGTACCACAACCTACCATAAATTTCAGTGCCGCATTCCTGTATAAAATACCACCAGCTTACCTTGAACCAAGTGTTCTACGCTTAGATTTGCTTACGTAATAGATTTTATGCTTTCGTAAATGTTCGACAGCGTTAGTAGTAACTAACAAAATTCATTTTATCATATCCTACTGATTTCCCACACTTCCAGGTTTTATTAACAAAATACTTTAGAGCTCCTGAGTAACTCACAATTTGTTGTGGGAACAAGTCTGCTTCACTTTGTCGAACATGCAAGTAACGTTTTTCTTTAGTTTGTGGCATTGGTTTCCAAACTTTTTCGACTCGCGAACCCCCTTTACAAAGATCTAAGTGAGCAAACCGCTGATTTATATACAAAATGTCTAACAACTTTCAAAACCCTAAAGTTTCCGTTAGGCAAATAGACCTACCTTAGAAACCCTCCCCCCAAAGTGATGCAAAAGCGCTTGAAACTAAAGTTCAAATAATGATACATTTTATAATTTTCACTTGGACTAGTATGTGAACTCGGACAGCAAAATTCCTTCTATTTTTCATATTTAACCGAAACTTTGTGAATTTATAAACACAAAAGACAATGGGCAATTTTTCTCCAGTAGTTTCTATGCTAGACGGGTATTAAGTTAAATTATTTTTAAACTTTCGAAATGAATAACTCTGAAATGTTTTGGAATATGCAAACCAAATTCATATTAAGTGAAAGCTCCTGCTAAGCTGTTTGCTGTAAATACCTCTTTATTAAATGCCTATTATTTCGCCATTAATATGGGATAAGGGAAAGAAATTATTGCTGTGGATAAATAAAGGCATTATCCAAACTTCAGTTTTAAGATAATCACACTCAAACTAAAATGAGATAAAGTTTTTGAAAACCGGAAGAATTCGTCCAAATAGAATAGACACAGCTGGTTAAAGCATTAAAATGTCAGAATGTTAAATAGACACATAAGGATTGCTTTTGGAATCAGCTTCATCTACTTTAAAATATTTTTACAATCCATGTTGATGCCTTATTTATAGGGAATAAGGACAGCTCTCTTCAGATTATTGATATCTTTAATAGGAAGCGAGCAAATGAATGAAACGTGGCATGCTTAAAATCACTTCCGCTTGCAAGCAATTTTTCCACTGAATGCTTGTGTTGCCGTGCAGCAGAATGCAACTCTTTATAATGAAATAACAGCCCCTTGATTAAATGAATAAATATTAGTTATACACAATTAAAATGTTTCAGAAAGGAGGTAATAATGAATAAGTTTAACTAATGTTTCTGCAGTGATTAGTTCCAGATATATTTAATTTCAAAGGCGCAAGTTTTCTTAATTAACATTTATTATAACAAAATGCACTGCAAACGGTGGTTTCATATTTGGTATAAATTGTGATCTCTTGATACTTGATATATTAATAAAAAATTAACTGGACGTTAAACATATGGGTTCAACATTTTCATCTTTTCCAATTTGAAATTAAATGCCCTTTTAAAATGTTAAACTCGAAGTTAAGTAGATAAGTTAATACTGCAAAAGCATATTTGTCTAGTTTTATAATTACAATTTTATATTTCACACTTTTAATCTAAAAGACACTCATAATTACATTTTTGGTGTTATTGAAATATTTTTATGACAGAATTCCAGATTCTTTGTACCACCGCCAGGGGCGGCCGAGGTCGTTAAAGCGCGGACTCGTGAGCGGGAGATTTGGGGTTCGAATCCCACCAGAACAATCCTCCTTGATTGAAGTTTGTTCCAGATTTTCCTCAGTCCTCATAAATGGCAAGTGCCGGAGTGCCCTAAACTTAGGCCTGGAACGTTTCCTTTCTTAAAAAAAAATCATTTCCCAATATATATTTCATCTCATATATCATCAGTGACCACCGCCTGTGGTGCCTCAGTAGTAATAACGGGGTTAAACACCATTTAAAACAAATGTTGTGGTGTCATATCCATTTTGCAGTAGACGGAACCTTCTCACAGGCGGAAACCTGGAGTGACAACAATGAATATATTAAGCTAACAAATTATTGTAAAGTTAAATGTTGGCGGCAGAAATTATGATCTTTATTGAAAGCTCTCGCAATTTTTGAACGAACATACGATATAAATGTGGTTTTCATCTTCCTTCTCTCCCCCCCCCCCCCTCTCACATCTTTCTTTACATTGCTGTTTCTTTAGTTTTGTTCTTATTCCCTGTCTTTGTTGCTCCTTTGTCCTTGTTTGCGAGGAATCACTATAATAGGTAAGTTAATTAGAGATTACAATATAATACAAAAGCAGTGTTTGGATGATCGCATATTGATAGCTCTCCAGTTTCATTTTATCAGTGAGAACAGATTAGATTGTATCCCAAAAAGCACGTAAATATAGCAATATCTTGATAACCAGGTTAATCTGAAGGAAGATTACATTAATTTTATATTAACTGTTACAGCTACATCACCACAGATGTTGTTGATCTACGCTTGTTTAATTTCAACCGCATTCGGCGTGGAAAGGATTAATCTGAATTCACTCGCCAGAGATGGAACATGGACTGTCAGAAATTCAAATGGTAGCATCAAAGCCGCGGCGCAAGTTCCTGGAGGAATCTATAGCGACCTAGGAGCAGCAGATATCTTACAACAAAATATCTTTTACCGTTTCAACGACTTGGAATACAGATGGGTTGCTCATGAAAACTGGACGTACAGTAGCAGCTTCCGGTTGCAGCCTGAGTTACTAACCAAGCGCCAGCTCATGCTGGTAATGAATGGATTAGACACAGTGGCGTCCGTGTATCTCAATGACAAGTTAATAGGAAACTGTGATAATATGTTTGTTCGTTACGAGTTTCCAGTTAAGGAGATAGTGAAAACTGGTGAAGCAAACGAACTTGTAGTTCATTTCGAGTCGCCGATCGCTGCTGCTGACAAAAGATACGAGGAACAAGCGGTCAGATATCCTGTACCACCGAAATGCGTACCATCTTTATACAATGGCGAATGTCACGTCAATCACTTACGGAAAATGCAAGCTTCCTTCGCATGGGACTGGGGTCCTGCTTTTCCATCTGTCGGCATCTGGAAGAGCGTTGTTCTGGAAGCATTCAACTCGGCTGTTCTAAGGGATGTTACTGTCGACACAAGAAGACAAGAACAAAATTGGATTGTTGAAGTGAAAGCTTTCCTTGTGGTAACACAAAATCTTACAGAGGGCAGTCTTGAAATGCAGCTGGATTTAGGTGTTGGACAATTCTTTTGGGTAAAAAAAAATGTAACTCTTTATGCAGGAGAGCATGGTAATTGTAATGCTACTATCAGCATGACTGTGCCGGGTGGTTTGATTGAATTATGGTGGCCCAATGGTTATGGCAATCAGAAACTGTACAATCTGCAGGTAATATTTCATGACTCAAACAGGGAAGAAAATGATTCCTTAAATGTGACCATAGGCTTTAGAACTATAGAATTAGTGCAAGAACCAGTATCAATTGGTGATGGCCGTAACTTCTATATCTGTGTTAATGATTTACCAATTTTTGCTAAAGGATCTAACTGGATACCATCACATATACTGCCTGAAAGATCAGCTGATAAAGATACTGTTCTTCATCTTCTAGAATCTGCAAAAGCTACACACATGAACATGTTACGAGTGTGGGGTGGTGGGCTTTATGAATCGAACATGTTTTATGAAATAGCAGACAGACTGGGGATTTTAATATGGCAGGATTTCATGTTTGCCTGTAGCATGTATCCCACAACAAATGGTTTCTTGAACTCTGTAGCAGTTGAAATACAGCAGCAGGTACGACGTCTTCAACATCATGCCTCCATTGCTATCTGGGCAGGCAACAATGAAAATGAAGCTGCACTGCGAGGAAACTGGTATAATACAGCTTCTAATTTTAGTTTGTACAAACAAGATTATATTATGCTATATGTAGATACAATCCATCCCGTTGTACAGAGGAATGACCCTACTCGTACTTACATTATTTCTAGTCCTACCAATGGCAAAAGATCTGAGGAAGAAGGCTACATTGCAGAAGATCCTTACAGTCCTTTGTATGGTGACACACATTATTATAATTACCTTTCTGATGGCTGGGACTCCAAGATATATCCCAACACTAGGTTTGCTTCTGAATATGGATTTCAGTCCTTACCTTCTCTACAGACTTTCTCAGCTGTCTCTGAACCAGAAGATTTGGCCCTAGACAGTGAGTTTTCACAGCATCGTCAGCATCACCTAGCAGGTTATTTAGAGATGAGGATGCAAATTGGCAGGCATATTCAGGTTCCTTCTGATGTTTCATCACAGGAAGAATTTCATACTTTTATCTACCTCAGCCAGATAAACCAGGCCATGTCTATAAAGACAGAGACAGAGTTTTATCGCTGTGGGAGAGATTTTCTAACACTGGACGGTCAAGGCCACACAATGGGGGCACTCTACTGGCAGTTAAATGATGTATGGCAAGCACCTTCATGGTCCTCAATAGAATATGGTGGAGGCTGGAAAATGTTACACTATTATGCCAAGAAATTTTTTGCTCCAGTCATTGTCTCTCCAGCAGTGAGTCCTACTGGACTGCTTGAAGTAAGTCTTGTATCTGATCTACTGGATAATGTGCCAGGGACTCTTGAGATATTTGCCTTTAATTGGGCAAGCCTTAACTCCATACTTGTTTTTACAAGTAATTACACAGTGAACAGAACTTCTGCAAACAAAGTGTTAGAGGTCAACTTTGATCAGCTTCTACCATATGCAGAATGTGGAAATCGTAAAGATGCAGAACTACACTGTTTTCTGTACTTCACACTCAAAAAGTCAGACAATACGCTTTTGGGTCCACACAATTTTCTCTTTCCTGCACCTCTAAAGACTGCCATTGGCATTACATCTCCTAATATTACCATTAACAATGTGACTTCATCAGAAAAAGGTACTTTTAATTTAGAGCTAACAACAGATAACATTGCACTCTTTGTATGGCTAGAAGCATATCACATTGTAGGAATTTTTTCTGATAATGGATTTCTTATGGTGGAAAGAAGAATTATAATCGATTTTATAACATCACAGAATGTTACTGTCCAACAAGTAAAGCAGTCAGTAGTAGTAACATCTCTTGCTAATATAATTTAATAATATATTAATTTTGTATGTGAAAGCTGTTAATGTATTCATAATGTAACTGAGTAATTTTTATGACAACATATAAAAAATATTAGGAAACTTAAGATGATGGCACTACTGAATTTTGGACTGAAACCTGTAATTTTCACATTTTTAAATTTTGCCACCACAATATTTACTGGACTATGAAAAATATGTGCCAAATTTTACATAATTATTGCACTTCTAAGTTCCCTAATTCTCAATCCCTTTAAATGACTGCAGGGTGTTTATCTGGTAGCAGGTGGGTGTGAAATGTCTGCTACATAAACTCTAAAGATGCTAAGTTGAGGAGGGTCCCGATTATGGTGTAGGAGCATTTTTAAAAGTATGAGGTTCTTCAGTTTCTAAAAAAATAAAATTAACAACTTAAAACTTGAATCATAATTTTCTGTAATTGTGTTTTTCAGCATTTTCAGGCATTGGAAATTATTTTTACCGAGAACTATGCAAGATATTGACATGAAATGTTTACATGTTAACAATAATATAATGTATGGAACTATTTATTAATTTAGCTTAACATACACATATTGGCAGAACATAATATTTATTTGCAACACCACAAAAGAAAAAATTAATTGCTATGAACAAAAAATTATTTATCCTATATAAGAAAAGATAAGATAAAATTAATATGCAAATCTATGGTCCAAACTTTCTGCTACATTTTAAGATAAAGAGGAACTAAAAATGCTTATTCCTTACTTCAAAATGTGTTATCTCAATGAATGGAACATAACTTTAGGAAACATTTCATTTCTTTTTAATTTTCAAAATTTAAAAGTTGAAATTTTGCATTGAGTCTATTTCTTACATTACTATTAGAAATAGCAACAAAATTTGTCATTACAATATATAAAAAAACTTGGAGGTTTTTAAAATTCAGTATAACATACCCTTAAAATTTTAAACTACCTATAAATACCTGCACCAAAAGAAAAGGTGAAAAGTTGTAATAATAGGGGGGGGGGGGGGAAAGAAAAAGAAAAAAAAAAACTCTTTGTGCATTTATGCTGCATGCAAATTGTAATTTTAATACTGTGCATTTATGGTAATTTTTTCCTCTTGATAAAAAATATAAAATTAAATTACCATAAACTGGGGTGAAGTGGTCACAAAAATCAAGAGAGCTATTGTGCATAGCTGTGTTATTATTATAACTTTAGTTTCTCTTTTGAGGAGCTGTTAGGGAAGATATTACACTTTTAAAATATGATGGATCTGTTATGTGAAATAATGTATTACATTTTATAATTCTGATATAATCAATCATGGAAAAATCCTAAGCTTCCATATCACTCATTGAAATAAAATATGAATATTTTCAGAAATATTGTACTTCTTTTAATAGTGTTTAATGCCTGATTTTACTGCTGAAGCATACATAAGTTGGACACCGATGATACATGAGATGAAATGGTACAATGGAATAGGAATTTTTTAAGGAAGGAAATATTCCAGGTCTAAGTTTAGGATAACCCCCTCCCCAGCATTTAGAGGACTGAGGAAAACCTGGAAAAAAACCTGTCAGTCAGTTAGGATTATTCTAGTGGCAATCAAACCTCAGACCTCCCGCTCACAGGTCCATGCCTTAACAACCTTAATTCACCAAAGGTAAAATGTGTCTTTATTCAGTACTTGAGATGGGGCAGGATGGCATCCCAGTTCTTTTTTAAATGGCATGAAATATAATCAGGTCTATTATCATTATCACTTTTCTGACAACATTCCACTACTTATGTCGACTTAATACAAGCTTCATTTTCATAATCTTAAGGCCTGTAATACAGTTTATGTTTGTCCTCTTACCGTGCATTCCATTTCATCCCATTCCAATGTGATAGCAGTGATAGCCTATCTCCAGTAGACCGTTTGTTTATTTCTACTGATGTCACGTCTGAGTTGTTAAACCATCCCAGTTCTTTTTTCATTCCTTTTCATGCACTGCCATTATTAAGAAAATCATTAATATAATGAAATCTAACATTATGGTATTCAAGAAAGATTCTAAACAAGGAAAAAGATAGTACTGGGAAGTACTATCTTTTTAGTAGAAGGGAAGAAATTGACATGTTAAGCAAATTTGAATATCTAGGAGTAATTAAATAAATTGTGCTTCCCAAGTTGTATACAATGGAGTGGTAATATATTCTACACTATTCAATATGTACTAGTTTTATAGTGAAGTTAGTGTGAACATGTTGAATACATTAGTGTAGGATATCTAGGAAAGTAGTATAATGGTGGATGAAATGAGCAAAAGAGAAAAAATATTATCAGGGGGGAAATTTGTATTGAAAGCCTTAAAGGTATATCCAAGAAAACTGCCAGGAAAACAAATTAAATGGGTGGAAAGTGGTTGAGGCAAGAATGTTATATAAGATGGAGATATTCAAAGGTTGGGTAACTGCCGATATGATTCACAGAAGTTTCTAATTTTTTGGTCTACCTAGAGCTTCACCCAATTGACTCCAACATTACTAATGTACATATTGCATAGCATGCACTGCTTAATTTAGGTGTAATAAGATCAATGTGATCTTTCCAATTCAGATGGTTATCAATTATTAAACCAAGGAATTTAATATATTTGGTTTATAGAAGTGCACTGTTATAATATCCTATCTGTAATTGTTGATCTGGAGGTCTATGAGTGATAAATTTCATAATATTTGTTTTATTTAGATACAATTATGATCACACTAAATCCACTTATACAATATTAGGGCAGTTTTGGGTGCAGTTGCCCCCATAATCAGCTGTTGACTGACTACTCGATTAGGCTGGATCCCAAGGTGCTTCTGTGGCGGTGTCTGATGATTCAAATAGAAACTTGCTGAGTTCATCCATGGGTGAAACATCAAAATTCATTAAGTTGTTTTTTTGTATTTTTCACAAATAAGAGCAAAACTTGCATTTTAATGGCCATTTTACTGTCCAGTGCCATCAAAAACAAAACACAGATTTTTTTTTTTTATTTGGCTAATGCATATTGGAGCTAAATATTGGCATCGTCTCACTACACTCATGGCCAGTTTACCTTGGCTAATGCCTATTAGAATTTATTAAATATATTAACACTAACACCACTTATGTATATAACATTAGGACATGCTTCAGGGGCAGTTGCTCCCATCATTAGCTGTCGTCTGGAAAATAAAAGAAATTTAATAAGTTTTGATGTACCACCCATTTATGAACTAAGTTCCTATTAAATCTATCAGCTTGCTATATGAATTTGTTTTGACATCCTACAAGCAAGAAATCAGCTGATATGCTTCAACTTCTGGGCAAAGTTTGTGCTTAAACAATTTTTCAAATCATTAAAATTTAGAATTTCATATCTGCTCAAAGAGCTATTGCAACTTGCTTACCCATATTAAAAAAATGTTATAGCAATTCACCAACTGAAAACTTTTAGGATAAGTCATAAATACCACAGTATTTTAAAAAAACATACTATTTATTTTGTTTTTATAATTTACAATAAACAATCTTTTTATACATTTCATTACACTTATAGACTGATGCACAGGAAAAACTATGGAATTAAGCATATTTCATAATGAAACAAATAAGAATAACTGGAATATACAAAAGATATATACAATATGAAATAAAGTAATTTTACAAATATAGGCACTTTTTCTGTAAAGCTATTGGAACATACAAATATGCATATTTTATTGCATTTCTACCAATGCAAAAGTTCGTGGAGATCTTTGGCAATACAGACTGCAATTATGTTATATAAAAGCATAATATTATGAATTTCATATTTTTTTAAAAAGATAATCATAAAAATGTAGAAAGAATTATATATAGGAGTTCATTTATATATAGAAATACAGAAAGAAGTATTTCTATATATATAAACTAATCTTTATATACTTAGAGGTTAAATTAAGCCTGGGTCAAAAGTACATTTTGCATTGCCTCTAGAGGAGTTAATCTCTCATAGTAAGGATGTCTCCAGGATACATAGAATCAGATGAGAAGTTCTGTGGAGGATATGGTGGTTCAATTAGTTAGCCATGCAGGACCGAAGATTTGTGGTTCAAATCCTAACCATCACTCAAATTTTTCAAGTCTGATTCTTCCTTTCCAAGTTATGCCCTACACATGGCTAATGCAAAAGAATTATTTATTTCTACATTAAATTATAAAAGCAGCTATCCAGGAGCTTGGTGGAGAGGTTATTCCACATCCCCCCTTATCTTGCACCTTCTGATTTGCACCTCTATTTAACAGTCTTTAAAAAATTCTTTTAATAATGAAAATGCTCTTCAAACTTGGTTTAACAACTTCTTTAACTGCAAACCAGCAGATTTCTTCAGGTATAGAACCAAGAAGCTGCCCCATTGTATTACTGATTAGCTTCAGATTTGTGTTCATCTTAAATAACACTTTTGCTATGAACCTTGGTATCATATAACAAATGGTCATGGTGATTATTTGGTTTTAGATGGGACAATGACTTTATTCTATTCATGTTACTGTGAACAGTGTCTTGCATGTTATACACTGCTGATGATTAAAATTGCAACATATTGTGCATATTCATAAAAGCCTTTTGCAAATGTCTGTCTGTCGTCTCGTTCATTTGTTTGATGGAACCGTTGGGATCCTTCACTGTTCATTCTACCTTGATCCACTGATCTCATTGATTTTGCAGTGAATGTATTTCGTTCGACATGAGCATCAACTTGTTGGAATGACATCCCACACTTTCGGCATGCCGCAATTATTTTGCAATCAAATTCAGACCCCCTACTGTTATTGCTGTTATATTTTCAGTGAATCATACTTGTTCCTTCTGAGAAAATGTGGGATCAATTTAACACTTCTCTTATTGATATTGCAATTTTAATGGCTGGCAGTGTATATATTTTTTGAACTCCTAACTGTAAAACCTAAGTATAAAGCAAGTGATTTCACCCATAAAAGAAAAGGTACAAAAAACAAGCAGTTTAAAATTAAACTGGAGATAAAAACAACTCCATCTTGAGCACAAATTCAACTTTTGCATGATTAGTTACTATCTTCAAATATTCAACATTTTGCTAATAAACAAATGCTAAAACTCATACAAATTTTACTACAAACAATATCAGTATTAAGCACATATCCCGAACAATAATTTATATTAAACTGTAGAAATTATAGTGTTTGTTATAAAACATATTTTTGGGTTGCTATATCTTTCTGTTTCTTACAAATAACATATATTAAACTTTATTATATGCACTGTTCAACTGTAGATGCCTCAAATGTAATATACAATGCATTACCAACAATAATCCCATAAGTGTTTACTTAAATTAAAAATTAATTACAGTAAAACAATAACATTGCTTTAAAAATATTATGTTAAATCCGTATTATACTTTTACTGTATGCTGTTTTGTTCCCAATATATCAATGTTTTGAAATGACATTATGTAAAGCATTTCTTGACCTCTATTTTCTTCACTTTGCAAGAGCACTCTGTGCTTGACTGACACGTTCAAGCTTTTCGAAGTGTTTCCTTGCATTCCTAATATTTATGAGTGTGGCTTCAGAAGCTGTAAACCAAGAATAAAATCATTTAGTTCATATACACATAAAGGTTTTATTATCTTTGAATGTTGACACAAACTTCCCTTACAAGGTTTTCAAACTCGGACATTTAGGTGCCCTTTCTCAGCTGCTGACTGACTGCCTGGTAAGTTTAGTGTGGTCGTGGCTGGATCTGAGTCACTTTTAGGTCGATATCTGTTGGCCGGAACAGGAATTTTTTAATTTGTCTAGAGGCAGAATGTCAAAACTTATTAATTATCTTGATTTTTAAAATTAAAATGTTTCCCATATGGATGAATATTTCAAAATATTATTTCTTTCTGTTTCCAAATTTTGCTTAGTTTTCCCTATGTAATTAAAATTAAAGTTATGAGCATTCTATTATTATATGCCTCATTTAAAAACCTTGTAGTGAAGTTCATGTTAACATCTGAAAACATATTCTGAAGATTTCATTACTTCACTAAATTCTCCATGCAGTAGGCATCTTTGTATGAGGTAGAGAATTTATGGCAGGACTCAGGACCAAAACCTCAATGCATTATATATTTTTATATTCTAAGGCACAAAAAAATAATAAAAAATAGCAATAGCTAGAAACAATGACCAATGAAAAACATCAGAAGCATTTTCCATCACTGGGTTCACAATGCTGCCTTCAATTCATGTTGTGCCTTAAACACAAAATGTGTTGTTTGGACTTGTACTCTGATGACTGAGTGGACAAAAGTATATCTAGTGATAACTGCCCTAGTTTGAATCCTTGTTATGCTTAAATTTTTTATCTGTTATTTTTGTAAATAAAAGTAATGTTTAATATGTGGCTATGAAGTATGTTTTAATGGACAGGATATATTTTAATTTTAAGGCATTTATGCTCAAACACAAAAATGTAAATTAATATCAATATTAATCAAATTTGGAATGTAACACAGTGAAGAACACATTAATAATCTCTTCTGAGTGCAACTATTTAGAACACACTTTTTGGCTTCACTTATTGTAGATTTACTCAGTCATGTTTCGTGGATCCTCACCCACATTCTCAGCTGTTAAGACTGTTGGATCATTCGTAGGGTTGGTAGGTGCCTGGGTTGATTCCAGTGGTCTTGTGATAAGCTTGAATAAAGAACTGTTAACTTCTGAATGTCAAAATTCATTAAGTTTTTCTCGTATTTTTTATGTAAATCCTTTTCCATATGTTTACTTCTTTTGGTTGTTGAACTGCTTTTAATAACTTGATGCTTTTTTCTTTTTCATGGTTTTCATTTCAAAAATGTGCTGCCACAGCTAATTTATCTATTTGTTTGTGAAGGATGTTTCTCCAATGTTCCTTCAACCTAATGCCTATATTTCTCTTTGTTTTTCCTACATAGTTTTTTTTTTTTTTTTTTTTTCAATCCTGATAATTTGGTAAATTCCAGAGGTTTTCTCTTTACGGCTGGAATCCATTTTATTTCATTTTCATAAAATTTTTTAAAATTTTTATACAACCGACACAGTGTAAAAAAATTACTGAAATTAAACAAAATGGATTCCAGGTCCAAAGAGAAAAAATCTGGACTTTAATTTTAATAATTTTTTAAAATTTTTCTTTAACAAAACGGATACAGTGTAAAAAATTTTAAATGCTTAGTGTGAAGTTTGAATACATTAATGTAGGATATATTACCATTCCATTGTATACAGCTTCACAAGTATAATTTATTCTTTTAAAATATAAATTACCTTAATATTGAATATATAAAGCCTCCACATCTATTGTCACCTTCATTCTTTGGTTATCACTGGTGTTGACATGTTCATGCATTCACATCTTACAGAAGATTGTGGATTAAAACAGCATTATGCTCTGTTTTGTTCGTTAGCATTCATAATAAGCTCTGCTATGGCTGAGCACACACACAAAAAATGTCATAAGGAAATTGCTCCTTATGTTAGTAAACATTCAGGCCATTTTGTGTGTCAAGCTGCAAGATTGCTTGAAGTCAGTATATCTCTGACCATGCGTGAATGCAGGATCCAGATAAAAGGATTCTTTGTTGCCATCCTGCTTCATGACGAAAATATGTACCATCCTCAGCAGGATGCAACTCACAAGTCCCCCTTCATCATGTATTGTTTTGTGGCTGGTGTGAGATTTAGTGTTTACTGCCGTGGCTATAAAGAATTTAAAATAGTCACTGGACAACCATGGCAGGATCAGCTGTGTGAGTCATGAGCTAAAATGAGGAAGAAGGTGAATATTATTTTATTTTGGGGAGATAATAAAGAAAAAAAGTGTGCTTGAAAGAGCATTAATCTGGAGGGATCATTACTTGAAATAAGTGCATAAATTATTGTTAAACTTTTTCCATATGAATTAACAGCTATATACAAAGATTCTTATCCATAGCTTTTAATTCTTTCCTAAAACACTATTTCTCACAATTGTCATCTCAGCTTCCCATTCCCTCTAAAGTAATGCATTGAGTTTTCTCAGTGTCTTCATGGTTGTTAATTAGTGTCAATACATTATTATAATATACCTTGTGGAAGTTCATAACAGTAGCATTCAAAAGTTCAGTTGTGATATTCATTATATTACTTACGAATGGCTGCATCAGACATTATAACCATAACATAGGTATTTGATGTGAACATGTCAATGAATGCTACAAAGTTGCTATTCCGAACCTCCATGCTCTGAAACTGGGCTGCCAATTTGCTAAAAAAAAAAAGAAAATTAAAATGAACATTAACCTTTTATGTCACAATGCCTTAAAAAAACTTAACATTCTTTGGTGGCTATTTCAGTAAGACTTACCTACAGCTAAGCTTGAACTGTTTGATGATATTTGAGACTTTCTCAAACCTATGGATATCCCTATGTGGACGTCTTTGGCAATGTGAGATGACAAGGAATGTTGCTCTTTCGAATAGCAGCACTTCGTCAGCATCTATGATGTTGGCAAACTGGTTTAAACTCTGTTCCAACTCCTTCACATTTGGAATCAGCATGTACACAATTGATGACCATGCCTATTCACATAACATTAAGAGAGATCTGTAAGTAATTGTGATGTGTAAGGGAAGGAAGAAAGAAGTGTAGTTTTTAGAGCAGCTACAAAATGAATTCTTATTCTCCCAGTTGTATTACATGATGAACCCTGGATTTTAGCAGATGATACACTTAATACATAAAGAGTATACCACAATGATAATACAGTGCTATTTTAATGCTTTGCACGTAGCTGAGTGTGCAGTTTAAAACACATAGTCAGCAGCTTGCTTGCTGTTGCTTGTGTGTTTGTGATACTGATACTCAAATACAATGTACAGGAGCATCATATGTACATTAAAACAAAGTCTTGCAGCAGAACAAAAAGAAAATGTTGGCAAACATTTCCTGATAGACCAATCGGAACAAAAACCTGCATACCATGACAAAAAAGTTATAAAAATCACAAAGTACTCACAGAAGTAACATTAGCTCAGATAAAGCAAGAGATTACAACACGCTCCAGCATTTGTCACAAGTGACAAATATTAATAAGTTTAGCAAGAACCACAAGACTCGTATGTGCAACATCATAACAATCAATAATAGAAAAGATGCACAACTTAGAAAATGTTGCAAAAAGTTACATAAAAGCAAAGCAGTAAGCAAAAGTAGATGAAGTGAATGTATTTAAAGCTAGTAATCTACCCACTGGTCCCCAAAAGTATATGGACTTTTATAGCTGAAACAGGCCTAGGAAGAAGAACCTGATGGCTTAATGTGGTGAGTTGATGACATCATGATTGTTACCAACAGCAAAAACTACACTAGATAGCAGCACACAGAAAGAGGGAGTAAGGGGTATAAGCCAAATTAAAACAAATTTCTTAAAACCAAACCTAAGTAAACATCTAACCAAAACTAAAGTAAATAAATATTAAAGTCATTACGTGATTCAGTTGAACTACATGCTGTTATTCATTCCACTTATTTGTTTAAATTTAGTACATGTTTCACAGACAATTGTCCTCATCATCATTAAGCAGTTGATGTTACCTGATGATACAGATAACTGCCTGTGAAACATGTCTAAATTTAAATAAGTAAATATTCATTATTACAGGGATCCCTGTAAAAATTATACCTAGTCCCTGGGTTAGATTTAAGTTAGCAAGTACTATTAGCAACTTATTGGTATATTTATACCTGTATTTCTACAATTCTATTACCATTGCACCAAATTATACATATATAGTAAAATTATACAACTGTTGGCAACTCTGAAAAATAATGGAGGAACAGCTGAAGTTGATGCATGAGCCAACCTGGAGGGGAAAAATGGATGACATGCACGCGGACAATGTCAACTATAAGTCACAGCCTATGTTGCTGAAAATAAAGGAATTAACATTCGCAGAAGACATATAAAGCACATTTAAGATATGTACACCAAATATCCTGTAAGAAATGATGCATGCGCTGTAGTTCTACACAGATCAGATGAGTGTAGTTAAAGTTAATATGCTAGAGCATCATTGACACCATGAAATACCAAAAAAATGCATCAGACATTTAAGGAAGTAATGATAATTTATTAAATTAAAACCTAACAGAATTTCCGCAATTATGACATGCTGACTTAATTTTTTAATAATAGTGTTTGTAGCACAGAAATTGATCTGAATTTTTTTTTTTTTTTTTCACTGACAAAGCCTGGTTTTATCTTCATGGGGAAAGTAGCATTAAAAATAATATATGTCAGTTTTAAATTATCAAAATTAAAATTGGATTAATACATTACAAAAATGTGTTCAATGGTCTACTATATTTCAAAGTGAATATAAAAATCACAAATCTTATGAAGACATGATGTACTCACCCGATACAATGTCTCATCCCATATAGATGTACGAAAACATGTACACTCCAATGGTTTGGAAAGCTTCTTCAAGTCATCCTCTCGTTCTCGAAAAATCTAAAACAAGAATGAAGACCTAAAATAAAAAAAATATATTTTATAAAGTATCTTATACTTAGGAAAGCAATGAAAACAGTGAAAGGCCTCTATTATAAAAAAAGCTTATTAGTCACTCCAAAAACAAAAAAAGACTAATTGGAATATGAAACAAGAAATAGATAAAAATTTGCAACAAGAAGATACAATAATCTTATGCATTAACAATCAAGAATGCAACATCCTGCAGATGTAGTAAATGTGTTTAATTTTTAATGTGTTAAAAATTTTACAATCATTATTTCTCAATAAAAATAATGAATTTAACCAAGCACCACTACTCAACTTGAAATTAGTAATGTCGCAAAAAAAAAAAAAAAACCTCCAGCTATTATGATACAGGTCTGTGCAAAGGAAATTAGTATTCTCCCCTTAGTCATTTGTCTAATAAGTCTTTAACAGCAGATGTATTTCCTGAAAGGCTAAAATATTCAGTAGTGAAGACTCTGTTCAAAAGGAGAGAAAATGAAAATGTCTCTTAATTATAGACACAGTTATTTCATCTACATTTTCTACGGTATTTGAGAAAGTAATGCACAATAGGCTTTACATTATGTTGAAAGTAACAATATTCTTGTTAATGATCAGATTGGTTTTAGGAAAGGAATTCCAATGGAAAATGCAATCTTTAAACTCTAATGAAATAAATTTACTGCACTCAATGAAAGAGTACATGTAGAAGGAATATTTTGTAATTTAGCAAAAGCTTCCAATTGTGTGAATCCTAAAATTCTGATAGATAGATAAATTAGCCTTCTATGGAATAAAAAAAATCAATATAAAAATGGTTTATATCTACCTTGACATAATTGACAAAAAGTAGATAAAATTGTCCCTTTACAAAAAAAAACAATGCATTAGAGTGTAGAATAATTAAACTACGACTAAATGAACTGAAGAAATGAATTCAAATGCTGCGCATTCTAGATACCCAATTGAGGTTCCCTGAAGAAATTATCAATAAAATTCATGGCATTGTGACAGAAGAACGTCGCATGAAGTTCTGCATATGAAAAAGCTGAGTACACAATGGGTGTCCTGTTTGTTTACTCCAGATCAAAATGCTTGAGGAAGGATATTTCAAAACAGTGTTTGGAAAAGTTGCAGCATAAACCGAATGACTATTGTTATTTTCTGACCATAGACAAGAATTGGATCCGCCACTACACCCCAGTGACAAAACAGCAGTCAAAATAGTGGATTGGCAAAGATAAAAGTGCAAGGTAATAAACTCTTTTTTTGATGGCGGGAAAGACCACCATGTGTTGCTGGGGTCTTTAAGGTACAGACTTGAGTGGGAGGTCTGGGGTTTTGATTCCAGCCAGAATCATCTTGCCTGACTGAGTTTTTTTTATTTTTTTCCAGGTTTCCTCAGTCCTCATAAATGGCAAATGTCAAGGAGGTATCCTAAACATAGGCAAACAAAAAGTTGGCGGGAAAGTGTTAAAACTGGTCTATGTAGATATTTGCTCTATGTGTAGAATTCTTGTCATATATTTAAAAGCAAATGTTATGAAATTCATCATTAACAGATCTCCAAATCTCCTAATAAGGAAAAGAAATTCAAACAGTGTACTTCTACAAACCAAATATTAAATTCCTTTGCATAAAAATTGATACCATCTGCATTAGCCACATCATTCTCATCATATCTAAACTTAGCAGTGCATTCTTAATTAGCTAGCGAGTCAATTTAATGCTCTCATGCTCCACTTACCATTGAATTATACAGAACATGTTTTAGAGGCTTTTGCCCACATCATTAGCTGTGAGTCAACTGCCAAATTCGTTGTTGGTTGAACTTGGTATAGCTCTCTTGAACATTTTACAAACTTTTGGATTAATTTGCCTTCTGTTGAGACCTCCAAGTTCATAACCTTATCTTCATATTTTTTATAACTTTTTTTCCCCATATTCCCAGCTCCAAGGGTTTATCCATGAATTTTAATAATATGACTTCCATTTCTATATCATGTTTATCTCTTCAAAAGTGATGTGAAACCTCTGATTTATCTATCTGATTGTACCTGGTGTTTCTCCAGTGTTCCTCTAGCCTGATTCCAATGCTTCTCTTTTGTTTTGCCAATATATATTTTGCTGCATTCCGAACAGTTGATTTGAATATTCCTGGCTTCTTCTCATCAGGTATTCTATTATTATCACTGGAGTCCAGCAGATTATTTAGGCTGAATTTGTTCACTGGAGACAAAGTAATTCCAAGCTCTTGGGAGTATTTTTAGAATTTTGGGTGGCCCTTGGATGATAATTTCTTGTGAATGTTTTTTTTTTTTTTTTTTGGCAATGTTGTAATCTGCTTTAACTCTTCTCTTGTTTCAATTTCTTGCCCTTACCCATTGGTTTTTGCCGTTTGTATTATGTGAGAGTACTTTTTGCTGTATTCAAACTCATTCATGGGTATGATAATGGGTCTATGTATTAAGCTGTTGAGAACTGCACGTTTGTGTGCTGTGGGATTGAAGCCACTGGCCTTTATGTAATTTTCAGCCTGCATATCCTTTCTGTATATTCCAAATATCAAATTATTACCTGTTCTTATAATCTTTAAGTCAAGGAAAGGAACCATGTTGTCTTGTTCTATTTCAGAAATGAATTTAATTTCCCTATCTTGTAAGTTTAGCAATTTCAAAGCATCATCCAAATGTTTCTTATTAACCACAACAAAGATATCATCCACGTATCTGTGCCAGTCTTTAAAAAATGTATGGAAATGAATTGGTGATGTGCATTTCTAAACTACTCATATATAAATCAGCCAAAAAAGGTAATAATGATTCTCCATAGCTAAACTGCTTCTTGTTTGTGAAATTCACCATTGAACCTGAAGAAGTTCTGACTGATGCAGACTTCAGTTAGTTGGATTATTCCGCAATCTCCTTGTTGTTTAGTTTCGGAGACTGCAACCATTTCCGAAAATGATGTTGGGAGTTTGCATTTTAGTATGCTGGGAAAGAGTGATAGAGAACATCATACTTTTGGTGAATCAAATCTTTAATTTTCTCCACTAGTTTTGCAATATGCTCACTAACTTTGGATTCAATTAAGATTTAAAACTAGTTTATTATGCCTATTTTAAATCAAATGTGAAATATGGTCTCATATTTTGGGGGAACTCAGTTGAAAGTGGACGTATCTTCCTATTACAGAAAAAAGCCATACGAATAATCTCTGGTACACATAGCAGACATTCATGCAGACACCTCTTTAGGCAGTTAGAAGTTCTAACTCTTCCATGTGAGTATATTATCTCTAATTAACTTTTATGTAAGAAATAAAGAAAAATTTGTACAAAAAGAAAATATTCCTAACAAGAATACTACATAAAAAGCAAATCTACATTGGCTGGTTTCAACACTGTCCTGCCATCAAACAGAAGTTTATTAAGAATGCATTTTAATACAAAATGCTCTTCCCCCTAGCCCAAAAGCCTTAATAAACAACAGCAAATCCTTCAAATCTGCTCTTAAAAATCCCTGTATAAAAAGACATTATCCTGTAAAGGAGTATATGAATGACAATACATTATATTGATTCAAAAACATTGTATTATTTTATATTAATGAAAATGTATATGATATATACAGTTTCTTATATAAGTAGAATGTATGCTATTTTAATTATTGTAAATGACAAATTCTTGCAAGTCATAACTGTTTTGCGAACTCACGGAAGCTCTAGGAACTAAACTAAACATTAATGTAGCTTCTTCCTACCATTGCAGCATTCTCAGTATAACACACCAAAACATTATTTACCAGATCTCTCTGATCTTCCTGAACAAGATCCATTTTGTGAACCAAGCAAAAAATCTTGGCATCTGGAGAATTTTGAAGAATAGCTTCTAAGCAACTCTGATAGTAATGCATGTCTTTATCAAGTTCTCTGCTTTCCACATCAAAGACATAGATGAGCACCTCCACATTGCGGAATATGTTATCTCGCTGACTTGCAAAATAGTTCTCCATAAAAGCTTCTTGCCTATTACCAGAAAGGGAACATTCAGGTACATTAGTTAAATCTGATATTATTGTCTTTAGTATGTAGGAAAGTGGGCAAAACATTATTTACTTACCCACCACAGTCCCAGAGATTGAGCACCAAATTTCCTAAAAACCTAACATGAGAGTGTTCTACATCAACTGTGAAATAAAACAATAAAATTAATTAGTGTTATAACATATTATGAATCTGATCTGTTCCATCTATAAAAACTTTTAATACATTGTAAGTTTGAACTCCAGAATGCAAAATCACTTACTTGTTGCTCCTAATCGACGTGTATCCCTTGCAATATAATTTGCAAAAATAATTGATCTCATAGACGTTTTGCCAGAACCACTTTTCCCCATTAACAGGACCTAGAAGCATTAGAAAGTGATGCTAATAAATACCAAAAGAATTGCAATAACAAAAATACATTGCTTCTCATTTTATAAAATAAATGTTATCTTTCACTTGTTCAAGAAGTTCTCTGTGTTGCATATTAATGTTATACTTTAACCATACATAAAATAATTAGCAATAGTGCATAAAATTTAATTCTTGCTAGAGGTATTGTGTCAAACGTTCTGTATCAGCACACAGCTTTGTTTACTAACATTTTAAGAGCTTGAAACCATTAATCAAAATTTATACACACAATTCATTTACCACACTGTTTACAAAATTTCAATAAGAAATTTTCTTCCTGATTTCGTGCAAGCCATTAACATCGTGAATGACTGCACTTTTAATGTGTAATCCATGCATCTCTAAGCTTTGTAAATATTGATAAGCGCGCTTCTGCATCTTGCGAGAAGTGAACCCGGGACCTTGATTGCAAATTAAGAATAATAAAAATAACTAGCCAACTAAAGCTTGAGTTCATATTACAATTAACATTATTCACCCTCTGTCTTATTTGCCACGCAGTTAAAATGTTAGATGAAAGTTAAAATTATTTTTCCTTTAAACTGTCAAAAATGCATTTTTTCAATGAAACGTACCTTCTTCTTCATATTGAAGAGTTTACAGCAAACCACTTGTCACTGGTAACCGTGTATATTGATTTCTTTAATAACAGATAGAAAAGTGTACAAGAGTCTGGGGATATCCTTTACTTATTAGTCACGATCACGATGCACACAATTTTCCACCCCTCCAACCATTCCTCTACGTTCTACGAGAAAGAAAAATGGAAGCCGCTCAAAATGGCACTTGCGTTTGCTGTAGTAAATGAATATCTTACTCCATAATGAAATCTCTATGATTCGATGGGGGTTGGTTCATGGCGGTGATAAAAGGCTTATCAAAAAGTTCACGTTAAATACAAATATCGTTAGGAATAATGCGTTCCTTATGTAAATAACGTTTAATACAATAATTGATATATGCACAAATGTAACCTAGGGCAGAGCTATAAAGAAAACACGGTGTAAAGGTATGTATTATTGGATATGTCCATATACGGTTGAAACCTTGCCTAGCCTTAGTTTTTTCTCCCTTTTACTGAAGTTTTGGGCAGATTTAAAGCACTTAAACACGGTAGAGGCTTTATAGCCATGTTGTACGTTTAAGATATCTAGCAGAAATTATGGTTCTGACTGTTTGTATTTCAGGTACTTCCGTGAAGATTGACGTGTGTATTAAACAGTAGTGTAGTGTCATCATGTCAGATGATGAAGACAAGCCTCCTGCACCCCCTGTGCGGCTTACCAGTAACAGGTAACTGTAAAACAACTAACGCTACGTCTGAAGTCTTTTATGCATCACATTATTCACTTACAATAATATTGACATTTGCTAAAATTTAATTTCAGAGGTGATTCTACACCAAATCTTCCTGTGGATATGCGGCCACTGCCAAAGGAACCAGATGCAGATGATAGGAAGAAAAAGACACTGAAAGGCAAAATGAAACAAAAGGGGAAAGATGCAGAGAAACCTAATATTTCTTATCCAACAAACTTTGAACACACAGTTCATGTTGGATTTGATGCAGTCACTGGTGAATTCACGGTAAGAGCTGCTAATGTGTTCATACTTATGTATTCTATGTAGTATGAGGCTAAGGCATTACAAGACATGTACGACATCTAAGCGAAATTGTGAATTTCATGCCTTGCATTTTAAAGTATGCTGCAAATATAAAAAGCAAAATAGTACGTTTAAAATAAGAAAATATATCAATGTGTTTCAGAAGTTATATGTAAAGCCTATGTGTATTACTAACAAAATGCGAAGAAAAAATTAATAATTTTACATGCAACATATTATTTTTCTTAAAATTTGAATTAAACTTTCTTTAAACTGTTTTGGGCACAATATAGTTTGAAAAAGAGGTAACTATGTGACAATTTCTTGTAGTTAATTTTCTTCTGCTTGTAAGACAACATACACAGCATTTACAAGTACCGTTCAGAAAAAGGCAGAGATAAGTTAGTCATCTGTCGAAAGAATTAACAGAGGTACTACTAAAATTTTTGCTAGAATAGGTTGTAAGTAAATTAAAAAATTGGATAGACCCAAGCTTGAAGCATATGTGTTATAACTAGAATAGCTAGAAAGGTAAAGCAAATGGTGTTAGATGAAATGTGGTAATAGAGAAAAATGGAATAACATAATATGAACAAAGTAGTTTTAGAAAGTATATGAGTTGAACTAGTCCTCGCTCAGTGCAACTGCACTGCTTTTTGTTTGATTTGGTAAGTTTATGGATGCTCTGTAACATCTCATGTCATCAGCGTCCCATTCAATTCAGGGCATGAAGTGATCGTAAATTTTGCTCAGAGGCCTCTGCTTTCAGGCTTGAGGTTTTTTTACATGCTGTAAAAGAACAGGACCTACAGCTTTACTTCCCTTCTGAAGGAAGCCATACTATAGATTTTTTTGACCGAAAAAAATCCATTGATTCTGGCTGGGATTGAAACTGTGATCTGGGTTTAGGAGGCAATTATGGTTACCACTGCACCACCAGTACCAACAGGTCACTGTTGCCAAAGTGCTTGAGAGAGGGGGAGACTGATGAAGGATCAGACAAAGAACTTGTCGTGTGTCACAAGTTGCGAACATAGTCAAAAATATAACCAGAAAGAAAGCATGTGGTGTATCAATAGTAAAACCTCGCATTAAAAATTATTAAAAACTGCTGTGTCAACATTTAACAGCATGCTAGGAGAAGAAAACAGCAGCTACATCAGCATTTAAGAATGGGTAATTTTTCTTTTGTAGGATAGCTCCATGTGTAACAGCTAATTGATCGGTTCCAGCTGGTACAGCCATGAATGGGAGACAGAAAGTCTGTAGCTATGATTGTCACATAGGTTATTACTAGCACTTAAAATCACAGGATGCTAAATTGAGAGACTGAGGGAGCCATATTTTGTTAGTGACCACTCCGTTGTTGAATGTTTAATGAATTGCATGCAAGAAGACATGGGCTGTATGTGCTGTTGGAAAGTTGCTAACCTATGTCCCCTCACAGTTCATGGAAAAGGATTGCAAAATATTCTGCACACACTATCACTAAGTTAAAATGTTAAGCACTATTTACAAGAGAGAGAGAGATTTAAACTCATACTGACCTTCCATCTGGCTCCCTGCCCTCTTTTAAGCATGGAAACAAGACGAGATTTGCAGAGTTCGGTCAACTGCACATGATATAGTCAAGTAAAGGAAAAATTGCCCAGCTATTTTAATATCCTTCCCAGATCACATAAATCAGATTAAAATGGCTTTAGGGGGTTGTGGAAATTATGTTCATATACAAATGATTGTAAAAGTAAAACTCATGATCACCTTTTGGCTAAAATTTTGGATGCAAATCAAGAGCATTATTGACTTATGAATTGTGTACATCTATTATGATGGTTTATATGGTACACTCCGAAGCATTCCGACAAATGGAAAGTAATCTTAAATTTTTTTGCACTACCATGCATTTGAAATTTTTTCATTCTGTTGTAGCCTGTCATACACATTTCAATTACATTTTTCTTTTTGTTGATAAGAGGGACATGCATTAGAAAATGAGTCCAACTTTCACAAAGGCATAGAATGGTGGAAGGTCAACTTCAAACAGAATTGAATCTGTCGTCTTAACACTCTTCATGCTTCACTAACCTTAAAAATATACTCAGTCGTCCATGGCTGAAGATTGAGATAACATATCTTTGAAACCGGTTCCGTATATTTTTAAGGTTTATGAAGCATGAAGAGTGTTAAGACGACAGATTCAATTCTGAGCTTCACTGTGTTAGTTCCATATGAAAACTTTTTTAAAGATTTACAATTTTTAAAAAATTTTAATTCAAACAGAATACTCGAGCATTTCTGCAAACACTAGTAACTGCTGCAGATTATTTACTCTAATCAAAATAGGATTATTTTCGCTCCTTGTGGGTGTGTAAAGAACAATGTAAGCATTGAGCATGCAGATATCTAAAAGACAGATTAAATATTGTTTAGTACCCTTGTCTAAGTACTTTTACCTTGAAATTATTGTATACACCTAATGTATCATTTTGATATTCTTATATATATTTCAATATTTTATTTAGTTGTGTCCAACATCAATTGTGCTACTATGTGCAAAGCAATCAACTAGATCAATAAACTACAACCATTCTAATGCATGAAAGTAAACAGCAGCTTAACTTCTTTTAAATCTACTCCACACATCTCTTTGACAGGAGGGCTTTGTTATCTCTTCTATATTGTTAAGACTATTGTATGACTGAATTGAATTACACATTCTTATTGGCTCCACTTATTTATATTTAGAACATCTTTTGCAGACCATCGTCTACATCTAAAATATGTTGTAAACAAAAAACAAGTAAGTGGAGTATATAAGAGTGTGTAGTTATGTGATTAGCTTCACTGTAAAAGTTCCGATTAGTACTTCAAATCTATTCTTCATGATAAAATTCTAGGCTAAATGTCACTCAAAGATAAACCAATCTTTCTTATTCAGATGATGATTGTTGTTGTTGTTGTTGTTGTTGTTGTTGTTGTTCTTGTCATCATCATCATTATTATTATTATTATTATTTGGTTTATATCAGAATGTTTGTTAATATCTTCGATCATTAATATCCCATTCAATTCAAGGAGTGAAAACTGCAATAAATTTTGCTCAAAGAGCTCTTCTTTAAGGCTTTGAGGTTCTTTTACATGCCGCAAACGTATAACGTGAGATTAGTGACTTTGCCTTGTTTCCAAAGGAAAACTTACATTTATGACTTAACAGATAATAATGAGAGATGGCAATTCTATCTTCCCCCTGATGAACATTTCTACTATTTTCAATGTTAGTGCAAGCTATATCTCTGGTCAAGCATGTGTCTCTGCAGTCTGCCACATTTTCTGTGACACACACATACATATGACAGTGGCAAGTGAAATGATTTGTTCATACATACTTTTTTTTTAAGTGTTTAATGCCTATTTTTACTACTGAGGCATCACTTGGTGGTGGTGGTGGTGGTGGTGGTGGTGGTGGTGATACAGAAATGAAATGATAAATTAGGAAAGAAATTTTTTAAGGTAGGAAGCTTTCTAGGCCTAAGTTTACTGTACCTCCCTGGCATTTGCCATTTATGAGAACTAAGGTAAACCTGGAAAAAAACCTAAATCGAGGAGGAAGGTTCTGGCAGGACCCAGATCTTTTGCGCATGCCCAAGGCTTAACAACCTTGGCAACATATGGCAGTTCATACATGGTTTTTTGGAGTAGTGTTTAACGCCCGTTTTTACTACTGAGGCACCACAGGCGGTCATACATGGTGGAAACCATGAACTGCCAAGTGAGTTATTGTATGTCTGAGCGCATATCTTCTGTTCATTCATTTATTTGTTGGCCTTAAGGTCTTTCTGCACATTCTGAATGGTAATTATAAAGGTAAGTCATCTTCCTGGTAACTTTGGGATAAAGCATAATCAAATTGAGCAATATTCAGTGAATATGTTGGAGTAACAACAATTAACCCGAGTAATGCCAAATATACAAATACAGTCATGGTATTGCTGGTATGGGACCATGGATTGTCATACTGGAGGAACGTTCGTATCGACAACTTTCCTTTTTGCCATTGCTTAATGTTGTACCTAAGGCATGTAAGGGTGGTGCTGTCTTGAAGTGAGTTCATTAGCTATGCTGGAAGTGTTCTAAAAGACAGTTATTATTTGCTTGCCCGCAGATGGAGCAGCACAAAATTTCTTCGACCGAAGACTCCCTGGATGTTTCCATCATATGAATTGGAATTTCTTCTCTGGTGTGTGATAGTGATAATCATCTGTTCCAACCAATCCAGGTCTTCATTATGCATTTCCAGTAGCTGACAACAGACTTCAACAATTTTTGGCCTTCTGTCTCTTCAAGTCCCATGGAATGCAATGTGTGCACTCCTTTTTTATATTCAAATGATAGTGAATAATGGCTAATGGCTTGTAGGGTAAGTGCCAAGGCCTGTATGATATTCCAATTCATTAAATGTTATGAGCTTATTAGCCATAATCAATTCAGAATAACCTAAATATTCCTGGGATACCATATCAAGGATAACCAATACTCACATTCTTATGTACAGACTGCCTGCCGTAGGCAAACCCATTGACCCAGTTGTGCAGGAGCTTCTTGACCACATATCACAGTTAAATGTCTACAAATTTCTGCAGTTTTGATTCCTTCCCTCCACAAAAACAATGCAATCCCTCTTTATACATGATAGTTGCCTTCCATCTGTTCACCTCTTTCTCTACTTGATAATAAACACGGTAATTTTGCTACACACATTGCTTATAACTTCCATCTAAGCATCTGCGTGGTGTACTAGTGTCAGTCAGTCTATTGTCCAACGAATATTTGCCCATAGATTGTGCAGTATTTGTAAAACACTGCTATTGTAAATAATTTCCAAATGCTCTTCATAGTTTCCGGGTTGATGTGAACAATAATTGTCCAGGCTTTTGGATGTCTTGCATTGCTTTTATATGTAAAGTGTAGGTATGCACTGTAGTATAAAATTTTATTCCTAAATATTTTAAATTGTAGACAAGAAACAGATGTTTACCATCCAGAAATATCATTCATTGCCAGTCTTTCTCCTTTCCCAGAAATTCATTGCTACTGTTTGCATTGATTTATGTGTAGTTCATGTATATAGCTTACTGTGCAAGCCTATCAAGGGTATTTTGTAGATCTTTCTTAGTTGTGGACATTTTGTCCATGTATACATGTAACATGACATTTTTTTTGGTCAGCACATTGTGCTATATCTGCCATAGCTAAGTTAAATAACAGAGAGCTTAGAGGGTTGCTCTGAAACACTTCATTTGTTTAATATATTAGGTCAGATACAGTGATACTATCAACAAATTTGACTTAGTTCTTATGAAGAATATTCTTGACAATTCTTGTTAAGTATTGTGATTCTCCAATCATTTCTTCAAGCTTATAAAAATTGTTTCTGTTGACTAGGTCCAATTTAAGAATTTAATCTTACCAGTATGGGAAAAAAATCTAAAGACAGAATTTCAACTAAATTCTGCATGTGCATATATCTTTGTAGAAAAAGAAAAGTGAATTTTAAAACAATGCACATACCATTAATGCTACTAGCAAATTTCAGAATATCCTAAAGTATTTTATCATCAAATAGTTACCAAAAACAATTTTAACATTAAACAAATCTCCTGAAAAGCAAAATTAATGACAGTATACCATCAGGAAAAATTAGGAGAAATTTATGGAATCACTACAGAATGCAAGGAAATGTACACAGCTGGCCATTAAAATTGCAACATATTGTGCTTGTTCATAATAGCTATGAGAAAATGTTTTGTTTTATCATTGAGTTGAATGATGGAGCCATTGGGATCCTTCATGTCTGTGTGTTCATCCTACCTTGATCCACTTATCTCACATTTGTTTTGCTGTGAATGCATTTCTTCCAACACAAACACCTATTTCTCACAGTAACATCTCATACTCTTGGTATGCCACAATTATCCCTGAATCAAATTCAGACACCTGCTGGTATAACTGTCATACTTGTTCCCTCTGAGAAAATGTAGGGTTGATTTAACACATCTCTTATGAATAAATGAATAATTTATTTCTTTCAATTTCTAATTTACATGCAGATATGTTTTTTAACATATAAATAGAACCATTTTCATGTAATGTTCACAAACAAGTAAATATGTTAAAATCAAAGTAAACAATTTACATTTATGTATTATCAATACATGTAAACTTACTACTATTAAAATATTTAAATTTCCCCTATTTGATGGAGCTGTATTCCTTCCGTACCTATTACAATTAACACCAGGTTGAACATGTATTTTCATCTGATTTTAGACTTAAAATTCTACCTCTTATTTCATTTGGTATGTTTTCCCACTTTTGTAATAGAAACTGATCTCTCCAAAACTTGGTTTCTTACATTCTAAAATACAATGCCAAGTACTATCTGGTTCTTCACATAGCGGACATATTTTCTTTAATATATCCATTTCGTATCCCGCTTAATATATTACTCCTGTTCTAAACCCTGCCTTCCTGCCTTATCACAGGCTTCAATATATCTTTCTCTTTCCACACATATACACATGTGTATATAAATTCATAGATTTATTAGCCCATATTTCCAGTTTTTCATTATCCTAAATTCTTGTTTTTATCTATTTCCAAAATGCTTTTCCTATTCTTTCCCCTTCATACTATGTTACCCATGCTCACTTCTTGTAGAATATTTTGGATTTTAGATATCCAAGTTTCTCTCCCCTTAATTTTTTCTTGTTACCAAGCAGTGATTGATGATATTCTCATCTTCTAGTCTCCCTATTCTGTACCAATATTTCAGTCCTCTTTCTGTGACCTTGCTTCTATAGCCCAGTCTTCCTAGTTCCATGTAAGGTGAATATCTAGGTAAACTTAGAGCATCTCTTATGGTCATTGCAGTTGTAATGGCCACAATTATGTAGAAGAAAAACAAAGAGAAACAATAGTCATGTAACTAAAAGAAACATCACAACACTAAATACAAGCATATAGAAAAATCCCCAGTGTCATCTCATTTTTGTACAGAAAACTATGATATAGTGAAAGAAGTGAAGCTGATAAAGTCAACACAGGGACCCCAGAGCCAACAACATGGGAAAATCTACATGCATAAATATAAGGATAAGAGAATGAACTTTTATACGCCGGCAGATCAAAACACTATTCAAGTTCATCTCAATTCCACTAGAGTAAAATGAGCAGAAGAACTATTTTTAATATATAATGCTATCTTTGTCCCAAAATAATAGTCACATTTCTTTAGATCTGTAGCAATTGACAAGGAATAAACCTAAATATTTACGGAAAGTACTGACCAAGAATAATTTTTTTTGAATGGTATTTAATGCCCGTTTTTTGCTGAGGCACCACAGGAGGTGAACACTGATGATACATGAAATGAAATGATATATAGGGAAAGTATTTTTTTTTAAGGAAGGAAGCATTTCAGGCCTAAGTTTAGGATATCTCCCTGGCATTTGCCATTTGTAAGAACACTGAGGAAAACCTGTAAAAAACTTCAGACAGGGAAGATGGTCCTGGCGGAATTCAAACCCCAGATCTCCTGCTCACGAGTCCATGCTTTAGTGACCTCAGCCACCCGTGGCGGTCAAGAATAATAAGATGGTATTAGTAGTATTCTCAGATGCCTAGTCACTCAACTTGACGTACAGCAGCACATTGAAGAGATAATGGAGAACAAAAGGTAAACACCCTGTCACCATAAACTGTGACCCATGTGACTTTATAGCAATACTTCCCATTAATCTTCATAATTTAATCGTGACATGTTGCAAGGTTAGGAAAATTTATTCAGTATCTCTGTAGGAAAATCAAAGGCCTTTGTAATGATGGTAACAAGTTCATCTACTGTGAATGTAATTTGATGTTGGAGAGACTGTATGAGAAACTTCCGAGCACTTTCCTTTATCACACTTCTCTTTGCAAGACATCATTTTTACTTGCACGAAGCAGGTGATCATAAATACTCTGCCTCTGATCATCTGCAATATTTTTCATTTCTTCCATTGTTTGAGTACTATCTTTCTTTGGACATACAAATTGCACAATATTATTCTGATGTTTGTCAACAACCTTCAAAATCATAAAATAGGTACCGCACTTGCCTAATGCATATTCTGAACCTAACACCTAAATAGATAAAACTCCTAACACTTTACCCAAAATTCCAAGCAAGTTTCAAATGTTCTGTTACCATCTCTAGTTCAGTGCTCTGTGCATACCAGGTTCATTTTTTTTTTCTAGAGCAAACAAGGTCTTTGAGTAAATGTGACTATTAATTTGGGAGACAAGAGGTGGTATATGGCTCTTGCTTTTCATTTCATAGGATGAGGGAAATAATGTGTGGAAAATTTGCTTAGGTTGACAAACTCATATAAAATTTAAGGAAATGTATGTGAAATTACCTTCAAGAATTAGACCCAAATTCGTGGGTTCAATCCCTGCTGGGCTCAGTGGATTTTTTTGGGTGTAAAAATCCTAAGTATGGTTTCCTTTAGAAAGGAAGTAAAGCCATGGGTCCAGTTTCATAGATTTACAGCATGTAAAAGAACCTCAAGCCTGAAAGAAGAGGCCTCTGAGCCAAATTTATTTGCTGTTTCACGTCCTGAATTGTATGGAATGCTGATAACACACATCGATAAGTAAATCAAATAAATAAAATAAAACCTTCAAGAAGGGATTTTCATGAAAATGCATCTGATATTTTCATGCCTCTATAACATTTCCTTATGATGTAGACACTTAGATGGCAAGAGTTCTGATTAGATCGTCCTGTACATGTGCCACTTTTGCACAATAATGGGACCTGGCCTAAAGTGGGGGTTTTTGGGTGAGAACCAGGGTTGGAATCAAATGTTTTGATGAGGGGGTGGAAGTTAAGTGCAATATACTGACATAATTATATTTAACCTTATATAAAAATGATTAACAGTAATACCAGTAAGCCTATGGAATAGTCCAAAAGAAACACTTTTTGAATCGATGGAATATTCCAAATAATAAGGATACGATCACAGAATTAACAGGAACAGTTTGCTTTGATGTGACGAAAATCTGTTAGACTCTTTTCTATGTGGAATATCTATTACAGAATAATGCCCACACCATAAACTGGCAAAACTCTTTCAACGTTTTCACAACAATAGAACTAGTGATGTTTGAAGGCACTAATTTCAACATCTTACATAAGGACTCAATTTTTTCATCACCAAATAATAATAATAATTCATTTTCTTCCTGTGGCCACCACATTTTATTTAAAATTTTACACTCAAAAAATGAACTAGCATTGGAAAATCTTGTGATCATATTGTCCACTAATCCTTCAAGCTTGAAATTTCTGAGTGATTTTATTAGTGTGTTCAAAGGCTCAGAGATAGGGTGACCTTTGAATGTTTTCATAGCTGAATATTTGACTTGAGCAGTTCGAAGATGAACACCATTTTGTCTTTGATTGCAATCAATGCAAAGATTTATTTCTTAGAAGCAATTATAGTGTTAGTTTTCCTACACTGCAGATACAGGGAAAGTGACTTTATTGTTTCCAGTACATCCCTAAATAGAACCAGTTATATGATGAAATTCCATAAAGTCGTTTTCTGGAGCAATCCACAAAAGGTTATTCTGTGAGAATGCTTGATTTCTTAGATTGTAAAATACTGGATAAGTAATAAATATATATATATGTATATATATATATATATATCATATTCTATGAAATAGAACAGAATACACATGGTATCTATTATATCATGTACTGCAAGTTCCAGATTATGATTCAAACAAAGAATTACAATATTAGTATTATATTTATCATGAAAATACATAGCTGTTTCTTTGTGGCAAATTTGTGGCAAATCGTATCAGCCGCTTAGATAAAATCTCTTCAGAAATATCATTACTAATAAAGCAAGGGTAAAATTGTCAGCAACAGCATTTAATGAATTTAACTCTACTATATCACAGAAATAGTTGCATGGTGAACCATTAACTAGGCATAATTCGTTTGCTTGATTAGTGCTTTTGTCAACAGAAATGCTATAAATATAACTGGAATCAATGTGAACTTTGATATAAACTTTTGAAAATTAAGAATGGTTTGTTTTCTTTACATATGAGATACGCTGTTCTAAACACATGCATATTCATTTATAATTTCTCTATATTCTTTTCATTCAAAATTATTTCATATTTCAAGTGAAATTTATTCCTCCCATGATCACTACGTTTATCATTTAACTTTATATTCTTGTTTGCATTCAATCCTTTGATAAAATTTGTCTCAATGTATATTTTACTGTCTTTAATAACACTGTATTTTTAATTTCTAAACATTACAATTATATAACCCTCCAGCCAAGGATGATTTATTTTCCATTTATCGAAATCTCACTTCGTCTTTGCATCCCCAGATTAGGTTACCACACTTAATCTCACAATTTGCACTATATTTCACTCTCACTTGCCTTGGCATGCTGTAATTTTTACCTGTTGAGTAGAAGATGTAGACCTATTGATGCTATTAAGTATGACTTCCTTCGGAAGGGAAGTAAAGCTGTGGGTCCCATGTCGTACATTTACAGCTTGAAAAAGAACCTCAAACCTGAAAGAAGAGGCTTCTGAGCAAAATTTGACGGCTGTTTCATGCCCGGAATTGAGTGGGATGCTGATGATCTGAGTTTTTAAAGAGCGTCCTTAAATAAAGCGAATCAAAAAAAAAAAATCCTATTGATGCTTGAGATTCTGATAGGCCCACACCATTTGATTCTGTTACTGTAAACCTTTTTATCACAAATTTATCCATGTCGACCAACTATTAATCATCCAGTTTCCTTAAAAGACATTGAACTGACTACCACAAAACATCAATCACTATCGCACTCATTGTCATAGCATATATTTAAATTGTATTATTGTCAGTTTAAAAGGAACAGACACAAAGCAGCAACATAAACCATTGTCATGTTTCTGTTACATGTCTAATCATTGTTAGATGATATAAACTGCTGCAATGCATTGTGCAGTTAATTCATTCATGGAATATCATTATAAAGGAATTAATTGTTCTTGTTTACAGCAATTGCATTGGAATTTTAAAACTTCAGTTTATACACTGACGTTTATGAAATGGGAGGAAAATATTTCCCTTGCAAGAAAGGGGTTTTTATTTGATAAGCTGGGGAAATTCTTTGACAAGAGAGGGAAAATACCCCCATTCTCCCATTAAGTCGAACCCTAGTGGGAATAAACTAAGAAATTATTCCGATTTTGCACTGTCTCTCTCTTTGTGTTAGTTTCAATGCTTTACTCTCTACATCTACTACCCTCTACTGCATTTCCACCTGTATTTTAAGCCTGTTTATTGTAATCGGTTATTGACAATAATTAGATTTTAAGGAAATTTGTGTAAATATTCATACTTGTCTGAGTTTTCCATTTTCACCATCTTTTGATCTTGAATTTTTCATGTTTATAAGGTCAAATTTTGCTTAACTGTCTTTTGTTTGTTGATTGTTATTCTAAATAGTAAATTGAATTATGATTTCCATGGAAATAAAGAAGTTCTGTTTTTCTCTGTTTAGCCCTTTTATCTGAAATATGGTAAATGCAAATCAATAAATAGGAGAATAACTTATTATTAGACTGATCAAATTTTTGTTTTATTAAAATGAAAACAGAAAATTATTGCCTTAATATTTGAAGTCCCTATGTTCTCTTTTAATCTCTGATTAGCTTAATGTTTTACCATAAAGAATGATAAGCATCCATAATCCAGAATATAGATTAAAATTGGAGGCTGGTAAACCTGTGCTTCTTGAGCCACTACTGGCAAGTTGCTCAGATTTTGTTAATCTGATTGTCTCATTTAAGCAGATAAAATTGGTTCCATTTGTTATAAAGACTTTTAACTGTAAAGGTATTTTAAACTGTGATATTTCAATGAATTACATAAAAAGGGGCAATTTCAATCCTTGTCCACACCAATGCAGTTTTTCATAGCCTGACTACACATCGCTCAACAAAGAGGAATGCCATAAAGAACGACAAAGCATCAAGTATGTCATAAGAAGGTTTCAAAAAGAACTAATAAAAAATTACCATTAACAGAAAGGCACAAGTGCTTTGGAAACTGAGAAACATAGAGAAAAACAAGTTATCAAAAAATTCACATGTCATCCTTTGGCAGACAATCTTCTGTTCCATACATGCAAACGGTTAGTCATTTTCCACATCAAGAATTTTATCTCTCCATCTAGCAAGTGAATGGCTGATGCTTCTCTGTACTTAATGGTTTGTAATTCAATAATATTTTGGGAAGTGTATTATTGGACTTTTATTGTATACGGGTCGGTTCTGGTGGTAACCATACTTGCCTCCTAAACCCAAGATCACCAGTTCAATCCCGGCCAGGATCGATGGATTTTTTTTCGGAAGTAAAAATCCTAAGTATGGCTTCCTTCGGGAGGGAAATAAAGCCGTGGGTCCCGTGTCCTACATTTACGGCACGAACCTCAAATCTGAAAGAAGAGACCTTTGAGCAAAATTTGTCGGCCGTTTCACGCCCTGAATTAAATTGTACGCTGATGACCTGAGAAGTTAAAGAGCGTCCGTAAATAAACCTAATAAACAATTGTATATATGAGGGATAAGTCATGGCAACTATTTTTTTTCCCTCGCAAACGAGGGACAACTTGAAAAATGTAAGATATGCGATTGAAAGTGAGTGAAGTGCACTTTCCAATGAAGCCACACTAGATGGTGTATGTTAGCTGAGCTGCGTGTCTCAGCACGCCCCAAAGTACTGTTGTTGAGCGACAATGGTCAGGAATGGAGATCACGTTTTTGATTGATTTGATTTATTTACGGACGCTCTTCAACATCTCAGGTTATCAGCGTCCCATTCAATTCAGGGCGTGAAACGGCCGATAAATTTTGCTCAGAGGCCTCTTCTTTTGGGCTTGAGGTTCTTTTTCGTGCCGTAAATGTATGACACGGGACCTACGGCTTTACTTCCCTTCCTAAGGAAGCCATATTTTTACGCCAGAAAAAATTCATCAATCCTGGCCGAGTTTGAACCCCCGATCTTGGGTTTAGAGGGCAAGTATGGTTACCACTACACCACCAAGATCGACAAATGGGGATCACGAGAGTGAACAATGTGCCCATGTAAAATGACATTTCTCCGCGGCAGGAATTGCAATGGATGAAACGTGGGCAAGGACTTATGAACCAGAACTCAAGCAACAGTCCAGTGAATGGGTCACCATGCGAACTCCTTCACCAACCAAAGACATGGACATTCTGGCATATAACATCATTTGAATGCCCACTATTATGGTGTCACAATTGCAATAAACTGTAGGCAACAAATGGCCAGAACTTTTCAATTATGGCATTATTCATTATTCTCCATGATAACACGATAATTCACATAGCTGAGCTGTGTCAAGTGCTTTTACAGTTGTGGGGATGGGAAGTTCTTCCACGCCCACCATATTTGCCCGATATCAGTCCCTGTGTTTGTGATTTCATCCCCAAAGTGAAGCAGCTATAGCGTGGGAAATGTATTCATCAACAGACTGACGGTCTGTTGACGGGCAGAGTCCTCACAGTCGTCTACCTTTCCAACATAGCATGATCCACCAGTCGTTTAACAGTTGACAATGTGAGCAAAGGTCTCATGAAACATGTCTTGAATTTTTAAATTTTGAGAATGAAATCGTAAAGAGTGTTTTATCATTATATTAATATTTTAAATGTTTTTAACTCAGTCTGATTCCTTGTTCATTAAGAGTGAGGTCATGAAGGTGTTTTTAAACATTTTAAAATATTTTATATACTGGGGATTTTGTACTCATTTTCACTGTGTTGATCCCTGAATATGTTAGAATTGAGATTCTGGATCATTTCAAAAATAGCTTCGGTTAAATAAATCAGCATCTGATTATGACTTGGTGACTCGTTAACTGTTTACAGCATGTTGCATCAATGGTCACCTCTCATTACACTTTCTTACATCACAGTTCACGTACAACACTAGGTATTTCATAAGCTGTTAGCTGATACAGTATTTCAAGATCACCACCACAATTCTACATCATAGGTACCATTTCTTGAATGTAAAAAATGAACTGTACAAAGACTAAAAGTTGTTGGAGATTTTCACATGTTTTACATTAATTATGCCATTACTTACACATATTTATTGTAATGTAAATAACCTTTTTTGTGTGTAAAGGCCCAATCCTGATCCTAGCTTATTAGAACAAATTTACTCCAAGTAAGCTATTAAAACATCACAAAAAGATAAAATTGCAACAAAAATAGATAAGGAATACATGAAAACAATTTAAACAATATAAACAGGCCAGAGAAAATGAAACTTAGGCATAAGGGTAAAAGAGCATTTCAGAAACATAGATTACAAAGAAACAGAAAAATTTGCAGTCGCTGCGCACTTGATCAAAAAACCATGAAATACAGACAGAAATGTAATTATTAATAACAGCAAGAAATCATACAGAATGAACTATTTGGGGGGGTGGGGAATTATACACACCCCAAAAAAAAAAATTGAATGAATTTTTAAATTCTACCAGAAGATGACTCAGGAAGTTCATCAGGCATATGTAAGAGGAAGATAGAGTTAATGGTGAGGAAACAACAGCTGGGGAAAGAAACTGAGGAATGCAAGTGCATTTAAAACATTTCCAGGCAATATGAATGAATTAATTTATTTCAATAATATCTTCACATAAACTAATTTACAGTTTCATTAACTTTACCTAACTAGAATTTTGTACAATTATTTAATAAAAAGAATATGTGAAAGTTCATTTCATTGATAAATTTTACATTTGATTGATTTTCTTAACAATTATCTGCTCATATTTACTTTCGGCTTATCAGCAGTTTCCTACTGGAATCCGGAAGACTTGGGCCAACTATACCTAAATAACACAACTAAATCTCATAAAAATATCTTAGTATTTAATACAAAGAATATTTTTAAATCAAACCATTCAGCCATCTATTTCTTTAACATTTATTGTGCATGACCTTCAAAGCTCACTTACACCACTTAATTCATAACTTGTACATATATTCTAGAGTTTCCTACATAAAATAGTTTATTGGTCTGAATACATAGCCCCCAGTTTGTGACCCATTTATGTTACGGCAAAGCAAACAACACTGAAATGTAGGTTGGTACAGAATATGTTCAAAATATGTACCATCACTTGCCACACATTGTACATAACGTTTCTGAAGATTATTGAACAGATTGATGAGCAAAGTTTGCTGCAAGGAGACAAAATTTCACATAGTTCAGGAATATTTGTAGATGGGTCATCTGTCTTGAAAATGATTCCTTCAGCATGCCCCATATTGGAGGAACAGGCAGAATACGGGAATGAAGTTCCACAAGAAATCAGCCAATATCCACAATGTTGTTGCTGAAGGGCAAGTGGCTCCCCCGCAGTGTAGGCTGTTGCTCCATCTTGCTGCATTCATTGTCGTTGGAAGGGTAAGTTTCTGGCACGCAAACCCCGCACATGAATGGGGTAATAATGAGATCTCTAAGGCTCCTGGTTTACTGTTTGCGGATTCTGTGCAGCATCCTTGACTAAATAAGGGCCCAATATTCCATGATCAAATCGTAACCCGGGCACTGTGCAGTGGTTTCTGCATAACGCCTCCAGGCCGTTAAAACATAAAAATCTAGCAGTTTTGTCTGTTGATGTAGCCATCAAGGTGAGTATGACTTTCATCTGAAAACCAGATGTTGCAGATGAAATCTGAATCCTCATATGTCATAGACAACAACCTGTTTGACGTTGAACAACTTGAGTTATGCATGCAATCTACCCAGTTCTTGAAACATCTGCCCAACAGACCTATTGCTCAAACCAAGTTTCAGTTATGGTGACACCTGTGGAAGAAGTAATCCCTGATTTCTCGTTTGTGCCGACCTGTTGACATAGGACTGATCCCATATGATGGAACTTGTCAATAATGGCTAACATTGTTTTGTATTTGGTACCTGATTATTAAATCTCTTCTAATACTGTTCTTTAAGGGAAAGTCCATTCTGATGTCCTACTCCTTATGACGAAATAATGTTCCACAAACACCTTCTCTTCTGTAGTCAGAACCATGATTGCAGGGAAGGGGAGGGGAAAAACGCAATGTGTCAAACTATTATATACAATAAATAACTATTTCATTGTTACGGAAACTAGGACAGTAAAAATGAATGGTCGATAATTTTAGTGTTGTTTGTTTTACCACATATTGTATTTAACTTCCTACCTGATATTAATATTATCATTAAGTTTTCTATTCCTTTATATTTAAATTCTCTTCTTTGTTACACCCTCTAATCTTTCTCCGCAATTTTTCTTTAACCTTCCAGAAAATAAATAAGTTAGTGAAGTGCCAGTTTAAAAAATCTAACCAAATATTGTGTTTTAAAAATGATTCTTCTTAGATTTCTGCATAAAAGTTTTCACATTAATTGAGCTTTTATTTCTTATATGAAGCAACAATATGGAAATACTATAGTAAAACAGCTAGTAGGATAAAGTTTATATCTAATCAAGCGGAGTTGGAGTTTTCTTTTACATTAAAAACTGTAGGTACATTTTTTATTCTCATTTTGACAGATCTTAAAGCATTGGGGCATGAAAATTTTGACAACAGAGTGAAGGTGTCCCAACTAGGACATTACAAACAGATCAGACTTTAAGTCTAACTACATTGGTGGTTTTAGATTAAAATAACAGAAATTTCATTAAAATTGTTGAATTGTGACATTTTTCTAACATTTTACCTAAAAATTGAAACACATTTTTTAATTTAAAATATTAAGTTTTAGCATCCTGTAAAACCTTATTTTTAAAAATTATTGCTGTTAATAATAAAATAAATAAATAAATAAAGTGAACATAGAAGAAATTTAAGTTATAATTTATCTACTGGTTTGTGAAATATTTTTATTTGGGGGGGGGGCTTATTCAAGAAAAGTCAGTAATTAATATTCAATATAACAAAAAGTATAAACAAACAACTCGATCAAACACCCTAATCCATTGTGTGCGTGGCATTATGTTAGCGAGTAAAGCATTGTAATGGTGACAAATCTCTTTTTAACTCCGGCAGGAAAAGGGAGGGGGAAAAAGAATATGAACGTGAGGATGCGAAACCACTATCTTTACAACTATAGCATGACGCTCTAACCGTGTGAGCTATCATGCCGTTGCATTTGAAAGCCTTATTATCTAGTTATTATTGTCCAAGTCACTACCTTCGGCTCTCTCCGCTGTCGCTAGGGACTCGCCTGCAGCATGGAGCGTTTCTGACCTCCGTGTAAGAATAAATTTATCCAACCGGCTTACTTTGAGTTAACAATGGCGGTAATTACCTTGCCATTTTTTCTCAGAGTGATAATACAGCGATAGAAATTCTTTACCTAACCGCGCCAATAATATTTTAGCATCAGCCAATAGCAGTTTGGGATTTAACAGTAGACAAACCGCCACGTGTGGCCGAGGTCGTTAAGGCACGGACTCGTGAGCGGAAGGTCTGGGGTTCGAATCCCGCCAGGACCGCCCTCCCTGACCGAGGCTTTTTCCAGGTTTTCCTCAGTCCTCATAACTAGCAAATGCCGGGGAGGTACCCTAAACTTAGGCCTGAAACGTCTCCTTCCTTGAGGAAAAAAATTCTTTCCCAATATATCATTTCATCTCATGTATCATCAGTGTTCACCGCCTGTGGTGCCTCAGTAGTAAAAACGGGCGTTAAACGCCATTAAAAAAAAGAGAGTGGACAAACTCCACGTTGAATGGCAGCCTATAGTTGCCACAGAGTGTTTGAGGTCACTTTTCGACATTGCCTTAGCACAACAATAATATTTTAGCTTCAGCCAATAGTAGTCTGGAATTTAATAGTGCACAAACCCACAGCTGTTGTACAGTTTATCAGTGTTATTGTTGAGATACTCTAGAGAACTTGGTGTTAAACACAGCTTCAACCTTGGGCGAGTTCACGCCTTCTTTCACAAGCGGCAGCGGAGAAAGCCTTATGGCACCGAAACTTCGCTTCCTTCGTGTTAGTTCGTAGGTGTGAATGATTTTTATCATGCCTATTCCATTTTTTTGTTTCGTGTAGCGTGGAGTGTGAGTGAAAGTGTTAGAGTGGAAGATGTGGGAGGTAGTAGTAGTGTGTATTATTATTATTATTATTATTATTATTATTATTATTATTATTATTATTTTTATTTTTTTTAAATAATGAATGCATCAAAACAGTTCGTTAGCCTGGTATGTGGGAGGGAATGTGAGTGTAATAGTACTCTAAGAAAGCATGGAAAAGTTTGACATTTTACGCCTCTTATAAAAGTAACGGCAACCGTACGTCAATCACTGTGAAGTGTGCAACAAGAATTTCAATGATGAGTTCAACTTTAAACGCTATCAGCGAGATTACCATTGTCGAGTTAGAAAGCAAACAATGACGTGCAGCTTAAGTAGTCGTGAAATAACATCGGGACTTCTTTTATAATCAGTACATGAAATAAAAGTAAAATCGGTAAAACTACATTTCTCATCATTTGATGATTTTAAAAACTGGAAGCAAGAAATTGAGAAGACAACAGGATCGAAGTTTGTAAAAAATCGTGGTTTTTACATTGCTTCTGACAATACTGTAAGACATTATTATGCGTGTCATCGCTCAGGCAATTTCATTTTTAAAAGTAAAGGTGTCAGACACTTAAAGTTGCAAGAAAGCAATAAAATCGGTGGTGTATGTTCTGCAAAGATACAAGTAAGGACCATTTCCCTATGCTGCATTATGTTTCTCATTTCCTTTCGTGTGATTAACTACTAATATGCTTCCTACAATGTTACTTTTGGTATTTTGTTGCTTGTTTCTGTGCGTTATGACTTACATCAGCCTGATATTTGTTGAAGTCCTACGTCAACTTCGCATAGGTGCAGATTGTCGGTTTACTCCGTTACCTTCCGCTGCTGTTCGTGAAAGGAGGCGTGGCCTCACCCAAGGCGATGCTGTGTTTAACGTCAAGTCTCTAGTGACGATCATATCAATCGTTAGCCGACTGCATGATTCTAGCTGGGTATGCGACGATAGTTGGAATGCAGCGATGGAAAACATTGTAGTAGACAACGTCTAAATCTTGTATATTTTACATTGTAACTGATATTGTGCAAATGTTATGGAAGCTAAAATACACACTGCTCGCTTTAAAATTTAAACGGCCATAAGAGACACGTTAAACCGACCCCACATTTTCTTAGAAGGAACAAGTATGACTCATCGAAAATACGATGGCAATACAAGCAAGTGCCTGAATTTGATCAAGGGAAAATTGTTGCATATCGAGAGTGCGGAATGTCATTCTCATGTTGGACGAAATGTGTCCACAGCGAAACGAATATGAAATCAGTGGATCGCGGTTGGACGAACACACATACATGAAGGCTTCCGAACTGTCAAACAGATCATTTCCACATTATTATTATTATTATTATTATTATTATTATTATTATTATTATTATTATTATTATGAATGCGTGGCAATTTTAATGACCAGCAATGTATATTTAAAAATTACAGAATAATATAATCTTTAAACTAAAAAACATAATAAGATATTTATAGGCTCGCATTTCAAAGTAGGTAGGTACTTGTAATCAAAATGGGCATTGTAAAAAATTATTCAAGAGCCCATATTAAGGTGTTGCAAGCCAATATGTTTTAAAAGGGCCTCCAGTAAAACTGAAGTCGGGCTCCGAGGGGAAACTTCAGAATTTTAAATGAATCTATGAATGATATAATATAATTTTTAAATATTTAGCTAATGCTCAACAAACCAAGTAGCTTTTACTTAAAATATTTTTTACTAAAATTAAATATTGAGAAATTAATACATTTTGTGAATCTGAAAAGGAACATATGGAAAAAACAATAATAATAAAATCCTGGTAATGAACTACCTACAATATTGGAAAATGTTCATGTAAGTTTACAGGAAAAAATGTAGTATTAGCAAGATGGAGCAACACCACACTTTGTAATAGACACATGTGAATTATTAAACTACAAATTCCTCTGTAAATGAACTGGATGTGCAGGGCCTATTGTATGGCTACCTGACCGTACACCCCTAGATTAGGGGACTATGATAAAGAAAAAGTAATGTCTACTATACAACCAGCAAAAGATGAAAACAGGAAGTTTGTTGACTATCATTAGGAAATGTTAAGAGTCTATCTTTAGATTTTGTTGGGACTTATGTTAAACATTTAATAAGATGATATAAACTAATGATTTGATTTATTGGTATATTTGATCAAAAAAGTATCTTTTTAAGCCCTGTAACTGCTCAAGATTTAATTTTAGAAAATCTGTTAATAAAAAATTGCTTAATTTATTGACTAATTATGCAATAAAATATATCATTCCATAAATTTCTGAAGTTAACCTCTGTTCCCCAAAGCCCCAAAAGGAGGCTCACTTAAGTTTTGTTCATAGCATCATTAGGAATGCCATTTCCTGCAATAACTTTAGGAAAGGACAGCACTTGGTTGTATTGGTTCATTTAAGATATATTGACTTGTAACGCTTATATAGGTCACCTGTATATTGGATAATTTAATCCAGAAATGAATATATTGTCTGTTCGCTGTAACTTCTATCCTAAAGTGGTGCAGCTTTTTTCTCATTGCCCTAGAAAGACTTATATCCCTGAAGTTACCCACTGTAGCCCCTAAAGGAAATTACAGTTTAAAATTTGATACTGGCTAGTTTTCATTCGGAAAACACAATAATCTTGAGATATTATGCATTTTGTAATTTATGCACATGGTGCTCTCTGTGCAGTGCAATTTGTTTCATGCATCATGTGCTGGTGTTGTTAGTATTGTAAAACACTGTTAAAAAGTTTGTAATTGTAACCAGAGCTAACAATTAAATACATTTTATCAGCTGTTTGTAATGCAACTTCATTCATGTTTGTTTTGTGTTGGGATAGAAGAAACTAAAAACCTAAAAATATGAGCAATAAAACAAAAAGGACAAGGGCAAAATCTGCCGTTTATAGATAACCTTAAACCTTGCAAAAGAGACTGAAATTACTTTATTATGGAGAACAAAAATGACATGATCTCTTATTGTAATACATAGCAATATTTTAAATATGCAGAAAAAAAACAAGATAAATTAAATGTTTTATTAAGTTGAGAATAATAAAATACTTGGCATGACTTTCATTGAAATTTCCTGTACATGTTAATGTTGGTTTTTTTGTCAACTATCATGTCTTGTAGTGCTTTACACTCATTTTATCATTCCTGCACTGTTTGCTGCTTACACCCACTGCATCTGCTTGATTTAGAAAATAACAACTTTCTCTCAGTATATTAGAGTTTTAAGTTGTATTCACTCTATTTCAATCAAATCTTACCCTGTATTTAACAGATGTTCAACCAGGGTCTGTATTAACACTTGGACTTGATCAAAGTAAATGGTGAAGAATAAACTCCTGTTCATGCCACAGTTAAATGTTATATTTTAAAGTAAAATCACGATATACACTCTGCGTACCGAATTAATATGGTCCAAAATATTTCTCACCCCTCAGTATTTTGAAATAACTAGTCAAAAGTAAATATTATTAATTTTATTGTTACAGTGTCTTAAAGATACAACTTTTAATAATCTACTATGGTGTTCAGTATTTGGTGTGATGTACATTGTTGCTGTGGCAAATCCGTTTTCAGAAACTCTCTACATGTGGTTATTTGTTGGTCAGTAGATGCCCATTCTCCCTTCATCTGTTTAATTAATATTTAAGTGTTGCATGGTCTAGGTTGTCTATAAATACACTGCCCTGCAGTCTAGCACACAAATCTAAAGTTTGCAGAGTTTCATGACCAATCAGTCCAGGCATCATTGAAGTTCTTCAGAATGACATCCATGGTTCATTTAGCAGTGTGTGCTGTTGCACCATCTTACATCAGAATTCCAAGTGAACGACGTGGATATGTCTAGGGTCACCCATGACTTCTGTTACAGGAAGAGTTTTTGTCTGTAGTACTCTCCATCCACATTTTGGTTTTGTGAGACGATATGCCTCCAGTAACCATAAGCAAAATCTGTTGAGGGCTGTTGGTCCTGATGTATTTATTCTGACAGTTTAGTTTGGGATGCACTACCATTGAACTGTGAATAAGATATGTGCACATTTTATGCCTTCCTCTGGAGTGTCTTCTGCAAATCCAGCATCAATCAATCTTTTGCAAAAGTTTATTCGGTCTCCAAGAATAACTTTACTGATTCTTTGTAATAACCTTCCCCAGGCTGTAGATTTAACGTATCTCCTGACTGTTGTCACGCCCACTTGCTTATTTCGGTTTTGAATGTCATTGCAATATCTTCACTAGACTTTTTTCCTGTCATCTGATTAAGTGTCTAACTTTGTCCTTAGTTTTAGAAGTGAGTTTTGTTGGTTTGACATCGTCATTCCTTGCCCATTTTATTTTCTGAACGTGTTTCTGTCAACTTTCCATCTTTCATCTCCTTTAGTGACATGCCGGACTGATAGAGACATTGAATAGTAGGCGTTACATGTTCTCGTTGTGAGGGCCACATCTCCAATAATCGATAAATAAGCCTTAGTGGTGCCGAATCATGCTCTAAATAATGATTAAACAATATACGTCGAGATCTGAAATATGGACCGTAAGTTTCTCACCGAGGTTTAAACTAACGGTATTTTAAAAGCATAAAATTCTTCTTACGTGTACTGAATTCGAAACATTAAATCCCTTAAGATTAACAAATTGACATATTTTAAAGTCTGGCATATCTTTTAATGGTGAAAAAGATTGTGTTGTCTTAAAACAATACAACATGCCGAGAATGAGAACTGTTCCCCCTGCTACCTTGATAAATGTTACCAACGTAAATAGCAACAGACTAGGGCCTTATTCCACAAGGTCTAATACATTACAAGTGTATAAGTACAAATTCTTGTAAAGTATGGTCTTGTAACTTTCTATTCCACGAAAGTAGTACAACATTTGTAAAGTACTAGTAAAAAGTTACAAGTGACGTCATAATTATAAGATCAAGATGGGGGAACAGCTATTTGCCACAAGTCGCAATAGCTTGAATTAGGTTATGTCAGCTCCTTAATAATAAATTGGTACTTTTTTAATATACAGAGCAGATTATTGTCATTTCTGCTAAATTGGCCATTTTCCGAAGATATAATGATAAAATTGAAACACTGTATTATGCAGTTATGAATATTCAAACATAATAATCCACTTTGAGACGACGATCGCATACAGCTATATTTAGGAGCATCAATTTCAGTCGTCGAGAGATGGCATGAGAATCGGGGCTTTCCAATTGCTCTCAGTGATTTATTTTAGTAGTCCAAATGATAATTTATATTTATATTGCTTGAAAGTTACATTCTCATAATAAGCACAAATTGAAAAAATTGTGTCAAAAGAGATTATTTTAAAAGAGAATGAAGAATGAAAAGAAAACATTTTCTTGGTAATTAGCAAGGACCTTAAAAGATGTGGACTCAAATATGCATTTAACCTAACTTTTTATTGTACACAATTATTGAATTATTCTTTCTTTATACATATTACCACACTCATTATCATCATATTTCCTAATACTTCGCATATTTAGGTCAACTGACCCCTTAAATTATTAAAAAGTATATATTTTGCGCTAGTATTGGTAGTTACCAATATCCCTACACTTGTAGAGAAAGTTATACAAATTACCAGTGCCCGACTAATACTAATACCTCTGTGGAACAGAACAACGAAAAATCACATGTTAAGCAGAAACTTTTTTGCAACACAGAAGTTTACTAATAACTACAAGTTACATATCTATACACTTGCAATGTATTAGACCGTACTTAAGTGGAACAAAATCCAGCATAAAAGCGCGCGTATTTCAAATTACTGATAAATATGTTGATTGCAAAATATGCAGTAGGGTGAGAAATTTTTGGACCACTCTGTATTTTATTATAAAGATAAAAGCTAAATATATTAGACAACCACATTTGTTACTATAATTATTAATACATTTTCCAAAAGTCGTTGATATCAAGCCTGCTCTCTGTGGAAACTTTACTCCAATTCATTTTATGATTCAATATTGATCTTGTAAAGGAGTTGTTGAGTGTTTTGTGAGGTGAAGCAAGCCAGGAAAGCTTTCCTGAATTCTCCACGACACTGATCTGTTGGTTCGTTATGAAGTTATAATAAATTAAAATTGTTTGTTCCATACTACGTTTCTGAACCATTCAAACATGTACAAGAAGAGGAATGAACAACGCAACACCCTGACATTGCACTGATTTGCGCTACCGCGTTATTGCTTCCCGAGGTGGGGGACTGCTGGTTGTTTAGTGCCGCCGACAGCGAACACAGGCAAAGTGTTTGTTCTGTCATAGAAAGAAGTTCAATTTAAAGCATTGTATCAAACAAAATGTTTTGATAGATAGTAAGCTTGAGAAAATTAATCTTTTTTAATTAAACTTAGGATTATTTTCACTATGCACATCACTATAAGTGCTTATTGTATCCAGCCAAAGCTTGTGGTCATATGTGCTTCGCTTTGACATGTTTTATGTTTCACATTTAATATAGACCCTGAGTTAACTGTGTTTTGATATGTGGTAATATGGTTTTTGCTTCTTTCTCTTTGCGCGTTGAAACCGATGGTTTGTTTTCTTTTTGTTTCAAGCTGCCATTGAAAGTAAGTAATTTCATTTTAGTGAGTTGGTATTTTTTGCAGTATTAATTTATGCAGGGTATGTTTATGTGGTGATGTGTGTTTGTGTGTCGTAGCTTTTCGGAAATGCATTATTTGTTGCAAATTTTGAATTTATTATTGGGCATACAGATGTGGAGCATTAATATAAAGCAAACAATTATTGAGTGTGTCAGATTACAAGCATGCTTATAGAGAATGACGTTTTAGTGTGTCTTATTTTAAGGAACAAATGTCTGTTATTTATCTGAATGTTATTTTTGGTACTGTGCAGGGTGAATTTAAATGCTACGAGTGTAACAAAATAAGCTTTACTGCCGGTTTAGTCTGTTTATCTAAATTCATCCTACACTTAGTAGTTTTGTGTAATCTTAGAAATATCCAATTAAATACAACTAATTGTTTAGAATCTCTATTTTCATGTTTATAGAGCACCATCATTGACCACAATGAAAAGTTCCTCTGCATTTTATGTTGTATTGGTGTAGTATCTGTCTCTGCCATTCTCATATTTAAGCGTTTTCAAAGTAAATATTTATATAATTCAGTAAAATTCCTCGTAACCGGCAATACCAAAACAACGGCATTTTGCAATAAGAAAAGATAGAATAAAACTATCGCAGTTTTAGACATGCTGTCATTTTGATTTTTTTTGACGTTGACTTTCATAGTAACAAACGTAATAAAGTGGCAATCGCACGTTGTCGCACCTGTGCATGTGAATTAATCTGCTGGTGCGCTGAAACGCAAGCGAAATATTTCTAAGCGTAAACAAAATTAGGAGTTGATGGATAAAATGGAAAACTTAATTAATACAACTTCCTCGTCTTTGTAGTTGTAATCGGTTGCTCTACCTTGATCTCTACATCATATGGCCACCAATTGACATTGTCATCGGTTAAGGCAATTTTAGCACGTTATTATTATTGTGAATGTACAGTGTTAGGCACTGAGTATAAAGTTTATATTTCAAAGATTCGTTTCTAAAACTACTTGAGAAATGCTCAATTTGTGCATGGAAAACATGTTTATTCAGTATGTCTTTACATATAAAAGTAGTTTCCAGTTATCCGTCAATGGTATTGACGATCGGTTACCGAATGCGAGAAAATTTACTTTGATTATTAACACACCCATAAACTTAATATCATCCCTTTCCTATTCTAAAGGATGTTTTCAGTGCATACTTTTCCAAGTTGATTTGGTTGCGCTCGAGGCGCAGCCAGCTCTCTGCGTTTCTTTATCTCCACATGTTTTATGGATGTCACCGCATCCTGCTGACTTTTAACTTTAAGCACCGGGGCAGGAAGGGATGCATGAGTTATCGGATGGTATATGCATTTTTGTCCAGTTTTATTCTAAATTACTGCATTTTCTTTTAAAGATTTTAAACGCTAGTTTCTAAAACAAGTCATAACATCATAATTATTGGACTAGATAAGGCATTTAAGTGCCCTTTTAAATATGTCATCGTACGTTAATTGTGGTAAATATCTCTTTGAAAAGAGTTTCAGAATCAGTCTTTCGGTTGAATAAAATTTATTGATGCTCATCAGTATCATTTCTTGTACATAAATTCGCTAATAAACATGTCGGACATTGCATCCAATAGAACTGAAAATTACAAGGGCTAGTCACCAAGGCAGAATAATTTTTTTAAAACTTAAAAGAAGGGTCAAGGTTGGAAGAATTCCCATTGAGTTATATATACAGAGGGTGCCAAAAATGTATACACATTTCAATCAAAGAAAAAACTGTGTTAACATAACAAAACTGAATTCACACAAACAGAAAATGATGAGCACTAATCACCTTAGACTTTTACAGTTACAACAGTTGCTCAAAATGCCCACCATCAGCGTCGATACACTTCTGAGTACGTTGTGCTACTGATTGAGCAACGTTTGCGAAAGTGTTCTCAATGATTGCAGCTCATGCCGTTTCAATTTCTTCCCGAAGTGCTGCTAGTGTAGCTGGTTTTCTACGGTATACGGTACCACGAGTCTCAAATTTGTCTCGAATGCGTGCAATTGGCGGTTCTGTTCTATACACATGTCTCCATTGCCTTTCAATTTCAACAACATTCTCGGTTTTCCAAAACCACTTCAAAAATGCTTTCCGCTGTTCAATCGATAATCTTGGCTCCAATTTGTTGTAGCAACGCTATCATAACGTAATGTGAGTCATCAGTTTACGATAATCTTGACGATAATCTTCGTTTGCTTATTGTTGATTTACCTGTCACGTAGCAACGCTATGATAATGTATGAGAGTCACATCTGTTTACAGAATATCATATTACACATTACTGTTGTTTTTCGGTCCAACTTTGATATATATTAAGTAGATATCTATGTGGAAGTGTATACATTTTTTGTCACCTTCGGTATTTGGCCCAACGTGTCTGCTGGCCCCGTAGCTCGTTTTTCTGTTAACCGTTGTTGATAAACCATTCTGCGAAAGTCGAAGAACGAAATAACTATATTTCTTGCCGACCGAACGACCTTGGTGTTCTTTGTTGTTCGCATGTTTGTTTGAAGCCGAGTCTTACCACCTGTAATGATGGAATTGAGGTATATCTCGCTATGCTCTGATGCTAGAAGCTGAAGCTACCAATGCGCACCCGCTCGCACCAGCAATATCTAGCACTGGCACGTCTCATGTGTGAGCGATTATGCAGATCGGTGAACGCACTCCATAGGAAATTGCCACTTTATCCACTGTTTATCGTCAATTTTCCTGAACAATGACGGCAGCTGTGTTGATGATGGTTGGAGCACCTGGACCGCCCTGCTTTGTTGCAACAAGGCTCTCCTTAAACGCTTTGAGCCAATAAAGAGCGTTTGACTGTGGCAGAACATTAGCGCCATATGCTTGCTGTGTACATGTGCATAGCTCCATGCAGACGAAACAAAATTTTCAGATCATCCCACCACTCGTTACGAAGCGACTCCATTTTACACAGTCGACTGATAACACTCTCTTTGCTGATGTTCTGTACTACGATGCATGCGCGTATGCGCTTCTGATTTTTTCAAAAATTGTTTCATCAGCATATCTCCACTATGTGAGGAGGGTGAGGGGAGCAATAATTCTCAAGCTTTAATGACTAGCCCTCAGCAAGTTGAATTTATGAACATTGTTATAGAGCGCTAGAGCAGAGAATGCAATAAAAAGCATCACTCTCAGGCTTAAAGGTAAATGTGTTTCCCGTGTGTATCTTGTTTACGTGTTGTATTGTTAGCTTAACGTTCCCACTTGCACTTAGCTGTGTAACAACTAAAACGGAATGTGATTAACATTTAAGCTACACAGTTAATTTTAAACCTACAATGACTTGTTTCTGTGTTCTCTCCGCGTGCATTTATTGTACACTTTACACAAGGTAGATAGAATACACACACTATATCGCTCCAGCATTACCTGGAATTTGGCTTTTTCCGCTGTCGTTCGGTACTGAAGCCCTGTAAGGATTAAGTCCATTTATTCGTCCATGCACATGCGCAGACTATTCCCCTCCTTTCACATGATACCGACAGTTATGGCTTTAATGTTAACAGCAATAATCCGTATGCCACCTCTCCCCTGGACCACCTTAATGGACGGAAACAAAATTGACCAATCGAAAAAACACGCAGTCAGACAATACTGCTCTGAAAACTCTGCATTCCAGTACAGCTTGACAAAAAATAAATTTGCGACGTCTTCAACATGCAAAGAAGGAAAGTATTTAATTGTTGAAAAGAGCGCGGACCATGCGTTGAAGGTTAATGTTATTGCTGGTGTAATGAGCAAAGAGGATAGTGAAAGCTATATTTTACGCATTAATGTAAACTTGCAAGAGCAGTGGACCCATGATAGATCTTTGTTTCCTATTAATCAGATAAGTGATTAACTATTTCAGATTCTAATTTTTTATTCAATAGAACCATAATTTACTATTACCGTTTAATGATTAACACAGTTAAAAGCTTTGGCTATACTCCAAAATAATTCACCAACGTGAAGTCATTTGCTATACTTGTACCATTCTGGTATAAATAACACAGTGGATACAGAGAAACAACAAACACAGAGAAGGCGATGTTATTAACTTCAATTGTAAATTCCACTAACATGTATTAGGTCACAAGTGGCGGCACGCACTTTTAACACAGAATTAACATTATGTGTAAGGGCTGAACAACGAACAGAAAAAGGAGAAAAGTTAATACAAATATTGTTCAAACGCATCTTTTAAAAAGAAAAAAAAATCGAAAAATCGTTCTCCTGGTTTTAATGGCAACGAACTTCTCAATGACACTTTGGTTAAGTCTCGAATCTGCAGAATGGAGCATGTCTTGTACACTTGGTATGTTTCACTGAAATTAATACCAGGAGCTGGTCTACACAGTTTTTTAATTTCAATTTTCTCTTCAAAATTTTCAAAGAAAAATTTTATATGTGACTTTGTACACGATTCTTTCATTTTTTTCTTTCTTTCTTCTTTCTTTTTACATTCAGTTAACACGAAAGGGAATAAAGCAACTACTTAAACAATTTACATGAAATTTCACTAACCTGTCATTCATTAACAGTTGACCAGTAGCGAAATAACTACTGGAGAGAGGGTGCATGAGAGCATTGTTACTTCAAATATAATATTGTTTGATGTTGAAATAACTGCACGTTTTCCCATCCTTAAAATGTATTACTATAGTGCTATTAATATAATAATGTGCGTTGCAAAATGATAAGACTAACTGAAGAAACTCGTCATGTAAAGAGAAAAAAATTGAAATAAAATAAATGTTAACTTAAATACATCAAATTATATATAATATTTATCAAATGGTTATTATTCCTTTCAGAGTCTTCCGAATGCAAAAGCAAAGTGATAAGACCATTTGTCATATAAATGAACCCTTTTTCAGAACAACCGCTAAACCCTCTCCAAGCTTCTGGAACACAGACAGTTTATTCCATGCAGATTTAATTCCTGCACACTTGCAAATTGCGATAAACTGACCGGCATAAGATTCCCCATACATTCTCTATAGGGTTTACGTCCGGGGATTTGGCGGGCAATTCCACGACACTAATACTTTTGCTGTGAAACACCCCCTTGTGGATAGTTGCATTATCCTTCTGAAATATCTCTGTTCCAATCGTTTCTGTTCTTCTAGCTGTGTTACCTGCATATCCAGCCCAGAACATCAGAACTTTATTTCTTCTTTTCTGAGGTTATGCCAGTATTGTGTACAACGTACAGAACTGTCCAAGTTGAGTTTCTTTACATCGCTAAATATTGCACTCTTCCTTCTCCTTAGCCGAGTCAACCGTCTCTGTGTGTGGTGGGGCTGCTGTTTCTTCTTTTCCTCGTATCTCAGTACGTTTGTTTGACAACGCCGATTTATGAACATTGACAGTGCAAGTTGTCCCAGCCTGCAACAAAACTACGTTCTGTCTTCCAACCTGTATGTTTGTAACTATCCCTACAATAATTTGATGTACTTAAGGTTTGATTTAATTTTTTCTTTGTACACGGCGAGTTTCGTCAGTTGGTCTTATTTTGCAACGCATTTTATCATCTAATGGTCTCTAAATATATTATTCAGCAACGATAGTCTTGATACAGTACGAGAGAACCGCGGGACGAGATGGTACGTGCACAAAATGGCTCATGTGCATCTGCTGTCATCTCAATACTCACAAAGTTACCGAGACACTGATTTGCACTGTGACAGCATACCGAATGCCGTCAGACAATAACCGCAAATACAAACAGTAGGCATAAACACGTATTACATAAAACCATAATAATTTTTGGGGGTTGCGCAAACCAAGAAACCTATACGTACAAATTGACCATTGCTATAAAAAAAAAAAAAACACCTGTCCACACATTAAAATTATCCAATAGAATGTACTGCCTTAATTGGCAACATAAATGTTAAACTCGTGCATGTTTTGTTTAGCATATGAATGCACATCTGAATGTTGTCGTGGTTTTTAAAATAACTAGCTAGTAGTTTGTTTTTGTTGTCATTATTAATAATAGAAATATTGATCAGCCTTAACGAATGATATAGTTCATTATTTTCCACCTCTAGCATGAAAATGTAATCTAAAATCTATTTCAGATATTAAGTTTTAAGTAAAAGACGTTGAAAGACATATCCACAAGCACCAAACGAGCCTAAAGGATGTCATTTTATAAGTCGAAAATTTCAGCTCGTCTGGTGATGTATCTCATTTGAAACGGGAGAAAAAGTTTCCATATCTCAAAGTAATGAATGTTTTCCCCCCACGAATGTCATTTGGTGTTATTTTTGGAAAGTAAGGAATCCATAAATTACATGGCCACGTACTTTCCTGATGAGAGTCCATTTTTCTGCAACGAACAGTCCTCGACCTGAGAAAGAAAACGTAAGATTTTTGACAACTGATTGTATTTTTCAACAGTCACTTTTCAACTCTATACCAAGACCAGCTATATTCCAGCATCTTTATACCTTCGGTATGTAATTATTTTTCCAACTCTGCTAATTAAGCGATTGTTTGAGGTAAGATGTTCGCATCTGAAGCAAATCTCTGTTCCAGCAAGCCATTTCTTCCGATTTGAGAAGAGGAAAAAGTCACTGGGAGCATGTGATAGCAGTTCAAAACGCAAGTACTGCAACTTGAAGTGTGCACTGGTGGAAAGGAACATTTCCTTTAACAAATGCGGACTTTTGCCATCCTACAGTGCTTCAGTAATGTTGCATAATACTCCCCGATGATGGTTTTGTACTTTTCCAGGTAGTCTACCAACACACATCCCAGAAGACAGGTTGCGTCTAAACATGTCCACGCACTCCTGGGAAATGTTAATTCTGATGGACGGTGAACAAAAGCGGCACCCATCGCGCTGCAGAATGTTCTATTGAGATCTTTGCAATCTCAGATAGCTCATGCATCTTGATTCGCCCATCTTTTAACACAGCATTGTGCATTTTTGTGATGTTTTATTCAGTCTTTGCGGTAACTGAACGTCCTGAACGGCCATCAAAAAAGGAAGAACGGCGGCTTTTAAACTCAGCAGCCCATTTCTTTACCGTAGAAAATGATGGTGAAGAGTATTTGAAAATGGAATCCAATTCTATATTTGTCTCGGCCGGTGTTAAAGTGTTTTATCACTGTGCAGCATTTTGTCGAAAAAAATGTCAACTTTTTACTTTGCTTGACTATAACAACCAAACAAGCGAAAGCGGTGATTTATTTAACAGTTCTAGTGCAATGCTTTCTATAGTAACATCTATAAATGTATGCAGGGCTGTGGAAGCGATTCTGAAGTATCCGTTAAAAAAACCTTTCCTGCACATCCTTGAAGACTGGCAGAAACACTGGGATATTTGCATTGCATTTGAGAAAGGGCATCAAAATTAGAAAATTGCTGGGACATGGGGAGATTATATTGAGAAATAAAAACAGGCACCGTTTCAGCAGACCAAGTCCGAAAAAATCCATTAGTGAGATATCTGATGACTTCAGAGGAATCCTTTTTAACGATAGCCCATACAGCAGTTTCCGGTAGTAATAGTCTGAAGTATGGCTGGATGCTTTATCCACGTGGATCCAAACATTTGGGGAATCCTCACCACACAACCGCGGAATATCTTAATCAAAAACTGGATCCATGGCAGTGCTGTGGTAGTTGGCTGCATTAATTTTTACATTTCTGGCAACTCTGTGAATGTTAAATTTCCCTCGAGCGCAGTAACATGCAACCAGAATAAACCGCTTGGAAAACTTTTCCTTGTTTTCCCGAAAGAAGTTGAGCACTTGATGGTAGTAAATAGTACACGGTTTGTTGATAAATCCATGAAAACCATCCGTTTCCACTTTTCGCTTGTGGTGTTCATACAGTTTTCTTGTATTGGTGAAGCGTTCTCTGATGTGTTGTTCTTTCAGAACGTGCCCATGTGCTTTATGCCGCCCTAATATAGGCATGTTATCCCATGAACGGCCCCTTCACATTTCCTAATGCGGCTGATAATGTTTCTTTGTGCTGGGGATTTTCTTGTGTCACTACTGCCCTCACCTTGTCTACTAGCCTTTTAGGTCTTGCTAGTTGTGCCTTTTTTCTTTTTCTTTCTTTTTTTTTCAGATTGGCCCTCAGAGAGAATTCATTTTTGGTAATTGTGTTATACAGTCCACACATGACTCACTTGTGGCAAGGCCTTTCTCTTTACACCTTTCTACTACCGTCGAAAGGCTGTAACCGGCGTCGGAAAGCCCCACAATGTACCCCTACCACAAATCAACCAGTTTTGAAGCCATTACGGAGTAATATTTGCATCAGACTGTACCAGCAGACTGCAGGCTCACACTGATGAACTAACGCGATAGCACATTTACCTTTAAAGCGTGCAACTTTCTGGAATTCCTTATTGCAAAACTGAACTTTTCACTTTTTACCTCGCGTTGTCTTATTGGAATTCGCAATTAATTTATACACACACATAGACTACCTTAACGCTAATCTCGGGTAAATTCCAGAAACCAATGTACCCAGTGGTTTGCTGCGGCGAGCTACGGCCTGAAGGGCTACGCTCGCCCCCTTTTAATAAATATAAATTGGTAGGAGATTGTGTGCTAGTAAGTAGATGGGTTCATCATTGTAGTGGTGACAAATCTCCTTTAACTGCAGCAGAAGAAAAAAAGAAACATAAATATATAGCGGATTGTCTCCTTTAACTTCAGTAAGGGAGGCGGGGGGGTTTTCAGGACATTAAGACGCGAACGCATGCCTTCACATTAGTAGTTTAACGCTCTGAACATCTGAAGCTAACAGGCTGTTGGTTTGAACGCGTAATTATCTGTGGAAGTAACACTAACTGCGGCTCGGGATTGGAGCTCCAGATATCTGCTAGGCGTTAAGCATCAATGTGAGCATGTCCAATTTGAGGGAATGGGAGACCGATTCAAAATCATCCGAGCTTAACTGGGGCAAAACTCCGTAGGAGCCATAAAAATGTATTATGCAAAGTTATAAGAAATTAAACATTGAACTTTTTGGGGGTTGCGAAAACCAGAAGCCTTCTATAGGAGCCGGGAAGTTTAATAAACTGGACATTACTCTTAGCAGAGATATTAGCAAAAAAACTCTGTTTACACATTAAAATGATGCAATATAACGACCTGCCTCGATTGACAACATAAATGTAAAACTCGCGCATATTTTTTAGCATATGAACGCACATCTAAATGTTGAGTTTAGTCGTTAGTGAAAAATCATTAAGCTAACAAAGTGTCGTATAGCTAAATTTTAGCGCCAGAAATTGTAAAAAAAGTATGGTCATTCTTTGTTGAACGCTCTCGTGTGTATATCAACCATTAATATCGTCTCAGTCCCCATGCCGCATTCCTGCAACGTTTCCATCCTTAAATAAACTCTTTCCCCACTGTATCATTTGATCTCGTGCATTATCAGTGTCCAGTGCCTGTGATGTATCTAAAAAAGGCATTAATACACAATAAATGAAACTTCATTTTTTCTGACATGGTCTTCCATTTTCATTCAGTCTTTTACCTTTCTGAACAGTACCAGAGCCCTTACTATCACGAAATTACTTCAGTTCCAAATGTTTACTTAGGTAGTTTATTGATTTAAACTGTATGTTCTACTGAGCAGACCGGAGTTTGATCCCAAAAATAATTAAAGGAAATGTGTGATGAACAGAGAATCTAGGGACGCAGTTTCCTCTGTTACGAGGCTCACTAGATAAGTGTTGAGACACGAAACACTGGCCCCTATGGAAAGCATTGCTGCTGGGCCGAAATTATAGAGTCATGTATTGCAATGGTAGCAGGCAGAGCGCTGTTATTTCTGCATTTTATGTTTTAAGTCTGGAAAGTGTAAATGTTCTTGTAAGTGCAATGAGATTCAGAGAAAGCATTTTTGTTCGATGATCCTGTACAATTTCGAATGTGATTAAACAGTCACTTCAGCGTTGAGAGGGGACTTTTCTCCTTCACGTGCTACTATGTTCCACTCGTTTGGAGAATATAAGTAAGAGCGGGGGGGGGGGGGGGCAAACTCTTAAAGATAAGAGTGGCAGACCAACAATAATGACTGAGAAGAAAATCACCTCTGTGGCAACAATGGATCAGGGAAGATCCAAGACTAACCTACAAGACCATTGAGCTGGCGTTAGCGATTAGTTCGCAGTGTGTTTCAACCATCCTTCATGACCACCTTAGTAGGGGAAAAAAGAAAAAAATATCTCATACTTCGTCTGAAGCGGAGAAGCTCCACAGGGTGTAATGATGCCAAGACATGCTGCAAAGTTTTAGCTGTGGAAAGTCTCAACGTGTTTCAGATATTATTATGGGTGACGAAATATGGATGTATCAGTTTGATCCAGAAACGAAACGCCAGTCCTCCATTTGGGATTTCCCTGATGACCAGCCGCTCGTCAATGTCAAGAGGTCAAGGAATGTGGGAAAAGTAAATGGTTGCTTCTTACTTCTCAACAAGTGGTCACACGGCAACCATTGTGCTTGAAAATCAGAGAACTGCTACTGCAAAATGGTTCACAGAAGTTTTCCTTCCCAAAGGTTTCAGAGAATCCAAGAATGGCGTCCAAAGAAAGGACTAAGGGACATTTTGTTGCACCATCAGCGCACACCGCTAATGTAACAGAAGTTTCTGCAAGGAACTGAAGCAAAACTAATGACTCATCCACCCTATAGTCCCGACTTGGCACCATGGAATTTCTTCCTGTTTCCTACTGTGCAAAACCAACTTCGAGGTCACTGAATTTCTACCCCCGGAGAAGCTGTTGCAGCACACGAGGAGGAGTTATCTGCAGAGCTGGAAACTGAATGGCGTGGATGCTTCCAGATGCTGCATATAGTACCAGGGGGAATACTTTGAGAAACTGAGCTAAACAAAACGTTCCTATGAGTATTCATATTTGTTGCCTCAACACTTATCTTGCGAACCTCGTATTGGCCGATCACATTTGCATCATCATCGTCATCTAGTCCTACTGAACGTCTCCTGGTCTTGTGGTTAGCATGTCCTCCTGTAAATATGGATATCCCTGTTTTCTGGTCGCATAAGGTCAGCTGCCTAGGCAGGGTTTTTTTTTTTTTTTATTTATATTTTTATTTTCCGAAACGTGAATGTCGTGTAATTGAAGCTTTGTAGGCTCAGGGCTCATTCACCTGCTCATTTCATAAAATAAAAAATATTGTATCTTTACACTTTCGTTGTTATGAGGGACGTTAAAAATAATTTAAAAAAATTATTGATATGTATGTACTTAAAAACCTGGGCTGCACTACTTTCCTTATCTGCCAGTTTGTAGGACGTCAGAGCAGCTTGGGCAATTAGTGTGTGTTCATTATTTTTAGAACGCTATCTCTCTTACTTTTGTTTTAATACTTTAAACAAAGGCTCGACTGTGTTATCTGTAGTTGATGCAAGTGCAAGCAACAGCAGTATATTGATAACGGAGAGGAAGTGACGGTTTTTTGATATTGGAAACAGTTGATAAGACAAACTGCAGCCGTTGTTGGTTTTTACAATCAGAACATCCTCCAAATGCCATACTTTTCAATTACTTATTCTTCTATTGGGTTTCAGCTGCTACTCCGATTTCAAGTGGCATATTAGCCTCCTGTTTTCGTTGACTACCCTAAATGCTTAAGGTGTTTGCCTTGAGGCATTAAATACTTTAGAAAAGTTGTTGGAATGACGGCACAGCTTTTTTAAAATATTTTTCAAACACTAATGCACTTTGCCCAGCAATACTCCAAACGCTTTATTCCATCGCGAAAGGTAGATTCCCCCAGACCTGCATAATACAGCGCAATTGATATTATACACTATTCATCGGAATAGAATTTTCCACCAAGAAATCTCAGTTTAGAGACAGATGCAATTCCATAGAGCCAAGTCAGGCGAGTAAGGCGGATGCAGCAGCAAACCATATCCCAAATCATTGAACTCGTGTGAAGGCGAGTATTGTCTTGATACAAGAATACTTTCTTCTTTGATAACCCGGCCTTTTCTTACATATTTTTGTCTTCATTAGGCCCATAGGTTAGCATAATGCATTTCAATGGGAAGATAATCATTAGCATCCCAGAAAATTATCTTCCCGGCCGATTTCACGCACTTGGCCTTCTTTGGCTGTGAAGAATCGTGTGCTTCTATTGCTTAGACTGCTGTTTGTTTCAGATGGTAGCAGTGCATCCATATTTCATCATTGGTCACAAGTCGGCGGGATCTCTCTGAAAACGAGTCAAACTTTGCTGAGAGAGTTGCTCTCTGATTCTCTTTTGATCCTGAGTCGCGACATCATCTTGCCGATAATGTTTTCCAGCACAATTCTTCCCTCAAAATTCGAAGTTCGCATTCCCTTGAAATGCCCACCGCCTCGGCAACTTCGGACACCGTTAATCGACGATCTCTCAGAACCATGTCTTGCACCTTATTGATAATTTCTGATGATGTCACGGATTTTGGTCGTCCACTGCTTGGGTCATTTCAAGCTATTACGACCGCTTTTTAACTCCGCGGTCTACGTGAAAACGGTCGATAATGATGATGCAGAGTCTCCTAGGGTGTTTCACCGAATACACTACAACAAACAGCTATAGCTACTACAATACTTAACCAGTCCTTATATTATTGCACAAATGTTTCTATGGAAGATGACGGTTTTTTATAATAAAATTGTTTCGGAACTGCTGCTGTAATGTGCAGGTAACCGAGTACTTTTCAAATGATCCTCGTAGTACACTTTTTTATAAAGGTACAGAGTTTTAGCGTAGATTAAAGATCACATAATTATGTAACTTGTTTCCCTTTTCTGCTACGAAAATAATTTTAATTTCCTTTAATATAACATCTTGCCGTTGATAACCTGGACAAGATTTAAAGTAGGAAGTATGCTGGAAGGAACCCCTCCCCCTTAGATACGATAGAAAAAGGTAATTTTCCAGCACGGGAGAAGAACAAAATCAAACACATTCTAATTTATTGAATAATAAACAAAGATATAAATCGCATGCATAATATACACTCATCTTGGGAAAATAGCGCTTATGTAATGACAAAAGCAGCAATATAACTTTTATAGTATTAATGTTTTTAAATAATGCCACATAATAATACAATAATTACCTTTAAACTTTGTAACAACTAGAGTTAAATGAACTCTGTTACCCTCATATTACAGTATTTTCAAAACAAAGCTTCCAACTACATTAGCCAAATTACAACGGAAATTAAACGATCATTATAACAAACCTTGTAATACCTGAATTAATGGTTCGAGCTAGCGGAAAAGGCTTCAAATCTACCAAATTAGAACAACGGCCAAGACACGTCTGTGCTTCCCCCAGAAATATAACATGTTCTTCTAGCAGTTTCCATGCCTGTCCTAACCAGTAAACGCAGCTCCCTGACGTGTACAAGATGGACATGATGGAAATGGGTTCGGAAGACAGAGGCATGTGCAAGACAAAGACACTATTGTTCATTGAATGTTCAGGAGTATTATTGCCTCACGACGGGCGACAGTCATTGTTCACCTGATCCCAGTCATATCAAGAGGGATGCGACGCAGCTTATCGTTGAGGGCAAAACATATATCGAGGGTTGTTCAGTAAAGAACTTCGTAATTTTTATAGGCATCATTTCTCGCGCTAAAATTTAACATCAAAATATTTTGTTAGTTTAATACGCAATACAATACTCGTGGTACTAGTTTCATTGTTGTCACTTCCGCATTCCGCCTGTGAGAGCTGTGCAGGATGAAATATGTTCAATTCCGCCTACAGCAAAATGGAGGTGACACAAGACGAATAATATGCTGCTCTTATATTCTGCTTTGGTCTCAACAAATCTTAGCTAAGGCTTTTGCAGTTTGTTTTTACCTAAAGCACAGCTCAAAGATTGTTTTAAAACATTTAAAGGAGGGAGGCAATCAATTTCAAAGGAAGGTGGACTTGGCATTCCAGTTTGTGTTCTAAGAAAATATTAATTTTGCTGCTGTTATTGAGAAACAAGATCGTCGAATAACATTTAAGAATGCTTTTAAAAAGTTTCACATGCTGCCATCCACGCGTTCATAACCGAAAATTTGCACATGATACGAGTTGGTGCACTGTGAGTTCCAAAACTGCTGATTTCGGAACAAAAGGACGGTCGCATGCAGGTTTGGATACAGTTGATAAGAGTTTCTTTCAAAGGTAATCACTGCTGGTGAAACTTGGCGACAACATTCTATTCTAAGAACAAACAGCAAAGCCTTGTGTGGAAAATTCCATCACTAAAAGCAAAAGTGGTTGCTTCTGTTCAGAAAGTTATAGTCATCTCATTTATCAATGTTCAAGGAATGGTTTACTATTACACGGTCACATTTCCGTTCAAAAAGCAGGATGCACTATGATAATGCACGACTGCACATCATAAATGTTGCTGCTGAATACTTCATACAAATGAATGTGAAGTGTGACTCTCACCGGTCCTTATGGCCCAGATTTAGCTCCTTGAGACTTTTTACTTTGCCTCAAATTGAAGCAAAATCTTTGTGAGAGTCGCATCCCATCATCAAAACAGTGGTGAAGGCTGCGGAGCTGATTGTGAAGGACCTGTCAAAAATAATTTTCAGCTTGTCTTTGAGGACTGGGTCAGTGCGTTGCATTCATTGGGGACTACTACTTTAAGAAAGATCATCAAAATTATGAGGATGTGTCTACGTTGTCAAAAATTTTTTTTCTTATTGAACAGCCCTCTTAAATAGTAAAGCCAACTCTCATTTCTCTCAGAAAAAAAAGTTTGAAAATTGATTCCAGAGCACACTAAGGAAGAATATTTTTAATAATGTGATTGTTATTGATAATGTGGTTACCATTCATGACTAAAGACCACAACATGTTCAGCAAAAAAGAAGAGCTCTTAAAGTGTGTGCATAATAATAATAATAGTTTGCAAGTATCCATAAAATCAATTTTAGCGTACATTTTAAGAGAGACTAATATAAGACAAGAACATATTGTTGAAGCTATAGTTCAGTAATGTTTCATTTACCACATATCATTGTTCTTTGAGCCCTATTGAATAATCCCAGTTAAAAGAAAGTTTAGGAAACAAAATGTTGCCATAGCACTGAGCAACATATGTGCACTCCAATTGTGAATGTGTGATGTAGATCCAAATTTATGGTTTAAATTTAATAAGCATGTGAAAAATACACACACCAGAGGCCATAAAATGGGAGTACTTTCATTATGTTTGTCTGTAATGATAGTAAGAAGTGAAGATGAAAATGTATATCACTCAAGTTATTGCTTGCTTTGTGGTGTATTAAAATTAACAATAATAAATATTCAATTTCTGTCCTAATAGGACTCTTTAAGTGCTATTTGTGTTTTCCCTTTATTTCCAATGGCATGAAAAATGGCAACTATGAGAGCTGTTCACTAAAGAGTGGTCATAATTTTTTTCACTATATACTTTACTAATCCCCATAATTTTTTTTAGTTTTTCTCAAAGTTGTCCCCGTTGGATTCAATGAAATTGTCCCAAATTTCTGCCAGTCTTCAGAGACATTCTGGAAATATTTTTTTTTTAAAGTCCTTCAAAATTGCCTCTGCAGCCTTCATTACTGTTGCTTCTGATGATAGAAAATGCCTCCCATGAATGTGTTTCTTCAATTTGGGAAAAAGGAAAAAGTCTCACAGGGCTAAATCTGGACTATGAGGAGAGTGAGGGATACACTTCACGTTAATTTTTGTGAAATATTCAGCAACAACATTTACGATGAGTGACATGCATTATCTTGGTGCAGCATCCAGTTTGTTGCATGAAAATGTTTAATATGACCTTGCAGAGTTTACAACGCAGTTCTGTAGTATTCCCAGTTATAGTTGTGTGTGCAGGTATGACATGCTGTTAAACCATTCCTTGAATATCGATAAATGAGATGACCATAACTTTTCCAGCAGAAGCAACCACTTTTGCTTTTTGTGATGATGGAGTTTTCCACACAGAGCTTTGCTATTTGTTCTCAGAATTGTAATGATGTAGCCAAGTTTCATCAGCAGTGATTACGTTTGAAAGAAGCTCTTATTAACTGCATGCAAACCTGCACACGACAGTACTTTTGTTCAGAAATCAGCAGTCTTGGAACTCGCCGTGCACAAACACGTCTCATGTGCAACTTTTCAGTTATAAATGCATGGATGGTAGTCTGTGAAATTTTGTTGAAAGAGTTCTTAATATTATTCGATGATCTTCTTTCTCAATGACAGCAACTGCATTAATGTTTTCTTCCATTGGAGCACAACCTGGAACACTGAACACATCTTGAAGCTGTCTGTAGGGAAGAACAAACTCCATTGACCTCCTGTAACATTACTAGGCCTGAGCTGAAGCTTTGTTGAGAGTTAAGTAGAATTTTAGAGCATATTGTTGGTTGCATATTACTTCCATTTTGCGGTATGGAATTGAACATGTTTCGACTTACACACCTTTCACAGTTGGGATATGGAAGTGACAACAATGAAAAATACCACGTGCACATTACACATTAAGGTAACAATATATTGTAAAAATAAAATTTAGCACAAGAAAATTTATGATAGTTCTTTATTGACCAGCCCTTGTTTGAACACAATATCCATATTCAAGAGCTCCCAGCTAAATGCCCGAAAGGTACAGAAACTTGTAGTGTCACCTCATGGAAAATATGCAAATTACAACAAAAATAAAAGTAACTAGGGGCTGAGCCTACCGGTAGTTATGGATTAAGGTTTCAGTTCTATGTATAAATTTAAATCTAAGTGGAACAATTAGGTTTAAATACACACCTATGTACACTATTAGAAAAGTAAGGAATGAAAATGCTAAAATAGAAATTGTAAATAGATATAAAATACAGAGATAGTTTCTAGCTATAATAGGCTTTTTAAGTATGATATTCATTTTGCTTACGACAAAGAAAGTATAAAAAATTTACTTGCTAAGCATAGCATTATTTAGATTGATACAAAAAGTTACAATTAATATAACAAAAGGATACAACCTTTTTTTAATAGAATTCATTTTGTGATAGTGATTGCATATTTGTTTATAGCGTAAGTTGTGCTCTCTACGAGAAAATAAAACATGATGAGACAGCTGTAATATTGTGTTGAGTTGTGCTTACAGCTAATGATTGTGTTGATTGCAGGGGATGCCAGAAGCTTGGGCCCGCCTTCTGATGAGCTCCAATATCAGTAAACAGGAACAGAAGAAAAATCCACAAGCAGTTTTGGATGTTCTTAATTGGTTTGATAGTTCTAGTAAAGAAGCAAAGGGGTCAAAATATATGACCACAACTAAGATGGTTGGTAAGTAAATTCTGATTATTTGGAGGGTTGTTTACCAACTCTGGAAATGATTTGCAACAAAATAGCTGGTAATGAGGGACAAGTCAGTCATTGTTATATAAGACACAAGTGTCCAGTTATAGAAAGGTTTAATGAAATGGAACTGTACGGTGAATGGATGGGTAGTGTGAGTTATAGGAGGATATTTTGGTGCTTAAGCCTTGCTCACAGCTGGCTCTTTGTGCCTACTTTCCCAATGGGGGCACCTCCAAGGGGGAGGGATGAGATGAGGGGAAAACCAGACAACCACAAAGTCATATTTTCTAAAAGCTACATGTTAGATCTTTCAATGGAAATTAATAGTTATTCTCTAATTTAGAAGCATGCAAAAACAAAATTTTACTATGGTAAAGCATGCAATAAAATTTGGAAGGCCTGTATGGAATTAATTTGAAAGAGTGAAAAATACACAAACCTGCAACCTGCTATTAGCTGAAGATAACATGAGAAAGTAAAATATTTTCTGATCAGTCATGCAAAGAACCATCATTAGAGAATGGGTTTTAACATGCAAATTTAGGTTGGAAAAGGGAAACTAATTTGCTCTACTGGCTGTGCACAACGTTTCTGTTTTCGAGCGTAAGTTGCTGGTGCTTTGAGCTCAGAAGATCCCCTATATATGGAGCAACTCTACTGAAACCAATGGAACAAATTTTGCAGAAAGTGAGTTTTCAGTTGCAGAGGCTGCCACATGTGGATTGTATCTCAAAATAAATTCAAGTTTGACTTTGGCAAATTGTCAAGGTTGTCCCTCACAATTGTCAAACTTCTTCCATTGTTCCTCCCTCACCATACCTTCCTTCTAAACTCTGAATCACATTAGGCAAATATCTGTTGCCATGCACTGCAAAAAGTTCCAACTCTATGTCTTTGTCATTGGGCAAGCTCAAAGTTTCTGTACAAGAAAACTGCACATCTTATCCTAGTACCCCATCTGGTTGTGACAGGGAATTTTGGTAAGTAGAACCCAGTAACTTCTCTGTACAAAAGTTCATGATTTAGGGCTTTCAAAGAATCTTCTTCAGAGCAGTAATGAAGTTATGTAACCAATTGTATTCCTCCTTAACTCTCTTAAATACAATGGAGTTAATATGCAATACATATCACATGGTTGATATTGAGATACGTGGAAAGCATGTAGTATGCCTGACCAGTCACCACAAGCCAACTTTCGTATTGTATGCCCTCTGGCCACAGCTTCATGCATGAATCGTTGAATGACTGTATTACTGTCTTCTTGAGTTGGCACATCCCAAAGATTGTAAGTTTGCAGTGATTCAGTAGTTTCATCTAACATGAACACCATTTCATGTTCAAGGACCACCTCTTTTATTTTCTTTAAGACATTCTCATAAATTGGCTTTATGTAATTTTTTTCTCAGCATACTTTCCTAGGCATGCACTTTTTGAAGAATGATATGAATGCAGGATTTGTTGTCATCGTAAACTGGAATTACTGACTGAACTAATATCATGATAAGATCTGCAAAGAACTGATTTGATGATTGCTGCTTTTCAGATTCTGAAGTGAAGGCACATATCAAGGAAGTTTGCTTAGGTTACAACATGTTGAATTCAACATTCATTGAATGCTTGCATACTGGATGTGCTGGTTTATTGACTTTTTGATGCTTCTCATCGTTTGCAAAATTTACATCGGAGACAGCTCGTCAAAGAATTTGATCATTTGTCTCTCAAATTCTTCTGAAAGCGCATACAACACTCCTTCTAAACGTTTGTCATGGTTTAGAGTGCTTGGACTGCAACAATACAAACAGAATCCATTAGAGCAACTAAAGATTTGAGCCTTATGTATATAAAATGTGTGTGGTCCACACAGAGAACTATGCTACAGGCAAGTGGCTTTCATTTATGACCGCCATGGGTGGCTGAGGTCATCAAGGTGCGTACTCGTGAGCGGGAGGGCTGCGGTTTGAATCCCGCCAGGATCGTCCTCCCAGACAAGTTTTTTTCAGGTTTTCCCCAGTCTTCATAACTGGCCAATGCCAGGGAGGTACCCTAAACTTAGGCCTAGAATGTTTCCTTCCTTTAAAAAAAAAATCCTTTCCCAATATATCATTTCATTTGATGTATCACCAGTGTTCACCACCTGTGGTGCCTCGGTAGTAAAAACGGGCGTTAAACACCATTTAAAAAAAACTTTCATTGAAACTTATGTTTTTTCTTGCAGGTTTTGCTACATTAACTTCGAAATTATAAGAACTGCAAATTTATAACTATATTACTTTATAGCTCTCGTTCTGTCATACAAAATAATGCTATAGCATTTTATCTAATTACTCAAGAAGAAAGAACATGGTTTATTTTTCCGCCCAATATGTTAATAAAATAGAAAGAAAATAAAAGCTCAAAAATAGTGCTGAAGCATCAAAATAGGGGATGAAAAGCTAAATGTGCTAATCCTACTAACAGGTGCAGAAGGTTACAGCATAATTTGTTTAAATCACAAATGATCAGCATGAAAACAGCTATATTTTTGTAAAGATGCTGCACCATAAAATCTGTACCTTAATCATATCATTACTTAAGCTAAAGATCTCTTTAAAAACTGTCAATTATCCAAGAATTTGAAGTTAGAAAAATGTCAACACAAGCAGTATGAATTTTGTTTAAATAGTTTTTAGTGCTATGGCATAACAGATGTTGGACACTGATGATAAATGAAATAAAATGATATGCACAGGGCCCAAAAATATATATGCATATTTCAACATAAAAATACCTATTATAATGCTTTGTTAGCAGATATATTAAAACATCAGAGAGGAGCTTTAAGTCATATTAGACATAAAATGCCCAAAATGTTCAGCATTAACATCCAGACACTCAAAATACTGCACAAACAACATTGGCTACAGCGGTTACTGTGCATAACATTTTTTTTTCTTTCTTTCTTTAATGCATTGTCTAGTATAGCTGCTTTCCTAAAGCATACTGCATCTTTTAGAGTTCTTCATAAGTAAATGTCTAATGACATTTCAGAATGGACTTGCATTCAAAAGTCACGTGTGTGTGTGTGCTAATTTTATTTCATTTGTTGTTTTGTCAATTCTTAATAATGGTCACTGGTTGCTATAGAAACCCTACTGACGTATTTAGAGACAATGTAATACTACAGAGAGTTCGCATCACACTTGATTCAAGAAAGCGGGTGGAGGGAAGTCGGTAGAGTGCAAAGTATATAGCACCATTGTAAATGCATGATTTTCCTTCAGTGCTGCGTGAGCACTGACATTTTCGGGCAATGCTTAATACAGGTTGAAGTTTAAATGAACTTCGACATTGTCGGGGATGAAAACATAAACTACAAGTTTATCACACCGCCACCAGAGCAGAATTTACATTCCCACAGCTCAACGAATGATCCGACAGTTGAACCTTAGCATGGCTGAAGATGGGAACAAATGTTCTCGAAACCGGTTCCATACTTTTATAAAAAGTAAGTGAAGCTTTAAGAGTGTGTAGTTCAACTAATCATACAATGATATCCATTAACAGGTTGAAGTGTTGACAATGGAACGCATTAAAATATATTTTTTTAAAAAAGAAACTTATTTTACAAAATATATGGAACTGACACAGTGAAGCCAAGTCATATGAATAAAATCATGTGATGTATGTCATACTAAACACTCAAGTGAAGCAATATGAGTGTTTAGTAAGACATATATCCCATGATTTTATTCAGTAGAACACATGTTTGCAAGGGCTCTATGTTACCAGTCATTGCTTTGTACAGTTTGAAGTGTTAAAAGACATTTTTGCTTGTGCACTTCTTTCGAATTACATTTAAATTGCATGTGCTGTATGTGCATTAAATTAAATTAAGTATATAATTGACATGCCGCCTGAAAAACTTATTCTACAACAACAAATATTTATGTACAATACATCAAAACAGATTCATGCCAACAATATGTAGGCATTTTATAGATATATGCCCTGACATTTGACCTCCAAATAGAGGTACAATGAGAAACCTTGTCAATAGTTTTAAAGAAATGGGATCACTGAACTTAAATTTCATAGGCCTAAATGTACGGTTCCTGCAGAAGATAAGCTGCATAAATTTGGGGTATCACGATCTCATAAAATATCTTTTATGTTGTGTAGCACAAGAAATAATGCAAAACTTCAGTCCATGTGGCTAATAAACTTTTAAAATTGAAACCTTACAGAGTTACTAGTCCAAAAATTACAGCTGCATGATAATGAAAGTCAAGTGATTTCTGTAATTGGGTTTTACAGAACATTCATGATAGAATTGTTATCCGTATTTAATAATTTTCTCTGATGAAATGTGATTTTATTGATTTACTTCCTTTCCAAAGGAAGCTGTATTTAAAAATTTTATGCCTGAAAAAATCCATCAATCCTGGTTGGGATTGAACCTGATATCTTGGATCTACCAGGCAAGTATGATTACCACTAGACCACCAGGACCGTCAAATCAGGTATGCTTTACATTTAATGGAAAATTTTACAAGCAAGAATCAGGCCTAATATGGGAAGCTTCTTTATCCCCCTTTTTGGCTAATCTGTTAATGAGCATATTTGAAATCCACATCACAAAATCCTTTCCATACATACTTAAAACTTAATACATGTACACTGATGACATTTTTGAAATAGTTAATGAAAAACAGATAATGTGCTATGATTTTTGGATCTCAAAATAATAAAAAAACAATGGAAAGTTGGAATTTGGAATACACAGAAAGGATACACATACAGACAATTACAAAAAAGCCAATAGCTTCAGTCTAAGACAACATAATCATGCAGTAATTAATTGCAAGGAATTTGTTATAAAAGGGAGGGGGCACAAAAGTTCAAGAAACTTAAGCACTGAAAGAAATCTCAACTTTCTTGACAATAAAAGGAAAAAAAAAAAAATTATAAAAATTTAACTTACCATCCTTAGGCTATGCAAAAATGTCAGAAAATCTTGAAGTATTCTAGCTTCACTTTGGCACCTATGAATAAGTTTAGCATAAAAAATATTTTAAACAACTAGCAAATAGTGTATCACTATAGGAGGTCAGGAATTTATGTTATAAATTGCAAAACTGCAATAAATTATAAGCAAATAGAGAAATCCACTGCAGCAGCTCATTTTTGGGCAGAAAATCGTTAAACTGAAGAAAAAGTATAATTGTTAAAGATAGTGAAATGGCATAAGAACTTAGCGCATGGAAAAAAATTTATATCCATAAATTCAAGCATCAATGAACTGTGGTATACCAGAGGAAGAAAAAACTAATTTCATGTTCATCAGATGTCTACCAGAGCCAAACGGTACATCCTGCAAGTATTATGACAACTCTTCCGACAATCGACGAGTAACTGATGATGTACACATGTTCATGAAACATGTTCTAATGAAAAATAAGTTAGTGTTTAGTTCAACTCAACAAATTAACAAACATAAATGTACTTTTATGAAGGCTGTTCAATGAAGAATGATCATAATTTTTTACATGCATTATTTCTTGTGCTAAAATTTAACTTTTCAATATTTTATTAGCTTAATACATAATATACATATGGTACTAGTTCCATTATTGTCACTTCCTGACTGGGAGAGGTCTGCAAGTTAGACATGTTTAGTTCCACTTACTGTAAAATGAAGGTGAAATATTATGAACAAGATGCTGCTCTGAAATTCTCCTTTCGTCTCAACAAATCTTCATCTCAGCGCTATGCAATGTTACAGGAGGCCTGTGGAGAATTTGTTCTTTCCTATAGCATAGCTCGAAAATGTTTTAAAATGTTTAAAGAGAGGAAGCAATCAATTTTAAAGGAAGGTGAACCCATTAACTCAGTTTGTGCTCTAACAGAAGAAAATATTAATACCGCTGCTGTATGGTGAGAGGAAATGGTCGAATTACATTAAGAACACTTTAAAAAAATCATGATAATTTCACTGAGTGTCACATGTATGTTGGTAACTGAAGAGTTGCACTTGGGCATGGTGGGTTACAAGATTGCTGATTCCCAAACAAAAGGACGTTCACTTGCAGATTTGTGAGCAGTTGAAGACAATGTTACAGGAAGCTCTAGAGTGTCTTTTAATGGTAATCACTGCTGATGAAACTTGGCTACATCATTTCGATCCTGAGTCAAACAGCAAAGTTCTGCGTGGAAATCTCAATCATAATAAGTAAAAGTGGTTGCTTCTGATTATAAAGTTATGCTTATTTCATTTCTCGATATTCAAGGAATGGTTTACCAGCATGTTGTACCTACACACACAACTATAACTGGGCAATACTACAGAGATGCCTTGAAAACTCTGCAAGGCCATTTAACATGCAAATAGCATTTTTGAGCAACAAACTGGATGCTACAGCATGATAATGCATGTTCATACATTGCAAATATTGTTGCTGAATATCTCACAAAAATCAGCGACAGGTATGTCCCCTCACCCTACCTGTGGTCCAGATTTAGCCCTGTGTGTGTCTTTTTCCTTTTCTCCAAATTGAAGAGATAGTTTCATGAGAGGCATTTTCCATCACCATAAGCAGCCGTGAAGGCTGTGGAGGTGATTCTTAAGTACATATCAAAAAATGGTTTCCAGCTTGTTTTTGAAGATTGGCAGAAATGCTCGGTAAGGAGCACTGCATTTAACGTGAACTATTTTAAGAAAGATCATCAAAATTATGAAGATGAGTAAATGTGTGTTTTCAAAAAGATGATAATATTCTTTATTGAATAGTCCTTGTATATTATAATCCCCAAAAAATCCAGATGCCCCATATAAAACATCAGCTGCAAAATTCAAACTGCCTACTGGACATAACTGCTTCCCTAAACATCCCAATCAAATCACTGTTCTTCCTTCAACAAAATGTACCTATTTGGTGTAATCATCCCAGCTCATAAATAGACAACCAATACCTATGCCTGCAGTTTCTGAACAAGCCTTGGTAACCAAATATTGGCCACTAATGTATCCAATACAGCACATTAATATTTATCTTTCACATCATCAAAAATGCATTTGTAACTTGAGTGTATTTAGAGCTATGCAATTACTGCACTTTCCTGTTACAGCTTTGGTGCAGTTCTTTACACTTATCTTAGATTTTTGTCTACATCAGTAACTAGCCTGATCTTGAATACTGCTGTTACTAATCAAGGTGTGAAGTGATCTGAATTAAATCTGAGTAGCTGTAATTACAATTTATGGTGCACAAAGTGACATCTAGGCAGATTTCAATTCCACAATTGCAATTATTTCTTTCATCTCCAAGCATCATTCATTTAGCACAATTATATCTGCTGAACACAGACTTAGAAAGTGGAATACACTTTTGCCCCATAGTATTAGATTCAGCGATTTTAACAAGTAACATAATATCTACTTTCTTTTAGGGACTATATTACAGTTTTCTTATAATATAAGAATGATTTCTGCTGAGAATCATACTGTTATATATTCTTTTTTTTTTTTAATCTTGGGGCTTAGTATTTAAAATATCAACCCATAAGCTATGACAAGCATTTAATACAAAATGGTTTATATAGAACTAGTACATTTATTTCATAATTTATTTCAAAACAAATGATGAATTTATTATGCCTTTAATGTAGAATATCTTTGAAAGATTATTAATCTCTATAGAAATGTTGAAAATGTTCTCCTATGTACATAAGGCATAACTCAATACGTCGTTCCATGTTACTGGCCACTTGCTAGAGGATTGTGTTTCAATATCATTAATCTCCTGTGTAATGTTGTGCTTCAAATCTTCCAATGTCAGGGCATGTGACATAAACTCTGTCTTTTAAGTAACCCCATATGAAGAAGTTCAGTGTTGTCAAATCAGGAGATTTTAGTGGCCACGGGTTCTTGAGAGATTATCTGGTCATTAAAGAAACTTTTAATTAGCGCCATGGATTGGTTTGGTGTATGACATGTAGCACCATCACCATCTTGTTGAGAATTACCATGACCCAGCTCTACATCGTCCAGTTGCTCAAACTCCATGAAATTTGGCAGGTACTTTGCAATGCCTACGGTCTGGTTAAAAAAATTGGTACCGCTATTCTCTGTGAAGATATTGCTTACCAAATCCAGACTTTAAAGTTGGTGCATGGGTGCTTCATGAATGACATGTAGATTTTGGACACCCCTATAGCTTGAGTTCACAAAGCTGCATAAATGGTACCTGTTTTATCTGTGAATGATGTGATGGATAATATGCGAGGATTTTGCTCAAAGAACCCCTGAAACCAACTGCAATACTTCACTCTTTCATGCTTATCTGGTTCCTGCAACTGATGGACAACTGTAACCCTACATGGTTTTAGGTGAGTACTTTTCGCAGCTCTCTGACATATTCAGTAGGTGTACCATCTTCTTGTGACAAACGTTATAATGACATACAGGGTGACCGCTGCAGTCATGCCTGGACATCCACAACACTGTGGGCAGTTTAGATGAATGATGTTTGCCTTTTTCACTCACCAGAAATCCATTTGTTTCCAGTTTGTTTACTAGTGCTAGTATAGTCATTCTTTTAGGGAGATTGCAAATACCACGTTCTCTCTGGTATGCCTTTCAGGTAGATGTAATTGATTTCATAATCCAATATTACTTCACCAGGAAGAGCTATTGATTTAATGTGTACTACATTTTCACAGTGGCTAGAACAAAATATCAAAAAACAGCTGCCAAATATAAAAGCCAACAATAAGGAATAAACATCTGCATATCTCATGACAGGCAATCAAAACTACCAAATATTTCGCTTATTGATGTTAAACTGAAACATTGGGTGAATTTCCACTGAATAAATAAAGAAAGAAATGTAATAGTTCTATATAAAACACTCTGTATAATACAAGGGTTGCTATTTAGTTTTCATTATTCTTAGATATATATATGTTTCCTGTTGGCAGCATTGGAAAATGTGTGTGTTAATAGTGTGATTAAATATACAAATTTATTCAATCCTTAATATAATAAATACAAAGTTAAATAAAATATACAGAATTATATAGCCAATCTGTTACCCTATACTATTTTTGTATTTATTAATTATATATTGTTCTAATACTGACTTTTATTAATCCAAAATCCACAATACTGGTTATTAGGATAGTGGATTTATTCATAGAATCAAAAAAAACATCTCTAACAATTTATTGCTTTTTACCTGTTTATTGATTCCCCTCAGCCATTTCTTAAATCACTTTCCATAAACAATTTTCTATTTCCTTACATTTTCTTTGTGCAAATATTTATTAATCTTATTCCCATTTCTACAAAAGTAATTTCTCTCTCAATAACATAGTTTATTTTCATTCTAATAAATTATGCCAGATTTTATTCTTTGACACTCTCTGTATTAAACTTTCCACTACTATGGATGTCCAAGGTTGTTAAGTTATGAACTTGTGCCTGGGAGGTCTGGTTCAATTCCTGCCAGAACTCTCTCTGACTGAGGTTTTTCTAGATTTTCCTCATTCCTTATAAATGACAAACTCAGGGAAGATACTTTTGAATTTAGGCCTGAAATGCTTTCTTACTTTAAAAATTATTTCCGAATTTTCATCTTTCTCCTGCCAGGTGATTCTCAACTACCTTCTAATCATTAAAATGTAGACCACACAAACAGGAAAAACTATTTAAATAAAATGTAAACTTAGGGACATATATTCCTTTGATTTTTATTCCAAAGCAATACATGTCTGTTTGCATTTGGTCTACAATTTAGGGAAATTATCAGTAGTATATTGCAGTTTATCCTGAATGGGTCTATAAGTTTTCATGTTTACAAGTTTACATGATCTGGGATACACATTGGGCTTTAAATGGCCTCATATGTAGAAATTCAATGGAATGAGGTCAGTATGTGCACCCACACAATCTGTCCAGTTAGACCTAGAATCACTCTAGCAGCATAAAAAAGTTTATTCTGGTGGTCTAATAGCAACCATACTTGCCCCCTAAACCCAAGATTGCAGGTTCAATGAATTTTCACGCCCTTCTTGAAACTGGTTCTATATATTATGACAAGAAAGTGAAACATTAAGAGTGTGTAATTCAACTAAATCATACAATAATATCAATATATGATTGGCTTCACTGTATAATTTTAATTCAAATACCTGTTTAAAACATTATAGTATATTATGCTTCTGTCAATGTGCTAGGTAAAGTAAAAGAATCAGTTAATATATTGTCAGTTATTACAGTCTTAAAACTGCCCAGAGATTTTTGTTAGTCCCTGTATGGAAAGCTCTACACTCCATACAGTTGTGATAGATGACAGATGAATTTGACTTACAATATGACACCAATTTGTAATGGACAAAAATATATGTGGCAGCTTGATTATCACTACAAAAATGGCTATCTAAAGGAAATTGACCACTTTTTTTTTATCTATAAGTTATGCAGGTGTTTCCCACATGTTAAGAATACTTTTCAAGTTTCTTGTAGATTTTTTATATATGATATTAAATATTAATGCATAAAAAACGGTTCGTGTGTATAATTGTCTGTAGTGGGAAAATGCGACTGTTCTACAGCAACAGTAGACCTAGCACCCTCGCCCAGACCAAGTCTCCGACAAGCCACCACAAATTCGGGATCAAGTCATAGTCAGCACAGTTTGAGTCACCCATCAAGTAGCAGTCCTTCCTCTACCACACCAGATACAGAAGGCGGGGGTAATGTCACCTCAGCAGCTACCAGCAGTGAGGTAGAGGAAGAGCCTCCTCCACCTCCTATCGCAGCTCGACCAGAACGGACAAAATCAATAGTAAGTATTTTTCACCATCTATTTATCTTGTAGTGAAATGTACAATGAATCAAACATGTACACCCTAAGACAAAAGGAATTAGACTCCCAAAGTGTTAATTTGTATAAGTTCTGCGTGGCTCAGCATTTAATTTACAGCATTGTGGTTAATATTTTTTTAATGATAATTCAATTTTGAATCGAGCACAGTGAAACACCCATTAATAATCTCTTCTGAGTCGGATGTTTAAAACTTTCTTTATGGTTTTGCTTAAATGAGATTTACTCAGGACTCCGACTCAGAAGAGATTATGTCAATATTAATTATTTAGAATCTAACACAGTGAAACATACATTAATAATCTCTTATGAGTCAAACTATTTAAACACACTTTTTTTGCCCTTACTTACTGGAGATTTATTTAGGACAGGTTTCCTGGGTCCCATCCACATCCTTGACTGTGGATTCATTCATTTTAGTTGGATTGGTAGGTGTCTGGATTGATTCCATTGGTTTTGTGATAAACTTGAATGTAGAGCTGTATGCTTCTGGCGAGTCAAAATTCATTAAATTTTGCTCATGTTTTTTTATGTAAATCCTTTCCCATATGTTTAATTCCTTTGGTTGTTGAACTGTTTTTAATAATTTGATGCTTTTTTCCTATCTCATAGTGTTTATTCTAGAAATGTATGCCATCACTAATTTTTCTATTTGCTTGTAACAGATGTTTCTCTAATATTCCTTAACGTATATTTCTCTTTGTTTTTCCTACATAGATTTTTTCACAATCCTGACAATCTGATAAATTCCAAATTTTTTCTCTTTGGGCATTTAATCTGTTTTGTTTCATTTCAATAAATTTTTTACACTTTATCGGTTTTGAGGTCTTAAGATGATGATGTACTGCTAGAAATTTTTTTTAAAACTTCTCATTAGCTAATGGGTGATATGTAAACTTGTTAAACATTTACTCCCCCCCCCCGCTGCTTAATCACTCAATATTGTTTTCCCTTTATTTAGTTATCAATTATTAGCATTATCCATTCAGTTGCATGATTGCTTATTTCAACAGTATTTACAAGTATATTTTGAATTTTATCACCAATTATAATAAATGTAATATCATCTGCATACTTTAAGATTTTATTTGAAATATTAGCAGCTGTTAGAAATAATAAAAGGTCCCAAAATAGATCCCTTTGGGACTCCAGTTTTAACCAATGTTTCAGCTAAGCAAAACAATTAACACAGACAACTGTATATGTTCTGTTAAATAAGATTTTGTTCAACTGAATCATACAATGGTGTCAATTATAGATATCATCTGTTTAATATACCATAATATTTTCATTTTGATAATAAGGTAACATCATCATTGCAATCGACTGCTTTAGTAAGGTCACAGAAAAGTTCCAATTACATTTTTCTGGGAATCTGTGGCAGTTGCATCCTCAATTGTTGGTCGATCCCCTTCCTCTCTGCTTCAGCAAGAAGATAGCCAATTTCCAAGCTTCACTTAGATAGAGGCTCTGGTCTCTGTTGTATGTGTGGCTTTGAACATGTATTTCTAAAGCATCCTGAATCAGATGATCACAGACTTGTTAGCTTTGTTTAATACTTCAGTCTGTTCAGTTTAAAATGATATGGTTGAAAGATTGGTGGACGATCTGTAAAATGCCATGCTGTTATTCTATGAAATCATTATTAATTCCAACACTGAGAGAGCCTCAAATCTTCAATTTCTAATATATCAGAAGGAATAACTTCTTTCCATTTAGAGAGAGACAAGCAGATGGATTAACATTTTCCATAAAACTGAGAGATAGACTTTGAAATTTATCAGTTTTATGTTTAATGTCTATAATGACATCTGTAAAATAATTACTTAAAAGTCTGCAGGTTATATTGAAATCTTTTTCAATAACTTTCCTGCATATAATGCTGACAATCCTGTGACATTTACAGTACACAAAACCTATCGATGAAGAGGCTGTCGTACCAGCTGCAACAACACCACCTCCGCCTCGAACCACAAATGGAACTTTGGACAAAAATCGTAACAATGCCAGTGTGGGGCCAGGTGGAGGCACAGGAGTAGGTGGAGACCCTCGCACACCAAGTGACAAGGCTCGTAAGAAAAAGATGAGTGATGAGGAAATTTTAGAACGACTTAGGACAATAGTCAGTGTTGGTGATCCTAATAGGAAATACACCAAAATGGAGAAAATTGGGCAAGGGTAAGCTTTTTTATTTTGTCACAAAATAATTATTTCAAAAGTGTTCGCAACTTTTTTAAAAATGTTTTATAGAGTTCATAACTGTGAAAATGTTCTAACTTTGTAAACAAGCATAAATTTTATTGATTTTTTTCATAGTATTTTTGCATTTTTGCAGAAATGTAATATATCAATGTTTAAGTAAAATCATATGTTTTTCAAATAAAAAATAATTTTGAATTTTTCAGTGGTTATCATGTGTTTTTATGTGTAAAAATAAATATTCCGTATACAGGGCATCAGGCACTGTTTACACTGCCATTGAAACATCAACGGGAATGGAGGTAGCGATCAAACAAATGAACCTTTCTCAGCAGCCGAAGAAGGAACTGATAATCAACGAGATATTGGTGATGCGAGAAAACAAACATCCCAATGTAGTTAATTATCTGGATAGCTATCTAGTTGGTGAAGAGCTCTGGGTAAGTATTCTTCTTTTTCATGGTTTTAGCTGCTTAACAGTCATTTATTAATTCCAAAGGGGGTCAATGATTGACCCCACAGAAATCGTAGTGTTTTTATGTAAGTATGCATATATATTTTTGTAATCATAAAGGAACATCATGGGAAAAAGTTCTTGCATAGAGTATACTTTTGTATCTCCATTAATGTAGGAGATATGGGATAGACATTCGTTTATTTTAAAATGACACCACGTACATTTTATTGAAGAACACTCACTCTCTAAGAGCTATTCAGAAATGTATCACATAGTACCATTTAGTCATGTAAACAGTAGATGTGGAAATGATAAAGGCATGACTTATTTTATTTAATAGCATTACAGCAAACTAAGTTATTTAACCTCTTCAATTATGAAATCAAATAAACCATTATCTGCCAACTTACATTCCCCGTATATTGGCAATATTTATAATTTCTGTTCATGCTGTACATCTTGTAAGTCGATCCTGGTGGTGTAGTGGTAACCATACTTGCCTTCTAAACCCAAGATTGCAGGTTCAAACCTGCCCAGGATCGATGGATTTTTTTGAGGCGTAAAAATTCTAAGTATGGCTTCCTTTGGAAGGGCAGTAAAGCTGTGGGTCCTGTTTCATACATTTATGGCACATAAAAGAACCTCAAGCCTGAAAGAAGAGGCCTCTGAGTGAAATTTGTTGACCGTTTCACGCCCTGAATAGAATAGGACGCTGATGACTTGTGATGTTAAAGAGCGTCCGTAAATAAATCATATCAACTGTACATCTTGTAATAATTTTACACCTTTACCCAAAAAAAAATTGTAGTCACAATAGCTCAGTGCAGTACTAACTTATTCTGATGAATGACTACAGTACACTGGTATGTAAGCTAAAGCAATGACAATTTGAGAGGTGAGAGAGTGGGTTACCTACCTCCACCTCCCTCTCAGGGCACATGTGTTTACATGAAAAAATAGAACTCTAATACAGTACTATTGGGTAAGAATTTGTACAACCAAGGCATTAAACAGTTTGGTTTCTTCAAGCACTGCTCACTCCTTACTGTTTACATATCTACTGTTCCTTGAAAAAAATGGTGCAATGTGATACATTTTTGAATAGCTCTTGGAGAGAGTAAATGCATTCTTGAATAAAATCTACTTGATGCCATATGAAGAAGAACCCTATTTAATATTAGATACAAAAACAAAAAAATATACTCTCAGCAAGAACTCTCTCATGATATTAAAAAAACATTGTTTTAAACAATTTTCATTTGATACACCAGAAAAAAGTTTGGGTGAGCAGATAAATGTAAAAAGTTAATAAAGAAAGTATTTAAAATTAGGCATTTTTATTCACTGCTATTAATTTATTTTCATTTTATAATGGATAAAGTACTTTTTAACAAACACTTATAAAAGATTCTAGGGCTGTTCAATAAAGAATGATCATAAGATTTTACAGGCATTAAAATTAATTTACAGTATTTTATTAGCTTCATGATAATGTACATGTGGTACCAGTTTCATTGTAGTCACTTCCGGGTTTCACCTATTAGAGGTGTGCAAATTGAAACAAGTTCAGTTATGCCTGTGTTACAAGAATGTAGCTCTATTTCAAGGCTTCTTTCTGGTCAAATTAAAATATTTATTAGTTTTTGCATAACTTCTGTGATATTAAAAAGATCTTTATGATATTTTGTGAGGGCAATTTATACAATGGCTGATCAATCTGGTTGGTTTAATTGAAGATCTGACAGCATTAACATTACTAAGTTCAATACAGTGAATCCTCAGCAAGTTATGGGTCAGATATTAATGATCATTTGTAGCTTACCACTTCATCTGTTCAAGGTGTTTCTCCCTCAATATCTATCATTCAGTAAATTGCTTCTCCTGCAGTTGGTTTTTCACCAAAGGTAATAATAAGAATTCTCAGGGTGCCAGAAAAACTTTTAGGAGACCAACTATTTGTACCATTCTGTGGTAAAATTGTCCTTTGATCTTCAAGAGGAATTGATACCTCATAACTATTAATGGAGAAGAATTTCACCACCATTTTCCTCTCCCCGCTGTCCTTGCTTTCTTGACTCGGGAGCGTCATCTGGGAAGATCCAAACTATGACGTATGATTTGTTTCTGGACCATATTTAAAGATCCATGTTTCCTTGGGTGGTCGAGGTCATTAGAGCATGGACTTGGGATGTCTGGAGTTCAATTCCCACCAGAACCGTTCTCTCTAACAGTTTTTTTTTTTCGAATTTTCCTCAATCCTCATAAATGGCGTATGCTGGGATTTGCCCTAAACTTAGGCCTGGAATGTTTCCTTCTTTTAAAAATATCCTTTTCCAATTTATCATATCATTTCATGTATCATCGGTGTCCACTGCCTGTGGTGCCTCAGTATTAAAAATGGGTTTTAAACACTATTAAGAAAAATGTTTCATTGCCTGTTATGATTTCAGAAACAAGGTGAGAGTCTGAAACCTGGAATCTGTTGTGCATAATCCAGTGTAACAAATTGACTGACCCAGAAATTCCACATTTAATTTTTAAATAATATGTTATTTGCTATGGTGTTTGATAAGTGATATTAATGTAACTGGTTTAGACCTGAAAAAAAGCATTTTATCCGCACCTTTTTTTATCTTTTTGTGTAAATTTTCAGAACCTTTCTTTCCCATGTACAAACATAACTATACATTTGAATAGTTTGGAATTTTCAGTGAAATATAGTATCATATAACAAATTATTTATGAGGAAGTCACTCAAATTTCACTTGTTTTATTCCACTCGGACATGTTTCAAAGGCAAATTTCCTTCATCGTCAGCGCAGTTCCACTGTGAGCTTTCCAGCGTGGTATTAAGATGTTGCTCTTTGGATTTTACAAACTTTTTGATGAAGTTGCTGTTTTTAGGAACATCAAAATTAACTAAATTTTCTTTGTTTTCATTCTAGAATATATTTTCCCACACCGATTCTATAGGTTTATGAAGAGTTTTTAAGCATTTTGGTTCATTTTGAAACTCATGTTTTGTTAGTGGTGGGTGTTTTTTTTTTTTTTTTTTTTTTTTTTGCCAGAAATGGTATGCTACTGCTGATTTTTCCATATGTTTATATTATACACTTCTCATGTGTTCCTTAAACTGTATGATAATGTTTCTTTTTGTTTTACCTATATATTTATTACTGCAATAATCAAACCTCAAATCAAATGCAACCTCATCAAAAAGTTTATAAAATCCAAAGAGTGACACCTTAATACCACACTGGAAAACTGACAGTGGAACTGTGCTGACAATGAAGGAAATTTGCCTTTGAAACATATCCAAGTAGGTGGAATAAAACTAGTGAAATTTGAGTGACTTCCTCATAAATAATTTGTTATATAATAACTATACATCTTATAATCCATTCTGTGCTTATCATCAATTCTTTCACTTACCTTTAATAGGGCCTGTACAACTGCTGTGTTTTGTGGAACATTAGCATTTCTTGTGCTAATAATTTTGTTTTATGAATTAATTCTGTAAGGCAAATATCATGTTCTGGATGTATTGATGAAATGAACAGGTAATTTTTCTGATAATTTAAAGATCTTCCTTCTCAAACTTGCTGTTTCCAGGTTGTAATGGAGTATTTACCTGGAGGATCCTTGACTGATGTTGTGACAGAGACTTGTATGGATGAGGGTCAAATAGCTTCTGTGTGTCGCGAAGTTCTCCAAGCATTGGAGTTCTTGCACTGTAACCAAGTCATACATCGGGACATTAAGTCGGACAACATTCTCTTGGGGCTGGATGGCAGTGTCAAACTCAGTGAGTATCAGTGTTTAGTGAGCCAGTTTTTATAGTTGAAGATTTCAGTAAATGGTATAATTTTTTAGCTCTAAGCTAATGGCTCCTTTTTCAGTAATATTAATGGAGAAAGTTACAATTTTTGGTTGCATTTTTGACATAGGAAATTCACTAAAATTTGTTATGTTCTTGATGCAAAGAAAAGTATAGTCGTAGTTTCTGTATTGTAAATTTACAGCACATAAAAGAACCTCAAACCTGAAAGAAGAGGCATCTGAGCAAAATTTATCAGCTGTTTCACACCTTGGGATGCTGATGACCTGAAATGTTAAAGAGTGTTTGTAAATAAAACAAATCAATATTTACTGGCCTTGCAGATCCAAAATCGCGAGTTCAAATCTGGCCAGGGTTGATGTATTTTTTTGAGCTTGAAAGTCTTATGTATGGCTTCCTTTGGAATGGAAGTAAAGCTGTGGGTCACATGTTGTAGGTTTACAGCACATAAAAGAACCTCAAGCCTAGAAGAGGCCTCTAAGAAAAATTTATACCGTTTCATGCCCTGAATTGAATGGGATGCTGATGACCTGAAATGTTAAAGAGTGTCGATAAATAAATACTCAAAAAACTTTTACCTTTCTTTTGCAGCTGATTTTGGCTTCTGTGCCCAGATTTCTCCAGAGCAGTCAAAGCGCACGACAATGGTGGGGACACCTTATTGGATGGCTCCTGAAGTAGTAACACGAAAGCAATACGGGCCTAAGGTTGACATCTGGTCACTGGGAATAATGGCAATTGAGATGATAGAAGGAGAACCACCTTATCTGAATGAAAATCCTCTCAGGGTAAGTATTGAATCACATTAGTTAAATATGGTGGACATTTGTAACAGTGATGTTTAATGTAAGTTTTGAATAACTTGAGTCAAATTTGTAACACTTACATCACTAATAGTTTTAAAAGAGGAAAACTAAGTTTCTGGAGCTAATTGCTCCCATCTTCAGTTCCAGTTTGACTGCCGGCCTTGTTCTTTGTGGTGGTTTGGTTTGTCTCTGGTGGCGGTTGGATGAACTTCTGTATTAAGATATCACTTGGTGGATTTTCGAAGTTGAAAACACTACATTTGTTCTTCCAGATATAAATGTTTTCCCAGACGGCGAGTTCTGTTTTCCCTGTAATGTTTTTAAGTAGTTTGGGATTCCTGTTTATATTACGTTTTTCATTCCAAAAGTGCCAAGCCAGTGCTGATTTTTCTTCCTGTCTTTCTCTTATGTTCCTGAGGTGTTCTTTTGCTCGTGTTTTTATGTTTCTTTTAGTCTTTCCTATGTAAATTTTTTCACAATCAACACATTCTATCTGACATATTACTGATTTGTTCTTTTGAGGAATATCCTCTTTTAGTTTAGAATTAAGTATATTTTTTATGGAGTAACTGTTTTTGGAGCTAAAATAATGTTTTGTTTTTTGAAAATCTTGTGGAATTTGTAGAAGGTTGATGGGTGGTATGCGAATTTTTGGTACATTCTATTTTCTTCCTTGTTAGGAATAAGAGTACTGATGTCTTTGATTCTTTTTTTGTTCTTAGCTCGGTTTATTTTCTTATATACCACTTCTTGTTTGAAACCATTTTCTATAGCTATATTTATTATATTGCTCAGTTCTAAATCATATTCTTCTCTGTTCCCGGGGACATTTACCAACCTGTCAGCAAGACTATTTAGTACTGCATGTTTATGAGGAACTGGGTTATAACTGTTGTATTTAATGTAGCTATTAGTGTGAGTAGGTTTTCTACATATGCCAAATGTTAAGTGGTTTTCTAACTAAATTATTTTAAGATCCAAGAAGGGTAGCTGTCCATTGCATTCTCTTTCCATAGTGAATTTTAACGAATTTTCTTGTAGATAGAGTAACTTCAGTGCATCTGCTAGGTGTTTTTCAATATTTTTCAATATTTTAATAGAAAATATTATAAACAGAATTTTGGCTTAACAATGGGTAGCCCATTATCACCATTATTAGCGGATCTCTTAATGAGTGCATTGGAAGTTAGAATCACGAAAAGTTTTCCCTGGTTGTTCAAAGCATGGTATCACTATTGCAATAGTTCCAGAAAAACACCTAGAAGATGCACTGAAGTTACTCAATCTACAAGAAAAATCGTTAAAATTCACTATGGAAAGAGAATGCAATGGACAGCTACCCTTCTTGGATCTTAAAATAATTTAGTTAGAAAACCACTTAACATTTGGCATATATAGAAAACCTATTCACACTAATAGCTACATTAAATACAACAGTTATAACCCAGTTCCTCATAAACATGCAGTACTAAATAGTCTTGCTGACAGGTTGGTAAATGTCCCCGGGAACAGAGAAGAATATGATTTAGAACTGAGCAATATAATAAATATAGCTATAGAAAATGGTTTCAAACAAGAAGTGGTATATAAGAAAATAAACAGAGCTAAGAACAAAAAAAGAATCAAAGATATCAGTACTCTTATTCCTAACAAGGAAGAAAATAGAATGTACCAAAAATTCGCATACCACCCATCAACCTTCTACAAATTCCAAAAGATTTTCAAAAAACAAAACATTATTTTAGCTCCAAAAAACAGTTACTCCATAAAAAATATACTTAATTCTAAACTAAAAGAGGATATTCCTCAAGAGAACAAATCAGGAATATGTCAGATAGAATGTATTGATTGTGAAAAAATTTACATAGGAAAGACTAAAAGAAACATAAAAACACGAGCAAAAGAACACCTCAGGAACATAAGAGAAAGACAGGAAGAAAAATCAGCAGTGGCTTGGCACTTTTGGAATGAAAAACGTAATATAAACAGGAATCCCAAACTACTTAAAAACATTACAGGGAAAACAGAACTCGCCATCTGGGAAAACATTTATATCTGGAAGAACAAATGTAGTGTTTTCAACTTTGAAATCCCACCAAGTGACGTCTTAATAAAGAAGTTCATCCAATCGCCACCAGAGACAAACCAAACCACCACAAAGAACAAGGCCAGCAGTCGAACTGGAACTGAAGATGGGAGCGATTAGCTCCAGAAACTTAGTTTTCCTCTTTTAAAACTATTAGTGATGTAAGTGTTACAAATTCGACTCAGTTATTAAAAATTGAGTCACATACTGATGACTAGGAGGAAAGATCTTTTATTGATGATGTGAAAATTGCATTTTATCATTGTCTTTATCAGGGCATGCTGAAAAGTATTTGAAAATGGGAATAGTTATTTGAATAAAACAAAATCGGGTAACTATGAACTGTTCATACTTACATAATTATTTTTCCATATAATTGCCCTGGCGATGAATACACTTCTCCCAATGGGTGACCAGAATCTTGGTACCATCGCTGTAGAATGTTTCATTTTGACAGTGTAACCACAGCCTCACTTCTGTCTGCACTGCATTGTCATAATCAAAGTGATGTCTTCTAAGGTATACATTAATTTAATCAGTGTCCAATCTCTTCTGTTTCATGTCAAGAAGGAGTTTTCCAGAATTCCGGTTCTGCAATTATTGCCTGCATATGCAATCTTGATTTGTCACACTTGATTGGCATCTGTTCCTGCTTTATGAAATTATTCACTCTAATGAATTCAATGACATAACTCTGATCAGTTGCAGTATGAGGCCTTTCACTGTGCTCTTTGTCACACAAGTTGAGTTAAGAGCTCATACAGACCAACATAGCACAGCACTGATGTCGACCATAACCAGCCTCCAATCTTTGATCAATGTATTAATGGGGATACATTTTCTGATGTTAAAAACTCTTGTCCCAGCATAAAGCCATAGAGCTGGTACATCCCACATGTTTGAGACTATAATTCATAGCTCTCTAGTGGCAGAGGTACAAAATTAGCGTCAATTAAGCAGGAACACATTGTACTATAGCCAGGGTTGACAAGGTAATTTATTGTTAGTTTTTTTACATAAGTACATGCAATTTAATAATAAATTATTATTTGGCAAAAAAACCATTTTTACATTTGCTTAAGAAACTAATTTTCTATTAACAAGACTATTGTTAATTAGATCGTCAATTTATTACCCTTGTGCTCCACTTACCATTTAATTATCCAGAACATGTTTTACAGGCCTTCACCCGCATTATCAGTTGTGTGTTGATTGCCAGATTCATTGTTGGTTGAATGAACTTGTGTAGCTCACATGGGCATTTTATGAACTTTCGGATTAATTTGTCTTCTGTTGGAATCTTAAAGTTCATAATCTTATCTTCATATTTTTTATAAACATTTTTTCCCATATTCCCACCTCTAAGGGTCTATGAATTTCAGTAATTTGACTTCCAGCATTTATCTCTCCAAAAATTTATGTGCAACTGCTGATTTATTTATCTGTTATATGAGTCTTTTCATGATAAAGTTTATTTTATACCTGATTTATTTATCTGAACTAATAAAATCAGCACCCTATTCCATAGATGGCCTTATGGAACTGAGACATGTCTGTTCTCTTTCACATCTTGGAGCAAAGTCACTTTAATCTTGCAAAACCATAGTATAATGTCTTACCACAGAGGCGCTACAGTCCCCTCTAATCACACGTTTGTTATCACCAATCTTAATGACCCTCTCCAGGGCATATTGTTATATATGTTAACAATAATACCAACAAATATCCTACTAAAGTGTGTGCACAGCAACACAAAAAATTAGGAAGCACTACTTCTCAGCATACCTCGTAGTATCATTAAATTTTGATCTATCATCTTTAAGTTGTTGAAATCATTATTCTTGTTGACTTTATTCTTTGTTATTTTTAGTTTATTCATTAATAACTGATTTTATTGAATTGTGGATTAAAAATTGCAGCAATAGAATATTTTAATCTGGATGGAAGAGAGGCCTTAGAAATTAAGCAGCATCCAGATAATATAAACAAAGACACAGATTTTCTAACAAGCAAAACATGGAATCTATTACTAGTCAACGAACAATGTTCTGTACCTTAACTTGCCAGACACTTCAGTTCATTGATGATGCTGATCACAGCGTTGGCAAAAGCTCTGGTTTTTAAATTAACAATGGCAAAAGGGCCCTGTAATTATCAATTTTAATAACTGGAATAGTTTAGGAAATCTGTTTGCAAGTCACATTTTCTCCAAATGTATATCAATAAACTCAAGTTATCTTGATGGAAGGTATTTAGTGTTGCCATCTGTGTGAAGAATATTAATGATACCTGCTAGAGACAAAGTTTATTAGTATGCTGAATGAGAAGAAATATAATTATATAAATGAGTTTAAATCTGCTACTTTTCACTTTTTCAGGGTTAAAGGAAATAGCCGAGCGACTTGTTTCATTTTATAATAATGTCATTTACTGGTTTCCTCCATCCAGCATGCATTTCTTCAATCACCTTTTTTGCCAGAAAGATGTAATAATAAATTCCAATTCCGATTTGTAAATGTGTCTAACTTATTTATTAATTATTCCCTGTTAAAGGCTTTGTATTTGATTGCAACCAATGGAAAGCCAGAGATTAAAGAAAAGGAAAAGCTGTCAGCCATTTTCCAGGATTTCCTGGACCAGTGCCTAGAAGTGGAGGTGGACAAGCGGTCGCCTGCATCGGAACTGCTCAAGGTTGGTCTAAAACATAGTAAGGGCTACTTAAATAGTAATAAAGAACAGTTGGGAAGGAATGTATGATAAGAGGGGGATGACATTTTTGGAGGGATGTTAAACCGAGGTGCTTTGAAAGACATATTATTGAAGGAAAAGCATTCATTTATAGAAATATAGACTTTGAAAAGGGGGATTACAGTAAAACCTCCATTTTCCAGGGTAGAAGAGGGGCAGATGGAAAGTGCATGCGGTTACTTTTTTTACCTTATTTTTATTCCTTTTGAAGAAGTGTGTTATGTCCATTTAATTAAACAAAGTAAAACACTAGCCAAAAATGAAGTGTCCAAAAAATGTGTGATTCAAGCACGTTTCTAACTGAGCATGTGATTCTATCACTATATTTTCTCAGCTACTGCCATCATTGCCACTCTCAATTGTAGCCTTACATACAAGGTCAGTAGATGGCAAGATGTGAAATGCTGTAACCAGCCAGTAGACGTGAAAAATAATTTAGAAATATCATGTTACATGAAACACTTTTTTTTCCCCCTTCGCTTCGATTGATCTTCTCGTGACATCTGCAGATGTAAATCTGTAGTTATAGATAGAATGAAAGAATTAATGATGGCACAAATGAGCTTAGTGTCCTTGGCACCTTAAAGTTATATGGCATTCACCTTATCAGAGTAAGGAAAAACTCAGAAACAAACTCTTACCTAGACAGCTTGACCTGATCGGGAATCAAACCCAGGACCTTCAGATTATTACTAGCAAATGCTACCACTGGTCAGCGAAGGCAGTCAAAACACTTTTGCTTGTTCCATTAACATTGGTCTAGTTAAATGTTAATTGGAACTTGCACACTTATTATATTAATTGATATCATTGTATGATTCAGTTGAACTACACACTCTTAAAGCTTCACTTACTTTTCATAAATGTATGGAACCAGTTTCGAGAACATTTAGCTCCCATCTTCAGCCAGACTAAAGTTCAACTGTCAGATCATTCGTTGAGCTGTGGGAATGTATATTCTGCTCTGGTGGCGGTGTGATAAACTTGTAGTTTATGTTTTCATCCCCGGCAATGTCGAAGTTCATTATGCTGTCTTTGTATTTGTAAATGTAGATTTTCTCCCAGGTTGCTAATTCCGTAGGTCCATGTACTGATATTAATAATTTTGCTTTATTTATTATGTCGTGATTTTGTGTCCAAAAATGATATGCTACTGCTGATTTCTCTATTAGCTTGTACTTTATGTTCCTTTAACGTGTGCCTATGTTTCTCTTTGTTTTTCCAATGTAGATTTTTTCACATTCCGCACAGTTTATTTTGTAAATACCTGATTTTTTCTTCTTGTGTAATATTGTCATTAACATTATCTATCATTAAGTTTTTAACGTTAAATTTGTTAATTGGTGCCAACCTGATATTAAAATATTTCAGAATATTCTTAAAGATTTTAATATCAGGTTGGCACCGATTAACAGATTTAATGTTAAAAACTTACTGATAGATAATGTTAATGACAGTATTCGACAAGAAGAAAAATCAGGTATTCTTTATTGAACAATCCTTATACATCAAAAAGCAACTTTTCCTTCTATAGACTTTGTGGATTTGATTTATCATTATTACATTATTTGTTACAGCACCCCTTCCTGAAATTGGCTCGCCCATTAGCAAGCCTTACGCCACTCATCATGGCAGCAAAAGAAGCAGCAAAGAGTCACTAGTAACTGTTCGAATGAGACAATACAGTGCAGGACAGTGAGAAAGTGAGTAAATGTGATTGAGCAAATGAGAGAGAGTGTCTATCAAGTGGAAGATGATATTCTATGTGACGACAGTGGCTGCACAAAATCAAATACATTAAAGTGTAAGTGATACATGCGCCTTCAGAATTTCAGTGATAGAACAGCGATTAGGCAAGCATGAGTGGTTTAGGTTTAGTTATCAGTGCTAAGACAGTTCATGGTTCCTTATCAGCACAAAGTACTACTTAGTTTTCTTTTACAGTATGCAATTAGTACTTCTATAATCTTTATGCAGCATAATTTAATGTAAATACCAATCTTTACCTTTCAATTAGTTTAATTATATATATTAATATATAAATATGATGAAATATTGGATACCGTGGATATTTATGTATATGGTCCGTTATGTTTTTAAGAACCATGTTTGATAAATTCAAAAAAATTTTATAACTTGTGACATTTTTAATATTTAATGAAACAGTAACTTTTTTTATTATTTATTAATTTGTTGCATGGAGTTTGTAATTTATATTAGTTGTTGATAGAGTTCTATGTTCTTGCAGCCTTTCATACAGTCATTTAACAAGGAACCCATTTTAATAACTGTTAACAACTGGCATGAACCAGTTCCTTTTCCATGTCTCCCTTCATGCTGCTTGCTTTTGATCCATCCAGTCTTTTGTAAAACATCTGCTAAACTTTACAATAAGGTCCCTCATATATCTTAAGAATTAAACAAACAATTTAAATGTCTGGTGCCTTAATCCGTAACAGCTCGAAAGTTATTATATGTTTAAAAACTATAGACAATGCAGGTATGAAACATTCCAATCATTTTGCATCACTTTAAGAGTATTTAAATAGGACATGTTTTGGGCATCTTTGTTCCCAACTTTAGCTATTGATTGGTTGCTTCTTGTGATCTGAGTTGCTTCTCTGTCGGCATCTGTTGGTTAGAACAGGTAGGAATTTACTGACTTCATTTTTGCAATTATTAAAAATTTATTAACATCTTCCTGCAAAGATCCTATACCATCTGACAGAAAGTCAGGCATCTACCAAATAAGGAAATCAGTCCTTTTCATTAATGAAGAACATTTTAAAAATACAAAATAATTTTGGCTCCTTAAAACATCCACAATATTTTGAGGAGGCTTTTGAATGTTCAGACTGCAATTTATAATACACAGGAAAATCTGAGAAAAATATCACATTCATTTCATGGTATTTTATGCAAAATATTAGTATGTTCAGAAATATCCATTATAAACAGATAAGAGAAATTGGCAGTGGTAGCCCACTTTTGGTCTTTCATAACTTCTCTTGAATGAAATTGATACAAAAAGAACATTATTGAAACTAAGAGAAATTTGAATCACACTTGCAACTTTTTGGAATTAATGGCATGGGAAAAAACGTTCATCATCAAAAATAAAAACTACACCGTTAATTTCAGGACAGTGACATAGAATAAGTTCAGTAAATCTCTCTGGCTGCCCACAAAGTATGTTTCTACTAGTTGATCTTCTGCTTATGGTGGTAGCAAATGTTTCTTTTAAAGTTTTGTTTACAAAACTGTAAAATAATGCTTAGATATCATGTTGTAAACAGATGAGCACAAAACAGATAAGCTACAACTAATTTTTTTAATTAAATAAATGTTGGTTTTGGAGGTGTATCAGTAACCATACTTGCCCTCTAAACCCAAGATTGCAGGTTTAAAACTGGCCAGGATCAATGGCTTTTTTCAGGCGTAAAAATCCTAAGTATGGCTTCCTTCGGAAGGGAAGTAAAACTGTGAATCCCATGTCGTACATTTATGGCATGAAAAAGAAACTCAAACCTGAAAGAAAGGCCTCTGAGCAAAATTGGTCTGCGTTTCATGGCTTGAACTGAATGGGATGCTGATGACCTGAGATGTTATAGAGCATCCATAAATAAACAACAAAAAAAAAAATCATTACACAACTAAAATGCAAAATATAATTTCACCATGAACTTATTTTAAAAATTGTCGGAGATAGTAAATTTTACTTGAAGCAAGACAAAAGAATGGTTTAGAGGAACACACAAAAATAGAGAGATTGCCAAAAAAATGTATACACACTTCAAGCAAAGATAAAACTGTGTTAACATAACAAAACTGAATTCACACAAACAGATAATGATGAGCACCAATCATCTTAGATTTTTAGAGTTATAACAGTTGCTCAAAATGTCCAGTATCAGCATCGATACACTTCTGAGTATGTTGAACTACTGATGGAGCAACGTTTGCAAAAGTGTCCTTAATGATTGCAGCACATGCCTTTTCAATTTCTTCCCCCAAGTGCTGCCAGTATAACTGGTTTTCTACAGTATACAACATCCTTAAGAGTTCCCCATAGGTAGAAGTTCAATGGAGTTAGGTCCGGAGAATGCAGTGGAAACTTAATCGGACCTCTTCGTCCTATCTAGTGCCTTGGAAGATTGTCATCAAGGTACATATGTACATCTTGGTGGTAATTTGCCAGACTGCCCTTGTGAACATTGTATATGGTACCATGAGTTTCAAATTTATCTCAAATGCATGCAATTGCTATTTGCATTGGTGGTTCTGTTCTGTACACACGTCTCCATTGCCTTTGAACTTCAACAACATTTTTGGTTTTTCAATACCACTTCAACATTGCTTTCTGCTTTTCAAACGATAATCTTGGCTCCATTTTGTTTTAGCAATGCTAGCATAATGTAATGTGAGTCACATCTGTTTACAGAACATTATACGATATTCTTACTTCATTTGTTCATTGTTGATTTACAATAATTTTGACTTCATTTGTTCATTTTTGATTTACCTGTCACATAGCAATGCTATCATAATGTATGTGAGTCACATATGTTTACAGAACATCATATTACACATTACTGTTGTTTTTCGGTCCAACTTTGAAATAAAATATACAAAAATAGATATCTACTGTGAAAATGTGTATACATTTTTTGGCACCCTCAGTATAAATTAACTTTTTGCTGTCAGTAGCGTACACACTTAATTGCAATAAAAGCGAACACTTTTTTATACAAAAAAGAATGAGATATTTTTAATTTAAACACTGAAAAATTTTATTTTATCCCTCCCATTCCCTTAACAACTTTGCTTTTCTCTACTATTTGAATATTCTGTATTATGCTGCATATCAATCAGTCATTATATTTCATCGGCTGGGAAATTGGATTGCAAATCAGTTCTATATTATAAGTTTTAATTTTTCTATTATCTCATAATTTTAATTTTCTGTATGCTTAAGTTTGAATATTGTATATTTCTTTAAATCTGGTTTTTGAAATTACAGTACAGCTCAGCAGATTTGTAATATTCCAAACTTTTCAGTGGTGCCTTTAATATTTCAAATTCCCAATCAGAATTTTTACTGCCTTTTTTATTCTGTAGCACTGAAACAACATTCACCTTTTTGAAAATCTGGTGGAATTGTGTAGATTTTGGATTGTATTTGCACTTTAAAAATGAATTCTTTGTTTTAGAGTTAATATAGAGTGCAGTAGAAGCAATAAACAGGTTTTAAAGTGAAAACTATTTTAATTCCTAATATTTCTGTTATATTACCTTAAAGTACAGTTCTTGGAGATTGGAGAACATTTTTCAATTTTTTAACATAATGTCTTGTAGATGTCCACCACCATTTTCAATGCACCGCTGTGTTGGAAGTGGCTCATAACTTTTAATAAAGCACTTGCTTTATCCCATTTATCTCCTCTTCGTTTCAATTTCTTAACTATTTCACATTTGCTGGTTTGGTCTGTAACACTATGTAATTAAGATACCCCACAAAATATAATCTAGTGCTATCATGTCTGGAGAACAAAGTGGCCATGTCATGACTCCGAAAAATGCTGTCATGCTAATTACTGCAGTGTATGGAGTTGCCCCATCTTGCTGGAATCACAGACCAATATCTTGGAATTTCAAGCACAAGAAAAGTTTGAATCTGTAGCTCAAAGAATTTACACTATATGTTTCTGCATTCTCAAAGAATTATGGCCAGTTATTTTCATAGCCATTACAATGCACCAAACTGTCACCTTTGGATTGTGAAGTGGATGCTGATGGAGTTCATAGGGCTTGTTGGGAGCCCAATAGTGCATATTCTGCTTATTCACACTTCCACTGCTACGTCACTCGTCACACGATTGTTTACCAACATCTATCATTTCCATTATGCAATGACAGAAATCAAGCACACCATGTTATTGTGATCCAAGAGACATTGCATAACTTGAATTTCATATGGATGAAATTTCAAGTCTGCATGTAAGATTTGCCTCACACTTCCATCCGATATGTGTAAAGCAAGGGCATACTTCACTGCCAACGGGTGTGGACTCCATTGCACTGATGCCTGTATTCGCTCAATGTTTTGTTCTGTGCATCAGAACAAGGTTACCCAGGCGGTGGTTTGTTTGTCACACTACCTTTTTGATTTTACTGTTGCACCCAATGATGAATAGCATCACATCTCAATTCACTTCCAACGAAATGCTCTTTGGGTTTCTTTGATAGAACTGATGTATCAAGCTACAGCATAAACACGCTTTCTCACTGTCCAACACTCTGTGATTAAACTAACACACCAAAGAGAGAATACCTACTGGTGAACTCATTTCCAAGGTTGACTACAGTCCTGCCACATATTTGCAACAAAAATCCCACCAGATTCTAAATAGCTTTTAATTCAAACTCGATTGTTTCTGCCACACCTTGTATATGATTTTTTTTCTGTTTATTTGTCAGCATTTTATTTTACCTTATAATTTTTAAAATATATGCACTAGACTGTCAAAAAGTACTTGTTTAAAAGAAATGGAAATCCTGGTGCTATTTTTATGCTAACAATTATGGTGGGTCGAGAAAAAGTTCAATTTAATTGTTCATAGTACAATAAGCAATATAATACAAACATTTCCTACATTTAATTTCTTCTGCTACATAGCCCTTATACAGTAGAATTATTCAGGCAAGTTTCTTATCAATCTCTTCAGTACTATCTCCTGGTGTACTTTGGCTATGTTTTTACCCTTTGCTTGCAGGAATGGAACTCAGTTGTGCCCTCATAACTCATACCCTAACCCTACAGCACAATGATTGGTGGAGGATACTTGGAGGGCTTTTGCTAGCTTCTCTTGAATTTGTGGTATTTACACAGGCATTTTGAGCATTGAAAGCCTCCTCAAGGCTGAAAACCTTTTCATCAGTAAAAGGATTTGTTGGTGCTATGTAATGCTTAAGTAAGCAGTTTGCTTTACATCATTTGTAAGCACGTGGTCTTAGGTAAATACTAGGACATAGATATTCTGGATATTTTTAGTTCAGGGCCATCGCTGACTATCGTGATGTTGAATTTCTGAGCACATGGACCACCATTTGTATGTGGCCTTCCATGCCTGGAGCAGTTTCTAGTGCAATATCTGAACCTCTTGGATACATTGAGTTCGGAATATTTTGAAAGTCTTACCTGCTGACTTGCGTACATTAATGGAGTTTTGTAGTTGCCCCATCATAAAAACAACAAACAACTGTGCACTTCTGCAGCGCAACTAACTACGACTTATGTCATGCCTCACAAATGTGCATCTTTCCATGAGTACAGTCTCTGTCAAAAGTCATGACACTGTGTATGGTGGTTTTAAAATCTAGGGAAAAGAACCACATTTGGATTAAAAACCCAATAATGTGATGAGAGAGTACATAAAGAATTTTGGTCTCTCTCAAGTGCAATTTCAATTTTCAATGCCACTTAAGGAGAGTATATTATGTAGTTTTTTGTATCAGGGATTTTCACAGTGAAATATAGTATAATATAACAAATTAGTATTACAAAATCACTCAAATTTCACTAATTTTGTTCCACTTCACTCAAGCTGAAGACCAAGATGAAGGCAAACGCCTTTTGAAACATGTCCAATTAAGTGGAACAAAATTAGTGAAATTGGAGTGATTTTGTAATAATAATTTGTTATATTTTCTTTATTTCCTGGAGAATGCCATTTCAGAAAAGAGTTTATCAACATTTTCCTTACCCTTATATTATGCTTCTTTCTGGGCTATTGTCACCATCTCCAAGCGCTGTCCACATTTAGAGTACCTGCCTACTTTTTTAATTGGAGATATTGTAGCTAATTGCTGTCTGGTTGGTAAGTAATGCTTTCCAAATGCCATTAAGGTTGCCACTATTCCTATTTAATGTGCTGTTTTCTTTAATTATTCATAAACTTTTCATGGATTGTTCTGTGATAGAAACATTGTTCGGATTATATCTCATAAAAATTTGTGTGATATCCGGTAGTTACTGCATATTTGGTGAGGGCAGATTCTTTGTTTGTGAATACTTAAGAAGTCATGTATTCTTTCCATCTTTCTGTTTGTAATTTTTTACAATGCAGCCTTCTGCAGGAACCAAAGAATGTAATTAGTAACAATAGCTGAGGAAGCCTGCAAATTTATATAAGATGTGTGTATAATGTTGATATACACTTAGTTTGGTGGCATTCTTTTATGTTTTTTTTATTTTTAATTGAACATGTTTTGGGAACATTCACTCCCATCATCTCCAGAAGGCTAACTGGTAGGTGGTCTATAAATTTATCAAATAAATCTAATGATGGTATCTCAATGTTCATGAAGCAGTTTTTATTTTTGATTATAAATATGTCGGTCCTAATGGTGTAGTAGTTACCATACTTGCCTCCCAACCCCAGATTGTGGGTTCAAACCCGGCCAGGACCGTTGGATTTTTTCGGACGTAAAAATCCTAAGTATGGCTTCCTTCGGAAGGGAAGTAAAGCCATGGGTCCCGTGTCGTACATTTACGGCACGATAAAGAACCTGAAGCCTGAAAGAGAGGCCTCTGAGCAAAATTAGTCAGCCATTTTACGCCCTGAGTTGAATGGAATGCTGATGACCTGAGATGTTAAAGAGCGTCCATAAATAAATAAATTTTTGATTATGTAAATTTTTCCTCATGTTGTTAGTTCCAAAAGTTTGCAAGTGTGTTAAAATAATTTAATTATTTTTTTATCAATTTCATGTTTTTTACACCAAAAGTGGACTGCCACTGTCGATTTCTCTATTTTTTTGTAGCAAATATTTCTGAAATGTTCTTTGGTATAGGTTACTAAATTTCTTTTCGTTTTTCAGGCATATACCTGATCACAATCTTTGGAATTGATTTGGTAGATACCAGAATTTATGGGATCTTTACAGGCAGATTGTAATAAATTTTTAATATCTACTATGAACTTTTTGAGGAGGCAAAATTATTTTCTGTGCCAGCCAACTTTTGGTCAAAAAAACTGAAATTGATAATAAAATAAAATTATTGAAACACTTGCAAACCTTTAAAACTGAAAAAAATTTACACCATGAAAAATAAATATTGCATCATGAATTTTGAGACACACTCAAATTGGATATATTCGACAAATTTCTCTGACCACCTAAAGAGTGTGCTCCTACCAGTTGATTTTCTGCTCATGATGGGAGCAATTAAAAAACCAAGTAAGTGAAGTATAAGTGTCACTAAACTCTATATCAACATTATTTTACGACTTCACTGTTAATAGCTTCTAGAGCACAATATATCCCTGTCTTCTAATCATAAAGTGGATGAGTATTTTCAGCTGAGAAGTATCCAATGTTCACAGAAATCATGTGCACTAAGAGAAAAATCAGATGTAAAATACAACATTGTATATGAAAAAAAATTTGCTGCTAATATTTTAATTCATTCCTCAAAATTCATTTTGAATTAAAGAGAATTGGAGGAACATAAGTGCACTTTTTGGAGTAACATGTATTTATTAAGAGGTAAAATGAAATGTAAACAATAATTACTTAATGTAGCATTCAAAATAAGATTGCTATACTTTCTTTTACTTGTTCTGAAAGATAAACGAATATATTCCCTTTCATATGTTTACTTTTTCTCCATTCATATAATTCCCTTTTAATATATCAAAGCAAACTTTGCAACTAGTGATGGAACCTCACAACTTAAAACATCTTCCGGTATAAATATCTAATTTTCTTTGGACATTTTCATTCAGCAGGCTGATACATTCACAAAGAATTCCAGAATACACTACCAGAAAATGGAAAAAGAACACCATGAAGGAAATGTCACAAGAGACATAAATTTTATTTACATACATTACAGGTAGAATATACACTGATCACTGCATATAATGTCTGCAAAGTGTGTTGAGAGAGCTTTCAGAACTTGCAAGATATGTTGTCACACCTATTATATTAATATATACTCCACCATAAGCTGCTATGGACTAATACAACAGGAGTTATCAGCCTTCAAATGAGAATACTATTACTATTGAGAAATCATATGGATTATATGGCAGTAATAGTCAAATTTCATAAAACAGTAGATTTTCCAGATTCTCAACGTATGATCAGGTATTATTGCATTTTCCTGTCTCTTTGCTATAAAATGATCATGCACTTCAGGGTTTATCAATATCCTGCTGGATAATATAGCAATTTTTTATGAGGAAATCACTTAAATTTCACTAATTTTGTTCCACTTGCTTGGACATGTTTCGAAGGCTATTGTCTTCATCATCATCATGGTTCACTGTCTTCTTGCCAGCATGGTATTAAGCTGTTATTCTGTGGATTTTACAGGCTTAGTTATGAGGTTACTTTTGTTTGGAAGATCAAAATTAACTAAATTTTCCTTGTTTTTGTTTATTAATATATTTTCCTACTTTTTTCCTCCCTCCCAAATGGTATGCTATTGCTAATTTCTCCATATATCTATATTTTACATTTCATGTGTTCCTTAAACTCTATGGTAATGTTTTTATCTGTTTGTCTATGTATTTCACATTGCGGTCTTTGCAATTGATTTTGTAAATGCATGATTGTTTTCCTGGTGGAATTTTGTCTTTTGTGTTTGTTTTTAGGAGGTTATTTAAACTGTATTTGTTTACTGGATCCAAAATAACATTTGCATTTTTAAAAATCTTCTGGAATGTTTGATGTGCCCATGAATGGAATGTTATTACCTCCTTTGTAACCTTTTTTTCTGTGCTATATCTATGAATTTATGGTACTCCGATTTGTATTCTATCTTGCTCATTGGTAGGATTGTTAATTTGAATGTGAAGCTGTTGATTATTATATGTTGTTTTGGATTGTGACTGTAGTTTTTTATATAATTATCTGTATTGGTATCTTTTCTTAATAAGCTGAATTCCAGTATATTGCTATTTTTTTTATAATTTTTATATTCAGGAAGAGAAGAATGATTGTTTTCTATTTCCATTGTGAATTTAATGGTGCTTCTTGTAGGTTGGTTAGTTTTATTGCATCCTCTTTCAGGATGTTTGGAACTGGGCAATATTTTGAGGGTAGTTTCAAATTTTTTAATGCAGTCTGCTCCCCCCCCTTTTTTTTTGGTTCCCCTCTCAAGACGTAGGTTTCAGGCAGGGTCTCTTATCAATTGCTAATCCAGAACAATGCAGATGTAGTTTGGACAATATTTTGTAGGCAGCAGTCAGATATCCTTCTAGAATTTTTTTTTTTGTTTATCTTGGAGGTGATTGCCGATAAGATGAACTGCTGCTTCCTTAAATGTCTGTCACTGCTGACATAGCTTCATTCCTCATGACACTATCATTGTCTTCATCTGATGCCTCCACATCAGTTAAAGTGTACAAACCTCTTCTTCAAACAGCTGTTTTTTTATTTGAAAATAACGAAGTAATCCACTAACAGTTTTACAATTACCATCTGTCCCACAGTAGAACACCATACTACAAAATGACCAACTCTGTAAACACACTTCCACAGCACAAAGACAAATATGTGATCTACTCTAGCCAAAAACACACAACTCTCTTCTGATCACTGCAGTACTTGCAGCAAGAAAGGGGAAATCTACATTCCCCACCTATCTTCTGTCAATACTTGCATCATAGCAGCTAAATCTTTGCAAAGATTTTTTGTTTATGATCCTTAAAAAACTAAAATAATTGTGTTTTGCTTTCTGAAACAACTACTGTAACCCTTCCTTAGCAGCAGTATAGTCTGCAATTCTTGCATGCACACAACCATACAGATAACAAATATCATCCTGCGGAATGGAGTTGCCTACACATTTCTTTTGTTGACTCAGTTGGACAACGTTGTTACTGGTGCAGAGATCGAGCCAGACATCTTATAGCCCAGCTCCACTCATGCTGAATGGGAGAAATATCTGGCGATCAGGCTGACCGGGGAAATTGACACCATGAAGAGCATTTTGGACTGCAAAAGTGGAATGTGAACAAGCACTGGCCTATTGAAATATCTCCCTGTTCCTGTAAAAACAGTTACAGAATACAATTAAAAATGAATTTAGGAATCCACACAGTGAAACTATCATAATGCCTGAGTTAAGGATATCATAATCTTGTTGAATTAAAAGTAAAACTTCTAAAAATCATGTCAATATATTAAACTCTCTTGTTTTAATGTAAAACATCAAGAGAGTTTAATATATTGACATGATTTTAGAAACTAAAAATGTTAATTGGAACATTCACAGTGAAGCCAATCATATAATTGAAATCATTTTATGATATAGTCGAACTACACACTCTTATGCTTCACTTACTTGTCACTATTGTAGACCGGTTTCGAGAACAGTTGTTCTCATCATCAGTTCAAATCTCCGACTGATGATGAGAACAACTGTTCTCGAAACCGGTCTACAATAGTGACAAGTAAGTGAAGCATAAGAGTGTGTAGTTCGACTATATCATAAAATGATTTCAATTATATGATTTTAGAAGTTTTACTTTTAATTCAACAAGATTAGTGGCAGAATAGTTTGTATGTTCTGGATGTTCATGTACTGGTCAAAGTTTCCTGTATAAACACCAGAGGTGAATGATCATTGTAGGATATGTTCCCCAAACCATTAGTTGGTCCTATGTGTCGCTGACATATACTCTGTGAAGATGCCACTCACCAGAGCAATGCTGAACATACAAGACCATCTTTAGCCCTAAGGCAGAACCTGGTCTCATCACTAAACACAAGTTTTGCCATATTTTCCACCTGCTGATCTTTCCTCGAAACCGCTGGAGGCAGAACACAATGCTGAGGTGTGAGTAGAAGACACCAATTTCAAGCAAATGATTGCAGATGGTCCTAACTGACACTCCTTTGGCAATATTATATCTAATATGTTGTATGGTCACTGTGCATGTGCAATGGCTGCTTACTTAATGCAACATCTTGAGGTGCATTCATATATCATTGATTTCCGGAAACAGGTTTATAAGTATGTGGAGCTTCCTCTGACCAACAGAGGCAACATTGATGAACTGTTGACTCTCTTTGCCTAACTTGTTCCACAATTCTCTGGCATCATTCAGCTTCACAGAGTCCCATTATTTGATCTGGTTCAATTGAATTAATTACACAAATGGCATGCCAACAACATTCAAAATAACTTCACAGTACAATAAAGTCCTTACACAACATGCTTTGCCTTTTAGTGCTAATACACATCAATTTACTTTGACGGTCTAGTTCTATGCTCTAGATCACTTCATGTGCTGTTCCCTAGTAAGTCTTATGCAAATATGGTCTTTCTTAATCACTTCCTTCATGGTGTTCTTTTTTTCATTTTCTAGTATTGCATTTCAAGTTATTTATTCTGTATATGCATAACGACCAACATTATTGCCTTATCAACAGTACTGCCATGGGTTGTCAAGGCACGGATTCATGAGTGAGTGGTCTGGGATTCGATTCCTGCCAGGACCGTCCTCTCCAAATGAATTTCCCCCCTCCCTGCCAGGTTTTTCTCATGATTGACGAGTGCCAGGGAGGTACCCTAAACTTAGGACTGTAATGCTTCCCTCCTTAAAATAGTCTTTTCCCAATTTATCTTATCGTCTTTATGAATCATCAATGCCCAATATCTGTGATGCCACAGTAATTAAAAAGGCTTTAAGTGCTATTACAAAAATTGACAACAGTTGCCTCTGATTTAAACAGCAGTAAAATGTACATAATATTTCATTGAAATTAAATATTACTTTTATGCTAGTAGTGCAAAAAAAAATTGTATGCAACAAGAGATAAACACATTTAATTCGCTCATGGAAATTATCTCGCCAACTTTATTCTCTTTCGCAAATAGCTATTTCATCAGCTTATTTTTGCTGGAATATTGTAATTTGTATATTTTGCAAAACATTGTATGTAATTTACCATATGTGTAAATATTAATTTAGCAAACTCCAAGCCAGTTTAGTAGCAAGACAGCTTTTGTTAACTTTGTTTAGATATAGTCTATGTTGCATTGGAGTAATGTGTATACAAAAAATGCTCCGGAAACAAAAACAAAAATGCAAGCATACTGAAAATATCCTTAAACCACTCATGCTTTTAGCAGCAATGGCAAGGAGCAGAAATATGTGAGAAGTAACATTTTTACTTAGCAGTGTGCCCACTTCTGAAATGGGCATGCTTTTAAAGAAAACACCATAACAACTTATCCACCAGCTGCTGGGTCATCGCTGCCCCTTCTACTTGCAGTTGTAAACCATGGATCAGGTCTGCTGATGGAAGATATGACCACATATCTGGCTGCATGGAAAGAAAGAGCAACATTCTTGGAATGTAAGGATAGCTAGTTATAAGAGAACTTTTGTTCAGATGTCAGTACAGAAGAATCCCAGCTTTAGTTATTGACACTTTTATGTTTTGGTGTATTACTGGTATTTATTTCATTATCATTGTTTTAATTCATGATAAGTTTGGAAAAAAGTCACTATTTTGTCTACCAATGTATATATTGACTAAAGACTTCCATTAAACTTAAGTGGTTTTCATAAAAAGAGTATTTCCAGTAGTGAAAATTCACTTTATAGCAAGTACATGACAGCTGGAGTTTGTACTGATGTCTTTTTATGTGAAGGTTATTCCAAATGAAATAAATCCAAAGTTTTGACATTATCGCTTGCTTTGTTTTCTGTTAAAACAAGATAGAGAAAAAAAATATTGTTTGGGAACCAGCTTTTTAATCAGATAGTGCAGTTGATAAAAATAGAAAGCTAATGGAGCTTTTAAGAACTTTTATTTTAATTTCATTAAAATTTTTATTAACACTCTAGGTACAAAGTCCATTGTTTCTATGGGATCAACCATAATGTTTAATTTAAAAATTGCTGTCCACAAATCTTACAGATTTGATCAATGCATCATATTCCCCATGCTATTGAGAATGGATTCTGTTACCAGAGGGCACTTTGTTGCCAATTCTGTTATACTATTCACATTTAAATGAAGCCACTAATGCAGAAAGAAATAGCGTCTCTATGCATACAAATGATAGTAGTGAGTAATTTTAAGTAGTAGAAATTTTCATGAAATGTAGCATAATTCTGTAAGCACTCAAATTTCAATAATTTTGTTCCACCTACTTGGACATGTTTTGAAGGCTGTTGCCTTCATCATCAGCATGGTTCCACTGTCAGCTTCCCAGTACAGTATTAAGATGTCACTCTGTACTTTTTATGAATTTAGTTATGAGATTACTGTTGTTTGGAAGATCAAAGTTAACTAAATTTTCCTTAATTAAAATGTTATTTGGAACTTGCACAGTGAAGTCAATCATATAATTGATATTATTGTATGATTTAGTTGAACTACACACTCTTAATGCTTCACTTACTTGTCATAATATATAGAACGGTTTAGAGAACATGTCGTTTGCATCATCAGCTAAGCTAAAAACCAACTGTTAGATAATTCGTTAAGCTGTGGAAATGTGTATTCTGCTCTAGTGGTGGTGTGATAAACTTGTAGTTTATGTTTTCATCCCTGCCAATGTTGAAGTTCATTTGCATTTGTATATGTAGATTTTCTCCCAAGTAGCTAATTCTGTAGGTCCTTGTACTGATTTTAATAATTTTGCTTTATTCACTATTGTCTTGATTTTCTGTCCAAAAATTATATGCTACTGCTGATTTCTGTATTTCAGGAACGTAAAGTGCAAGCAAATATTTGACAATGTGAATGAAGTTCTTGAAACATGTCCTGAAATTTAGTAATTTAAAGAGTGAAACGCTCAAGAATGTTGAATGTTTTAACCGTTCTAAAATTTCAAACTTTCTCTTGGGAAAGAAGTTTTAACTGGAATAGAAAGAAAAGCATTCTTTGCATTTTACAAAGAATATGCTATTTTGTTCTGTTATCACTTGTTGCAATTCCATAAGCCAATCTAAAGAGTGTTCAAGTCATAGAAAGAAGCTGGTTCCCTTTGAAATGCTGAGAATCTTCAATAGAATGTTATCATTCAAATCTGGATAAATTGAAGCATAATTTTCTTCCATTATGACAGTTTAAAAACATTTGGAAAAATTTTTCATAATCAAGTTTTGTGTAACTCTAACTTGGAGGTTAAGTTTTCCTGTTTATTTTTAGATTTACAAGTGTAGTTAATAATTTAATAGAATTTTGTGATATATTTATTATAGCAGTGTTATTCACATAGTTAATAGAATTGTCATTTATATATAAACCAGTTTTTATTATATAATAATCAAAGTAATATTTCTTTTTGACTGATTTTAGTGTTGTCAGGGATTATTCAGATATATTCCACCTTTAACAAAATGAGCTTTCATGGTTTTCAGAGAAATTGCATTCTGTTTGTATGTTTTTAGTGTGGCAGCTGTAAATATAGTTTCTGACAACATGGAACCTACTGCCAGTTATATTATGCTCAATATGTGTTCTTAGAGCTTCCAAGATAATGTTGCATGAAAAGTTGTAAGTTGAAACTCGCATAAAGATGGTAAAAACAAAACATATTTGCCTGTAGTTATTAATATTAGTGCAATATTAAAATTAAATATTTATATGTAAACAGAAATTACACAGCATGGTTAAAATAAAACATCTGATAAAATAGGTATAAAAAAAGAGATCTATGTTTATTAGTGCAATATTAAATTTACCACCTTTTTGCTGAGTTTTTACTTTATTTGCTAGTTTACTCCAAGAATGTTACTCAGGTATGTGATAGCCAGATGGTCACACTGTTTCTTAGTTGTGTGCCTCAACATTTTCTGCGCTAGCATGAATTTATTAATAAGAAAATCTATATAATAATCTACAATAAGTGAAATAAATAGATAGAACCTATACTCCAGCACTACGAGTGGTCGAATTGGGTGTATCTAAAGTTTCATTTTCACCATTACAGTATTTGATGTTTCTGAAAATGTCTGTTGACTAATACAAGCAGTTACTAATGCATGAATCCTTTCCAGATATATGTTTTGTAGATGATAATATTCAAATTCCATAAAAACTAAAGAAAAAAGTGCTGTGCAAGGAGTAGTGGTATAAAAAGTAAAATTCCCTAACTATGTGTGAGAGCACGTAACAATATCCTTGTCAAGGGCAACACTATAATATTGTATTAGTTTGCTTACATGAATTTCTCTTTCTAGGGCTTCAGTGAAAGTGTGCTTAATGCAAAGTGAGTTACTGTATGCTTTTTCGGTTGTGGTCATAGGTAACTGTTTCATTTTTATGGTAAACACAGAACTGAAACTATAAAATGGATAATTTGTTGTAACACTTAAATTTTTTTTAAACTTGGTGCTTACAAGGAAATTGTCAATGTGATCATGCTGTAACCCACCTTGTTTTGGTGATAAGAGTTGGTGTAGGATAAATAAGAAAATCATATGCATTTAAAAATTAGGTGCCAGTTTCAACCATAGAGTTCTAAAACATAGGAACATATTACTAATAGCTAAAGACTTAACACTAGAAGGACAAACGAACTACTACCAGTTGTTTTGAGTGTTAGTTTTTTTTTTAATCCCTTTTTTGTGGTTTCTTTAACACTTTTCGGTCTGCTGCTTTGTATGTCATTTCCAGGCAGAGGGGTTTTAGTATTTGAATTTATTTGCCAATAATATCTACATAAATAGTTAAAAATTTTCAATTCACTATCACTATCTTCTGCTTATTAGTGATTTATTCACAGTTTTTAGTAAGTATACCATCAAGTTAAGAACACATCGAGGGAAGGTGGAAAAACCTATAAACTTGCAGTGTTCTGTATAAAGAAAATATGATGTACAGTTGAAGACGGTACACGCTGCTTCAAAAGCAGGTACACCAGGATTAAGGATTATTAGAAGGAAGAAAACATTATTATATTTTGCTGTTTGTAGTGTGCAGTAAAGTTAAATTAAAATTAAGGTATTAATTTACAGAAATCTTATTACATTGACTTTTCTTTTACATTGTGAGTACAGACAGATATTACAACGTATTTATTAAATGCATTGAACATAAATAGTATACGATTAATATATAAACAGTTTTTATATATTGAAAATCTATGTTCCACTGCACACAATGTAACAGGAGGAAATATAAAAACAAAATATCAGAGTTGCTTGAGATTCCCTGACTGAGTAATGCATCCTCATGTTACATATCTCTGTCACCCAGTATTCTTTTCTGGAATACTTTTAAATTTATTTATCATCCTTCCTTTAACAGTTCCTGCTTATAATTGGGTCAGTGTTTCTGAAGCCTGTTCTATTATCTCAAGAGCTTCTGGCGTTTTTAGTGTAGATGATTGTAAATATGTTATTGTAGTTGCAATATTATGGAAATGATTCTGAGATCTTCAAAGCAGGTGAAATTATTTTCTTCACTGCACATATATCAGCATTTTTCTCTTTGTCATAGACATTAATTATATTAACAATTTTTCGTAATATTGAGCATAATATATTGCAGCCTGTAACCATGTCCCCCACTGACTTACAATTGGTTGTGGATGCAAGGGAATTCTGGGTGCTATCTCCATATGTATTTTGGTTCTTGAGAGTGCCTTGTAAAATATCTTTTGCACGTTGGCTATAAAAGGCTCTAATTTATTTTGGAACTTAGTGAAGACTATGTACTAGACAGATATTAATTGTGGATATGATTGCTGTATTCCTGTGGCAGCTTTCTTCATATAAAAGCCCAATTCATAACATTTTCTTTCTTCCAGACCACAACACAGACAAGGAATAATTAAATAAATGAGTAATTGTAGAATGATTAACCTCCTCCATCTCTTTGGAGGTTAAGAGAGACCATCAGGCATCAGGGTTCCTACAAAAACATTAGCGGCATGTTTAGTTTTGTCTATAGATAGGAACATCTTTTTATCATCTACTGTACCTCTTATATTATTTAAGCATTTGTCATAGACTATTGGTATGATTATATTTTGCATAATTGTATTTCTGAAGGCACTTTTCTGTTACTATATTTATTTATAAAAACTGCAAAACAAAGGTGCTGTTTTTTAAACTCTTATTAACATATGACACAGATCCTCGAAAAATTCTGATCTGTATTTGGGGCTAAGGAGGTTGAATGCCCACTTTTCTCATTGTTTCCTTTTAATAATATCACATGTTCCTTGTGTTTTTTTTAATTACAGTGTTGCTTGACATGATATGTCCTTTGAGCTATATGTGACGTACTTTACATCTGATGGTTTCACCATTTGTGCTGAAGTATTTCCTGTCAAATTCCACTATAAACGATGCTAATTGTGATATACTTATTTTCTTTACTTTAAGCATATTGCCACATTCTCTACTTAGCTGTATGCATTGAATAAATGGAACACTCGCAATGAAAGAGGGAGTAGGGAGGGATGCTCTTCACAGTACCTGACATCTCCATTACTCCAGGTGGTAACATGATTGCTCTTTTTTGTTTACTAAAACCCTTCTGCCTGGTCATTTCTCATCAGTATACTGTGCTTTTTATAGGTTTTTAAAAATATTCATAGCTCTTAAATGATCTTAGATCCCAAAGTAGCACCTAGGATGATGATACACAATATATAATTTGGTTGAATGAACTCAGGAGACTTTATGGCCTAAAATTCTACATGAGATCTGAGGGAAAACCCCTGAAGAAACCTCAGTCAGGAAATTGACCCAATTGGGAATTGAACTCAGGTCTGCTGCTTAGAAAGTTAGCACTAGATCATGCCAGTGATCTGAAATAATATTATAAGAAGAAGAAAAAAAAATTTTAACTGCAGAGAGAATATTCTTTAATTGTAATCTTTTAACCATTTTCAAATGTAATGTCGAAAGTTCTTGTGCATATTCCAAGTTTGTAATAAAATTCATAATAGGGTGAGCTTAAAGTCATAGTACAGATAAAATACATTGAGAGGTAAAAAAAAAAGCAACACCTAAAATTTTGTGAATATTTTTAATTTTATGCATTATTATATGCAAATTATTATAATTCCATTAATTTTTTGAACCTTAAATACTTTTCCAAGCACTTTGCAACCAATTCTTATGTATTCGGATATCATTTTGAGTCTATAATTTCCATAAGCATGAACATGAATGCAAGTTAATCACATTTCATAATGAACTTGTTTTTAGCTGTAGGTTAACACAAGGTAAGAGACCTGGATTGCTAACAGGACAGCACACCTTTCAACCCTATGGGCATGCTGTGAATCAAGGTCCCTAGGTATTCTCATCGCATGGCCTCCCATTGCTCATGCTAAGCTTCCTGAAGTTCATTGAAGCCCTCAGGAACATATTGACAAACAGTTTTCCCCATCATTTGGTTTATTTATGGATGCTCTTTAACATCTCAGGTTGTCAGCATTTTCCCCATCATGTCCCAAACATGCTGAATGGGGTTGAGTTCAGGGCTTCCTGCTGGCCAAACAAGCTCCTGAATCCCTACCTCACACAAGTATCATGTCACAATGTGGGCCATATGTGGACGGGCATTGTCATGTATTAATCTGAAATCATTACCAACATATGGACCATAGGGGACATCATGCTCCTTAAGAATTTTCTCAAGGTACCGGTTTGGATTCAGGGTCCCATTCTGTCCTAGCTTCCACATTGATACCATCCCACACCATGATGGAACTTCCCCTGAAAGCCATTGTCAATGAGAAGATGCAAGGGGCATACCTTTCTCCAGTTTTCCACCATACTCTTTACCTGCTATTATGCAATCTTAGGATGAATCTCGACTCACCTGTGAATAGTATAGTTTTCCATTGCTCCTCATTCCACTGTGGTTATTGGTGAGCAAAGACAAGGCATAGTCTTCTAGAGATGAGCTGTACTTCTTCAAATCTACTTCTAACTGTTCTCATGCTGATATAGACTCCTGATGCCCTTTGCAAGCTATTTGGAGCTTCTATGGCTATTGTGTGATGATCATGACAAAACTTGCAGCTGCAGAAATTAATCATCTCTGGAAGATGTAATGCTTCTGCAAACAGATCCCGATTTTCTGCAGTAGATACCAAGTTCCTTGAACCTTTGGTGTATAGTAGAGACATTGACTGGTTAAACCTGGACAACATAATTCGTGCTCCCAATCTTCCAACAGCAACTGTTTTAGCAGCCTGCTCTCTGCTTAGCACCATCTTTTCTAATAAAATTATGTGTTAAACTGATTGAAATACCTCAACAGTAGGATAAAACTGATATACAACAATGTCATTAGACATTTCAATTAGCCAAATGTAAAAATGAATGTGCATTCATACAATAAAGGAAATTATAGATAGACTCAAAATGATATCCGAATACAATGCAATATTAAGTTATATTTGCTACAGTACTAAACCTTCCTTCTTTTTTAATTAAACCCATTCGGTCATATTTCTATCCTTGAGAGTTGCTTATTCCTTAGGGCCTTATACATACTAACACCCTGGTTATTGGTGTATAAGGATCCTGTTTAACTAATGGTAGATAACTAGCCCCATACCCTCCCCTACTCATTTCATCCTCCATTCACTATCTGACAATATTATTCTCAAGGATATTTCCTTAATGTTTTCATCTGATTTTAAAATTAAAATTCTTCTACCTCTTATTTCATTTGGCACCCAAGATTGTGGGTTCGAACCCGGCCAGGACCAATGTATTTTTTTCAGGCGTAAAAATCCGAAGTATGGCTACCTTCAGAAGGGAACTAAAGCCATTGGTCCCGTGTCGTACATTTACTGCACAAAAAAGAACCTCAAGCCTGAAAGAGAGGCCTCTGAGCAAAATTTTGTCGGCCGTTCACGCCCTGGGTTGAATGGGACGCTGATGACCTGAGATATTAAAGAGTGTCAATAAATAAATCAATCAATCATAAAAAACATTATTTCATTTGGTAAATTTTCCCACTTTTGTAATAGGAACTGTTTCCTCCAAAACTTGGTGTGCTTACATTCCAGTGTACAATGCCAAGCAATGTCTGGTTCTTCACACATAGGACATATCCCCTAAGTGTATTCATTTTTTAATTCACTTAAATATTTTACTCCTGCTCTAAGCCATGCCAATACTTCCCTTCCTACCTTATCACAAATTTCAATATATATTCTCTCTTCCCCACACATTTTTTAGTGTACTATATACTTTCAGAGATTTTTTGGTGTCAAGATTTACCCATATTTCCTGTTTTTCAATATCCTCAATTCTTATTATCTCTTTCCAAAATCCTTTACCCGATCTTTCTCCCTCGTACAATACTAATTCCATTCCCGCTTCTTGTAGGATATCTGAATACATAAGAGTGGTTGCAAAATGTTTGGAAAAGTATTTAATCTTCAAAAATGGAACAAAATTATAATACACATATTATAGTGCCTAAAATGATGTTACATTTTTTCATGCTGGGGTTCCCTTTTGCCATCATCAGTTTTATTTATTGTGATGTTTACAATCTTGAACTAGCGCCCTACAATGCAATTTCCACTGCAGAAGATGGTGCTGCAGAATAGAAAGGGGGTTGCTCCCCCAAAATTCCTTGCAGATTCGAGTGTGACGGGATGTCTAGAAGCAAGGCCTTATTTCAGCAACAAAATCTGCAAAAATATATGGGTGATACATTTCGTGACTTCACAGAGATTCTTTTAAAAGCTTTCACATCAACACCCATTTCTGCAATTTTCTGGTGGTACTAGGCAAGGAATGATATGGGTGCCATATCCATGTGGATTCAAGCATTTGGGATTTTGTCACCATACAACCTGGGAATCTCTTCGCAAAAAATTGGGTCCGTGATGTTCTCTTGGAAGTAGTTTATATTACTGGCAACTCTGTTAATCTTGAGTTGCCCCTGAGCACAGTAACCTGCAAAACATGAAAGATAATTTTTTTTTGGTTACCTGGAAGAAACTGGGGCACCCCTTTTGGCCTACTGGGCGGCAGTAAACTGCAAAGAGTTTTAATATAAATTTGAATAGTTTGGGATTTTCATAGTGAAATATAGTATCATATAACAAATTATTTATGAGGAAGTCACTCAAATTTCGCTTGTTTTGTTCCACTTACTTGGACATGTTTCAAAGGCAAATTTCCTTCATTGTCAGCATGGTTCCACTGTCAGCTTTCTAGCGTGGTATTAAGATGTCGCTCTTTGGATTTTACAAATTTTTGATGAAGTTGCTGTTGTTTGGAGGATCAAAATGAACTAAATTTTCTTTGTTTTTGTTCAAGAATATATTTTGTTGATGATGTCTTTGCAATAGTAGATGAAAAATGGAAAGATGACGCAATAAAACTATTAAACCTACAAGACAGCAACATAAAATTCACAATGGAAATGGAGAACAACAAGGTTCTTCCTTTCCTGCATATAAAAATTATAAAAAATGAAAACATGCTGGAATTTGGCATATTCAGGAAAGATAATGACAATGGAACCGTGCTAATGATGAAGGAAATTTGCCTTTGAAACATGTCCAAGTAAGTGGAATAAAACTAGTGAAATTTGAGTGACTTCCTCAAAAATAATTTGTTATATGCAAAGGGTTTGTTTGTTGTTCATGCTTCATCCAGAGAACCATTCCCAATGGTGGTGCTAGCTGGTGGTCATACAATTTTTTAGCATTGGTGAAGCATTTTCTGGTGTGCTGCTCTCTCAAGACATGTCTGTGTGCTTTATACCACCACTCTAGACCCAATTGCCATGGGTTATGCGACAAACTGTGCTCGTATATGTTCCAGTGCAGTTGGTAATGCTTCCTTTGTGTCAATGCAGCCCTCACCTTTCCTGCTACTCCTTTTGTTCATGTTGGTTGTAAACTTTTTCTCATTAAATTTCTTTGTAGACTGTGCCTTAATTGGACAGTGTTATATAGCCTACATGTGGTAAGTTTCTTCTCTTTCCATTGTTTTACACCAATGAAAGGCTATAACGGCATTGGAAAGTCCAACAATATACACCTTGCAGCCATTATTGAGTACCTATTGCACCTGACTGTACCAGCAGTGTTTCCAAACACACAATGAAATAATTGCAAGTGTTAGCAGTATAAACAAGGAGTAGGGGAGCATCCAAGGTTATCTGAGTTTAGGTGGAGCAACCTTCTTTATGCAGTTTGTTCTCTTGCTATATTGTGGGACTGTAGGAGTGTGTGCTTAGTAGTTTATTCATATATAGGAATCAGACTTTAATTTATTAGACTTTCAATTTAAACTAGCAGCTAATTTTTTGCATATGATCTTCTCATATATTGATTTTGTGGCAAAGATTTCAATGTAGGCTTCAACATGAACACATTGATATATTTGTTGCTTGGGAAAGATTGTGCAAGCTTAGAATATTATCATGTTATTTTTGTTGAAACATTTTAAAATGTTAAATTTTTGTCCATTGAGGACATCTTCATTTAATGCTTAGCACAAACCTCTTGTTCTTTCAATGGCACAGGAATCATGTTTGTGTAAATGTAATAAACTTTAACATATGTGCAACTTAAAATATCTAAGCTTGTACGAATTCTAATCATTGTAACAGTTATATTACTGAACTGCTGAAATGATGTGTGATAAAAAAAATCATCGCCCAGTTCGACCATATGTGTTTCACATTGAATGAATAAGTCAACAAGCAGAGACATTTGCAGAAATTAGTTACAACAACATTACAACTTACCCTTTTAAGAAGGGGGAGAAAAAAAATATTTAAAAAAATGTATATATGCATCAGTATTTTATTGTTTTTTATGTTTTGTCGTCAGTGCCTGACCACAGTTAGTGAGGGGCTCTGAGTGAAGATGAGTGAATGATTGGTGCTTTTTGCAATGGTGTTAAGTGGTTGAGATACAGCTCGACAGTGATGCATCATAAGATAATAGCTTCTTGGTAGTGGGACCTTGACTAAATGCATTGAAACATTGTTGCTATCTCTTTATGTTTACATACTTTATTTTACAATTTTTGCCTTTATAATACTGGAGAGAAATTTATTTTAATTGGAATGTATTAATGATGGTGATTTATAGCAAAAAGATGTTTAGTTTAGAAGCATATAGGAATTTGCATAGTAGTTGTTTTACAGATATATATGTGTTTTTAAATAATAGTCTTCAAGAATATGTTTTAAGTTAATTGAATAGCTTATAACTGGTGTAGGCCTGGTTGCTCAAAGATCTAAATATCTACTCAATAGCTGTATGTTATCAAATAGGTGATTTGAATGCGTTTCTGATACAAGTATTAACCTATAGATAACTGTCTGTTTGATAGCGGCATTGAGATTTCTCCAATAGATAGTGATGTGCCTTTTTTTTTTTATCAGATAGTGTAGCATTGCACTAAGAAATATCAACATAGCATGTGTGCGAATGTCCATTTCATTTTTACTACTCAAACTGAGCGAGCATGTGGATAAAAATTATTTAAAAAATTATTACCGTGACCTACATGTTGCAACGTTTTCAATTTGGCAAGTTCTCTAGCAGGGGGATTTTATGCATGAGTACCATCTTCACAAGGATATCCTGCTTTGTTAAAAGCAAATCTTTCAAGTTATATTGTGGCACATTTGTGTGTGATTCTGCCTTAAAAGTGCAATGAAATTACTGTTTTTATTAGCTATGCATGCAGTAGATTTATAAACTTTAAAATTGTCCATCTCAAGTGTAAAACTTTAAACACAGTAAGGGCTGATTTAAAAGTGATATTTCTATTTGTATTTAGTTCTAAATTTTCTCTTGTTTCATCCATGGACTTATCACTAGTTCTTTGGATAACCTTAACATTTTCTCATTTCATTAATTAATTATTTATTACATGAAATATTTGTTTAGGTCTAATTACTTCTTTGTTATCAGAGTATGATGATGATGGTGATGAAGATGACAATGATTCAGTACATATTTTATAAAGAGCAAGAAATTTTAAACAAAAGCACATTCTATACAATACAAAGATAAAATTTTGGATAAAACACAGAGGGTGCCAAAAAATGTATACACACTTCAAGCAAAGAAAACACTGTGTTAACATAACAAAACTGAATTCACACAAATAGAAAATGATGAGCACTAATCATCTTAGACTTTTACAGTTACAACAGTTGGTCAAAATGTCCACCATCAGTGTCGATACACTTCTGAGTACGTTGAACTACTAATTGAGCAAAGTTTGCGAAAGTATCCTCAGCGATTGCAGCACATAACATTTCAATTTCTTACTGAAGTGCTGCCAGTGTAGCTGGTTTTCTGCAGTATACACATCCTTAAGAGTTCTCCATAGGTAGAAGTCCAACGGAGTTAGATCCGGAGAATGCCATGGAAACTCAATTGGACCTATTCATCCTTTCCATTGCCTTGGAAGATTGTCATCAAGGTATGCACGTACATCTTGGTGGTAATGTGGTGATGCACCAATTTTTTGGAAGTAAAATTCCTCTTTTTCCTCAATGTGAGTCACATTTGTTTACACAACATCATACAATAATCTTGGCTTCATTTGTTCATTGTTGATTTACCTGTCACATAGCAAAGCTATCATAATGTATGTGAGTCATATCTATTTACAGAACATCATACTATACATTACTGTTGTTTTTTGGTCTAACTTTGAAATATATTAAATAGATATCTACTGTGAAAGTGTATATACATTTTTTTAGGCACCCTCGGTCTATAAATGTATACCAAACTAAAAATTCAGATTTGAAAAGTGGAAACATTTTTAGGATTCTCATATGGTTTTTGACACTTACGAGGAAAGTTTCAAATGACTTTATACATTTCAAAGGTGATTTATCTTATTCCTTCATTATTAAAATTTTAGCATACCATGCACTATAAATTTGCCATATTATAGTTAATCAGGGCTTATGATGAGAGAATTTTAGTGAATTTTCTCATGATCTGTTTCATATGTCACTGTATGTGACTGCTATCTGACATTTTAAAAACACTTATTGAAGAAATAAAGTTATGGAATAAATATCTTACATTTGGAAATATTTATCTATCTGATAATCTATTGAGCAGATATCTAACATTTCGGAAACCAGGCCTATACGTTTATTTAATATTGTCTCTCTTAACTTGCATACATTTTTAGGTAGAGAATTTTGTTTAAAGATTGGATTTCTACTAGAATTCCTTAGAAAAAACATAAATAGTAACTAAAGTGTTAATTGGAACTTGTAAATTGAGTCGACAGCTGAGGATGAGGTTCGTGAAACCAGTACTACATATTATAAATAAGTAAGTGGAGCAATAAGAATGTGTAGTTTGACTCAATCATACAACGATCTTATTAACATAAATTGTGTTTTAGTTTTAAAAAATATAAAGAAACAAAAAAAAGTGTGGAAAGGTTGGGAGCCATATCTCATGCTGTGTTAAGCAAAAATATTTTAAAGTTTTGACCTTATTTATTTGCTGGGTGTTTTATTACCATGTTGCTAATACTTCTGGACATTATCATGTACCATTCTGAAATCTAAAGCAAATAATGTAAGAAAAAGGGTGAGAAAAATGCAAAAGTGAAACTCTTTCTGCTTTTTTCAATGAACATTTCTTCAAAAGTAAAACAAAATGTTATCCCTAATTTTCAGTCCAAATATTGCTGATAGGAGTCATTTAAAATTCCTTTGAATATACCTAATCCACCAATGGCAAAAAGTTCATTTATCTCATATGATTTTAGAAGTAAATGTAGTTGGCAAATTGTATATAAGGAAAATGCTACCTCGTACGATTTGTTGCAGGTGGATGATTCCTCTCCTAGAAGCCAATGTGTTACAATGGTATGTGAATTGGCACATTGTCAAACTGCTCTACTCAGCATTCCTTGATGGCACTGTGTATTTGATGCAGTAGCTTAGCGTAGTACTTTCCAGTCATTGTTGTGTTTGTTTCTTTGAAGTTTATCATCAGAATTTCTTCTGCAGTCCCAAAAAAATTGATGCCATGGTCTTCATGGCCTTTATATGGGGTGCTGATGGATTCCAACTATCCTATCATTACCATGGCTAAGGTTCATAAACTTTTGACACCATTCCACATCACTGGCAGTTGAACTGCTGAAGGATTTTGGGACAATAAGCAAATATTTATGAAGGACATGAAGCACAATAGTTTTATTTTGAGTAGTGTTTAACGCCCGTTTTTACTACTGAGGCACCACAGGCGGTGGACACTGATGATACATGAAATGAAATGATAATTTGGGAAAGGATTTTTTTTTTTTTTTTTTTTTAAGGAAGGAAGCGTTCCAGGCCTAAGTTTAGGTACCTCCCCGGCATTTGCCAGTTATGAAGACTGAGGAAAACCTGGAAAAAACCCCAGTCAGGGAGGACGGTCCTGGCGGGATTCGAACCGCAGACCTCCCGCTCACGAGTTCGTGCCTTAACGACCTCGGCCACCCGTGGCGGTAAACAATAGTTTTAGAAAGCCCCAACCTTGCAACCATTTCATGTGTCAAATGATGCATAGGACTACCCACAAATGAGTTATCTTAAAGCCACCCTGTGCTCAAATGAAATTATTTTGTTCATGCCTTCACAATGGAGTACTGAAAATTTTCTTTTCTTATGTCAAGATATTTTTTAATATCATTCGGTGAAAGTCCTTTAGTTAAAAATTTAATGATTACTTTGCATTTAGTTTTGAACATCATATACATCCTGAAATATCAGATAGCTTTAAGATTTCAACAAGGATTAAGGGTTTTGGACCACACCACCCCGTAATCTTACATTTTCTACTGCATCAAGAAATATCTCTTTTATTGTGAATTATCTTCTTACGTAATGATTTGTCGGTTCTGGTGGTCTAGTGGTAACCATACTTGCCTCATAGACTCAAGATCGCAGGTTTAAATTGTTATCAGGGTCGATGGATATTTTAGGGCATAAAAATCCAAAATATAACTTCCTTTGGAAGGGAAGTAAAGCCTGGATCCCATGCTGTAGATTTGCTGCAAGTAAAAGAACCTCAAGCCTGAAAGAAGAGGTCTCTGAGTAAAATTTATTTATCGGCTGTTTCCACCTTTGAATTAAATGGGATGCTGATAACCTGAGATATTAAAGAGCATTCATAAATAAACCCAAACAATAACATACATGATTATTAAGATTGCAATATCAGTTGTCATTTAATTTTTGACATATGTTCCTTTATTTTTACTAGACCTAAGTAATTTAGACAAAAAACTGAGTCAGCAATAATAATCTTAAATGTAGCAAATATATTTGAAAAAGCAAAATATGGGTGTCTACTGAATTCTATGATTTAAGTATGAGTATCTGTGCAACAAATATGTTGGTCCTGTTGGTCTAGTGGTAACCATACTTTCCACATAGACCCAAGGTCGTAGGTTCAAAACCAGTCAGGCTAATGTATTTTTAGGACATAAAACTACTAAGTAAGGCTTCCTTCAGAAGGGAAGTAAAGCAATTTGTCCCATGTCATAGATTTACAGCACGTACCTCAAGCCTGAAGGTAGAGGCCTCTGAGCAAAATTTATATACCATTTCAAGCCCTGAATTGATTGGGATCCTGATGGTCTGAGATCTGAGATGTAAATAAACAAAATAAATAAAAACTTAAATGTAATACTTTATATTTTAAAAGAGAAATTTTGTTCTCATATCTTATTAAGCTATTAGCAGTACATTTTTTGCTTAATTAAAACTACTACTACTTTCTCTTCTTCTTCGTCTTCTTTTCCTTCTCTTCTTCCTCTTCTTCTTGTGTACATAATTGGAAACAGACAATTGCCTAAAGGATAACTGGATTTCTTAATTTTAAGATTTCTTTGTTATTGAAACTTGCTTTTGAGTTGATGCAAATAGCGTTTTTGGTATCTGTCATTCCATTCCAGAACATAAGAGCCTGGAGCATAAGGAAGATTGGTTACACTTATTTTCCAGCCCTCATGTCTTCGCTTAGTGCCTCTGACAGAGAAATAAGATATTACCCGTGCAAATATAAAAGGAATATCTTCTATAACATCTATATAGGGGTCGGAATGTTTGATTTTTTGTAATGTGTGTGAAAGCAGCTTAAGAAAAAAAATATTTCTTTTGTTAAGTAATGTATTTTTATGTAGATTGACCTTACATACACTTCATTTAAGGTATTTCAAATCACTCATAAGTAAACAATATTACATTGCTAGCATTAAAAATAGCAGCACATTGTGTATGTTAATAATAGCAATGCAGAAATGGTTCACTGTCTTTTTATTCAGTTGGTTGACGGTTCATGTCTCTCTATCCCCTGATCTCATATTTGTTTTGCCATGGATGCATTTTGTCCAACATGAGCACCAACTTTCACTCTTGGTATGCCACAATTGTATCTCATCAAACACATGGCGGTGTTGCTGATGTATTTTGATGAGTCATGCTTGCTCCTTCTGAGGTTGGTTTAAAGGGCCTCTAATGTCCTCAGTGATTTCGTTAGAGATAATATTTTGTTGCACAGCAGATTGATTTACAAAAAAAAGTTACGCTTTTCAAGTATCAGTAAACTTGTGATCATGTATGTCTATGTATATTTTATGTTATACTTTAGCATGACAGCCTTAGTTTTAACAGAAAGATTTTCACTTACTTGATTTATGCATCTGCATTTAAAGATTTTTCTACAGAAATAAAACTTGATCTTTTGATAGCACACTGCTTGCTGAGGAGAAAAAAAAGGGGGGGGGATAAATTAAGACTGCTTTTAAAACATGGAATAAGATATGTCTATTTATCATCCAGAATATGTTAGAAAATGATAAATTTTTTATTACTTTTTCGATTAAGTTGTGACACAGCGATTAAGTCTGTATTTTTTGTACATACTTGCATTTTTAACTGGAACTGAGTAATTGAAAGCATGCAATCAAGTGGCCTAATGTTACCAACACTTGCTGGTGTGATAACTTCCTGTATTTCTCTTATCCACAGTATTTAACTTTATCTTTTTGAGATGGTTTTTCCTGACCCTTCTACAACTCCTGATTGTTGTAGAAAAAGCTTTTGGTTGTAGAGTCAGGCAATACACAAACATGGCTGTATATTATTGAACAACAATGTGAAACCAAGGTGCCCTAAGTTATTGTTTAGAGATCCGCTGTAATAACTTTTTAGGATGCAGTGAAGTAATGTGCTGCATGCTGAATGAGCTGTCACTTTTTAGAGAGAGCCTAACTTGTAGTTACTTAGGCTTTTCATATTAAGAGATCAAAATATATAAAGTTTAATCATATTCAGCTGTATCTGGAGTGGGAAGTGATTGAGTGTATATGAGAGAACATTTAATTCTATAAAAAAAAAATCTGTGAATTGTGTCCCATAATTTTTTGTAAGCACATTGAATAAGTAAAGAAGAAAAAAACAGAATACAGAATTAAAAGTACTATTTTATTTGTTTTCCTCTGGTTGTTTCCTATAATTCTACCATAAGTCCAAACTAATTTTATAGATGATTAATTTTAAATTTTATAAATAGAGAATGGAATTTAAGATGCAAAATTATGGTTAGAAAGAGAAAATAAATTCTGAAGGATTAGTTAAAAGTTCCACATTACCTTAATAACTTTTGAAGCATGTGGTTTAGTGACATGAAACTCGGTGTGTGCGGGGATAGTCGTATATTGAGAACTGAAAAATGGTAACTTTTTTGTACTTCTGGTTTAACCAGAAGTAACTCCAACTCACTTATTATAAATGGAATATCCAATATATTTTTACATTTTCAAATTATGTTCATTAAGAGTTTTTCAAAAAGTATCCACACTAGATATTGTGTGTTCAAACTGGTAGCATACAACTGCTTGGAAGTATGTCAGTCAAACATAGAAACCATTTAAGGAATGACCAGATTTAGCATTCTTCGATTATTGCTTCCTTCAAATCTTCTAAGTTGTGGGTCTTTCTCCACATACTACTGACTTCAAATTGCCCCACAAAAAGAAGTCCCAATCTGGGGATCTTTCTGGCCACTCTATTTGATCTCTCCTACCAATCCGTCATTGTGGAGAAATCTGGTCTACATCCTACAAACACACTGCCCATAGTGAGCTGGAACTCCATCTTGTTGGAAATAGATATCATCTTCGGTTGACTGGTTATGGAAACAAATTGTCGAAAGCTGGTACTACATGAGTTCAAAGCAAATACCTATTAGTGTTTAGCATTTCTGTTGAGAAAAAATGGCTAATAATTATCGATGACCAACAATACCAGCCCAAACATTAAATTTTTGTGGACACTGCATGTGGTTTCCATCCATTGTGGTTTTACATATGACCATTATGGACAGTTGTATCTGTTGACAAATCCATTCAGGCTGATTGTGGCTTCAACTGAGAATACAATTTGTCAAGAAAAAAATGGATTGTTGTTAATGCACTCACAAAACTGCATTCTTCTAGCGAGATCATCCTCTGAAAGTTCCTGCAAAAGTTGAATTTTAAAAGGATGTTGCTTGTACTTTTAAGGATTTTCATCATGAAATTTTATAGTAGTAACTTTTGGATTTTCTTGCACATGGAGGAGAATATCCAATGAAGTATTCTCATAAGTTGCACATTTTATCAATAAACATGATTCCACAGATATAACAAAGGACAATGTTTATGTTATTACTGTAAACTAAAGAAGTGTTTTATTACTCCCTACATTTTTTTGTTTTCTTGATTTATGAACAATAAATTTGTACAGAGGTATCTATGCATTCTTTTAAAAAATTGTAAGAAAATTTAAAAGATATGCATATTGGGTATTTAATTTAAAGTGAGATGATTGGAATTGCTTCTGTAAAATATTATGTTTGAGTTCTCAGTGTACAGCTGTCCCCACACACCAAGTTTCATGTCGCTGAACCACATGTTTCAAAAGAGTTTTATGTAGTGCAGAACTTTTATCTAACTCTGTATGTACTGCAAAAGATATACACAAAGTTACATTAATTATATCTGTATGGGGATTAAAGATACTTGAAGCATATAAATGCACATGCTAAATTTCTTACATTGTCATATGCTATACAGTGATATTTTGTCAATGTCTTATGACTCTTTGATGATGATTATTGCTTAAGGGTGCAAAACTGCTGTGGTCATTAGCGCCCAAACACATCAAGTACTGTGTCAGAAACAAAAAATAAATAAACAGAAAATGCAAATCCTGCACATAATGAACGGACAGTAGTACTTGTGCAGTAAAATGTATACCCAAAAACAAATAAGGGTATAAGGCGCCACAAATATAAGGGTGTTACTAAAACTCAGTCGCAAGAGCGAAAAAACATAACAGTCCTGTAATGGACTAAAATCATAGCAATAAAACCCCAAAGCCAACACAGGGCAATATGGTCAACAGACAAAGACAGGTAGGAAAACAAATCAGCAAGAGCTGAAAACAAACCAGTCTTATAAAAGATTAAAATGGTAACGACAAAACCCCAAAACAAGTAACAAGGGTAATGTGCAAAACAACAATGAAAGACTAGTTAACACGAATCAGCAAAAGCTGAAAAAACAATAGTCCTAAAAGAGTCTAAAAATGCCGTCAATGGTAAAAAGATAAAAACTCACACCTTGCTCCGCAACCACAAACACTGATAAAACGGAGCACTCGCTCAACAGCAACCACATCATCTGCAAGTAAGTCCTCAATAGAGGATTATGACTCTTTGAACATCATACATTATTCATCTTTGAATTCATTTGTTGAATAATACATCTTATTGCATATGTTGTGTAAGAGAAGATTATAATCATTCCCTATATCACATGATAATTTCACGTAATTGGGAGAGCTTTATGTATTCTAATGCATTCATAATAAACTCTTCTTTGATAGCAATTTACATTTGCAATGAGTCTTTTGCAGATTACTTTTTGTCTGATGTGTGAGTTATGCATTGCATATTTTTATTAAAATTGCCTAATATTTAAAATTCATAAAAGAAAGGACATCTCACAAGGAAATGTTAAAATGTTTAGTTCGCTAAATAAACATGTACATGATTTTCTATTATTTGTATTACCTTCTTTTGTAACCAATATTTGGGAAGATAATGTGGCATTTACTGGTTTTGAACCAAATGTAACACTGGATTATGCACAACATTTCTTTGTTTTGCAATGTAAGTCGCTGGTGCTGTTAACTCAGAAGATCTTTATATACAAAGAAACTCCACTCAATCAATATTTTGAAACACATTGAAAAGAAGTTTAGTGGAAGTTGCAAAGGCTACCCACGTCTCCCAGGGAAAAAAAAAAAAAAAAAATTCTTGTCATCTGGTTAAAGCTTTGTTTTGTTGTAAAAACTGGTTATATCCAGAAGTCGTTTTGTATCATTCTGTTTCTTTTCCGATGTTAAACAGTCAGGGTGGTGTCTAAATGTTGTAGGAAAATTAACAGATACAACGAAGTTTTCATGTGTTTTATAATATCAAGTATTTCCCTTGTGCGTTTCATTGTACGAGGGCTAAAGAATTATAGTTTTTTTGACAACACACCTTTATTCATCTACATACTTTTCATGATCATTCTCAAAGTAGTCCCCGTTGGGTGCGATGCACCTTTTCGCTTTTCTGCCAATTCTCAAAGACATGCAGGAAACCGTTTTTGACAGATCCTTCAGAATCGCTTGCGCAGCTTTCACCACTGCTTCTGATGATGGAAAATGCCTCCCACGAAGACATTTCTTCGATTTGGGGAAAATAATAAAGTCATACGGGAATAAATCAGGTCTCTAAGAAGGGTGGGGATTCACTTCACATAGATTTTTATGAGATATTCAGCAGCAACATTTGCAAATGTGCGACCATCCAGTTTGTTGCACTAAATGTGGTCTTTTGCGCGTGTGGTATGGCCTTGCAGACAGGTGCGACATGCTGGTAAACCATTCCTTGAATATCAAAAAATGAGATAACCGTTAATTTCCCAGCATAGGCTACCACTTTCTTCTTTTTTCTTTTCCCCCCTTCCCCTTTATGAATGATGATCTCCACATAGAGCTTTACTGATCGAAATGATTAGCCGTTTCATCAGCAGTGATTTCCTTGAAAGAAACTCCGCATCTTCCTGTAATATCATGTTCAAGTACATGCGAACGTCCTTATGTTCGGCAGGGATCCATCGTGCACAAACACGTCTCATGTGCAGCACCTTTATTTTCCGTGTGGATGGCACCCAGTGAAATGTTCTTAATAATAGTAGCATGTAATGCTTTCTTTCGTTAGAGCACACACTGGAGCGTCAGATCCTTTGAAATTCATTATCTCCCCTCTTTAAATGTTTTAAAATCTTCCAGCTGGCTATAGGGAAGAGCAACCTCTCAATAGGTTTCAGCCCAAAATTTGTTGAGATGGAAATAGAATTTCAGAGCAGCACATTGTTCATCGTGTGTCATATCTTTTTGCTGTATGCGGAACTGAACATGTCTCAACATGCACACCTCTCACAGGCGGAAACCGGAAGTGAGAACAATGATACTAGTACCACGTGTTTATTACGTAATGTAGTGTAATCGACATATTTCAATGTTAAATTTTAACGAGATAAATTATGCCTGTAAAAATTATAAAAGGTTATTCTTATTGAATAGCCCTAGTTAACAATTCATACCGTACCATGACTTAGTAACTATAATAAAAGATGGCAGTGACTTCAGAGTAATTCATTATAAAATCGTTATTAACACCTGTTTTATTAATAGCCTGTTATAATTCTATTATACAATTTGTTTATGTTATACAGTTATTGTCCTTATATATTTACTTAAAGTATAACAATATAAACTAATATCAAAATATATTATTTCACACTATATATGCGTAGGACATTCGTTTGAAAGGAAGAATCAGGCTTAAAAATTCGTGTTACCGCCTGTATTCGCCTTTACGTGCTAAAACCTAGCCTACCGAGTCACCGTACCCTCCAAGCATCTGATATACATTCCGCAGATATCTCTAAGGGTTCTCCACTATGTGAGAAGTATTGTTTATTCCTTAAGAGACGATTCGAAATGCCGAAATAATTTCGAATCAACTCTTCAGGAATAAATGAATTGGACGCTCATCCATCGAGAACAAATTGCCAGACAAATTCAGTATCGAAAAATATGCACAATATGGATATCAACTTTGCTCATTGATGCGTGCGTGTGTGTGTGTGTGCGCGCGTGCGTGCGCGCGCCTGGAAAAAATCAAATCAAGAAGGACGGTCCTGGCGGGAATCGAACCCCAAACTTCCCGTTCACGAGTCCGCGCCTTAACGACGTCGGCCATCCGTGGCGGTTTGCTCATTGATCGTAAGCAACATCGTATAATTTCAGTCCGATTTTATATGATTAATTTGTTATGAAATAACCAATAAGAGAGAACACTAATTGAACGCATCTTTACCGTGTTTGGAAGACGCCTGGTGAAGTGCTCTGAAAGAAGACAAATGGCCCATTCTACGATGGCATTGTCGTGGTGGTTTGTTTGATATACGAGGGGCACTCAAAAAGTTTTGCAACCAGCCAATGCACTGTTGGACCTTAAGTTATCTAAATTGCATAAGTGCAAGTTTAAACTTAGTCACTGTCATACAGTCTGTTGAGTTCAGTTCTGTGTCAGTAGCTGGTGAAAAACCATGAATATTTCTAAAGAAAACTTTACATTCTACATTTTCACAAGCTGTAAGCTGGGGAGGGGAAAAAAAAAAAAAATACACGAAGACTTGATCAAGTGTGCACATTTGACACCATTGCAAGATAGATTCGATCATTTGAAGAAGGACAAGAGACTTTGAAAGACAACTCCCGGGAAACTGTGAACGAGAGAACGGTTCAAAGAGTGAGGAACTTGGTGAAGAAAAATCGACATATTACTGTTAAAATCTAAGTATGTGGAAGTGGGTATCGGTGTTGGCAGCACTGACAGTATTATACCTCATGAATATTTAAAGCTGCGAAAAATCTGTACAAAACTGTTTCCACCTTCCCTAACCTATGGAGAGAAGAAGAGGAGAAAGGAATGTGCAAGCAAACTGCTGAGCATGTTTCCACCTAATGGTTCTAAACGTTTCACAGATATATGCACCGGTGATGAAAGTTGGTTTTATTATTATATCACCCCAAATAAACCCAGAACTCTGGGTGGATAAATGAGAATGACGCAAGACCAGTTGTTCTTCGACAAGATTTTCCTTCTCGGAAGCGAACGTTCACTGTTTTCTTCAACTATGAATGACCATTAGTGGTTGACTGTATGTCAGAAGGAATGACAATGAATGGAGAATACTATGACTTTTATATTTTGGATCCTTTATTTGAAGACCTGAAGTGGTAGCGTCCAAAGACAGTAACTTCAAGGCTGCTACTTTTGCACAACTATGCGCGTCTCCTCACAGAACAGCTGCAAACTTGAGGAAAATGGAAGTCGCCAAAGTCCAATTGCTTGACCATCCACCCTACAGCCCTGACCTTGAACTGTGTGACTTCTGGTTGTTTCCTCGAGTGAAATCTTGCATTGCTGGAAAAACTTTTAAACGAGTGCAAGAACTTGTTTGCTGTTGACAATATCTCAGTCCGAGTACTTTAGTTCTTTTCACAAGTGGTTGTCCCGTCTATAGCTGTGTGTGGAGAGAGATGGAGAGTATCTTGAAGGATTGTGAGGACACGTTGCTGAATTCTTTCCTTAGCTTGGACTTTTAAGGTGGCACTTGCAACTTTTTAAACGTTCTTCGTGTGTGCCTCACAGTACCGAGAGATATCGCGAGGTTCTTGGGCAACTTCCAGCTGCAATCAAACGTAAACACCTTGGACTTTTGACTTTCAAAGTTCTGCTTCTGCATGACAACGCTCGCCAGTATTCATATCAAAAGTCTCAAGATTTGCTCAGAATGTTCAAATGGGAGATTCCCCATCACCAGATCTTACACCCGGTAATTTCCAACTCAAAGAGCATCTTGGTAGCAAGCGATTTGAAGGCATCCTGTGACTGCGCAAACCAGACAAAGTAACGAAAAACATCGAAAATGTTTCGATAAAGGCGACTACGTGAAAAAGTAAAGTAGAAGTTCTGCAATGTAAATAAAAATATCACATCTAATTTTTATAATGAAGAATTACTTTTTGCATGACTCGCATAGATGTCATCATGCAATACAAAGTGAATATTTTATTTAAATTCTTGAATTCCCTTAGTTTGAACTCTGTAGCAAACGCCCCCTGACAATTTGTGTATGCGATGAAAAAATGTGCCGTTAAGAAAGAAGGGCAAACACAGGAGGTTGATAAAGTTATCCTCTACAAACAAGTGAAGCGTGAGGCAGTGGAGATAACTTGTCTTCCTGTTGCTCTAGGTCAGGATGTAAACAATCGTTGGGATGGCTGTTAAGATAAGAACGCAGCGGGGGGAAAAAATTGAGGACTCTTTATCTCCCGGGAAGGATGTGAAAAATAAGATACATAATGTGTAAGTACTTTTGTACGAAATATAAATAATGTTTCTGTCTTTAGAACCTGTAATGACCAACCTGTCTACAAAGACGACAGGGTAAGTGGCTCTGTACCCAGTGAACGCGGATTCAATCTCGTTCGAGGTAGGGACATTTTGAGAGTACATTTTCCTACGGGAATATAACTTACCAGCAACACTTTAAAGAGGTGTCATGAAGATGGCCAAATTGCTATGTTAAGTTGTTTAGTATCATGCTTTCTATCTTATAAACAAAGTAGCATTAACATTTTCTACAAAATGGATAAAAACTGAAATATGAGCTGTGATAAAGTATTTCGTTTTGAAGGGTTTAGTCCCAAAAGAAATACAAAATGAATTATATTCCACACTATATGATTCTTCCCTTTCGTCTTCAACGGTTAAAAAGTGGGCTTTGAATTTAAACATGGTAGCACAATCATTTAAGATGATGAGCGCTCATGGCATCCCAAAACTGCTCCTACAGACGATATTGTGACAAAAAGTCACATTGTCATGCTAATGGTCGTCAGTGAAGGAAGGTAGTTGGCTGACAATGCAAAGACCTCGATAGCCCTCAATACATTTTAAATGAAGTTATGGGTATGAGAAAGCGTTCCGCTTGATGGGTGCCGTTTGGTAACAATGGACCAAAGACGCATTCGAATGAACATTCCTCAGGAGTGTTTAGATTGTGTAAACGCAATTCAAGTTAGTTTCTCCGACGTTTCATAACAGTAGATAAAACATGGATTCATCACTACACGCCAGAGACGAAGGATCAGTCCAAACGGCGGGTGGCAACAGGTGAAAGTGCACCAAAGAAAGCAAAAACTATTCCACCTGCAGGAAAAGTCATGTCTACTGTTTTCTGGGAATCTCATACTGTGGTATTTGTATACTACCTGCAGAAGGGCAGAACCATCATCGGGGAGTATTACACTTCAATACTGGACCCACTGAAGGATGCTATTCAGGCTAAACGTCCACACCTTGCGAAAAAGAAAGTTCTCTTTCATCACGAGAATGTGTTATCAACAACGTGTCTGGGATGTTGCTGCAAAACTGCAAGACCTTCGCTTCCAAGCGTTTCCACAACCGCCATGTTCGCCTGATTTGGCTTCCCAGCGATTACTTTTTGTTTCCAAACCAAAAGAAATGACTGGGTGGGCGAATCTTCACGTCAAACGAAGAGGTTACATCTGAGACAGACGCTTATTGTACACATCTGGACAGATCTTATTTTACTCAGGATATTAAGCAGTTGAAAAATGAATGGAGAAATATGTTGATTTAAAAAGTGATTGTGTTGAAAAAATAAATAAAGTAAATCTTTTTTCTTGGTCAGGCCCAGAATTTTTAGAACGCTCCCTCCTCGTATGCTTATTAGGGAATACTTTGGAACTATGGCGCATTCGAATATGGTGAATTATATAATCGCCCAGTATAATTAAAAAATGAACGGAAGATTACAAAACTTACATAAAAAGGCAGCAGAAGTCATCAGAAGGAACTAGAGCCCGTCGAGGGGTATTAACCCACCCGCCCAACCCCCCCCCCCCCCGCCTCCAAAAGCAATTTAATTTATAGAAGATTTTGTCAGTGGGAAGCAAAAATGGCGTTTGATTGGTAAGGATTCTGATGACTTCACTATTGTTACCAGTAGCAAGAAATGCAGCATAGTTGAAATATACTCTATTCATTCCTAGAATGTACACAAAGTTGACATTCTACATACACGTAAAAATGGGAAACAAACTATCTATACGTATAATATTTTATATTCACAAAAACTGCCTGTGATGCCTCAATAGTTAAAACGGACGTTAAACAATATGTGTATATATATTGTTTAGTTAAATGAAATAAAATGAAAGCTCAATCACAGTATACATAATAGGGATATCTTGTGTTGGCACCTTTGATGTTCTTCGTTAATTAAAACTTAAACCGTAATGAAAAAAAAAACACAGATATGAAATTTCCATATTTTGTATTGAAATAAAAGGTAATTATATAGAACACCACATTAAGATGGTTAAATCTTGTTTGTTTAATCCGGTTTTCGGTTTTGATGGTTTATTATTGGTTTCTGAATTATGGTCAAGCATTTTTAAGCATCACGATTATTGCTTTTTCTCCTAAATTCCTACTTTATGTTTGTTTTAGAAAGTATAACATTTTTTTTAATTATAACGTTTCTGATGTAAAAAAAAATATGATAAGTAACTGGCGAGCCTAGCTTTATAATTACACATCTTTAGGGCATAAACAATAATCCGAAAACATGTATTTTTATCTGTATAATAGCATTGAAAGATTATATTCTACGAATACTCAATAAAGAATTGTCATAATTTTTTTACAGACGCTAAACTATAATTAGTGTAATATCTGAGCTGAGATGAGATAGTGACTTGATCTTAGTTTTTTGGATAACATATTCTACATATCGTTTTACTTCTCTTCGCACTGCGGCCGTTGATTGACCGATTGTACAAGGTGGCCCGAAGATACCGTGCAATCAATTTTGGTTTCCCCCGAAGTTTTTTGCCTATGGGCGAACGCACCGTTTAGCCGACTATTTGGGTCTCTGTGATTAGCAATAAAACAAACAAACAATACACAAACCAATTTAAGAGGCTCATTAGTTACTAAATTATCAAATGAGGTGATAATTCATTCTCCACACGCTTTTGGCATTTCTTTAGGAAATTATTCATCACTCGGTGTGGTTAATTTTGAAAATCCAAACAATTTACTGTCGATGTTATCTTTGAGTTCTTGTACAATGTGTGGTTTCGTTTTATTTACGGCATTTTTTAATTTACACCAGAGACAGTAATTGCAAACCGTTAAATTTAGAAGCCTTTTGCAGAGCCCCATATGAAATGGTCACTTGTGCAAGACGACGAAGAGATTTTCTAGCGGAATTAAACCGACGCTTAGGCTGGGCACTTCCAGTTTTCTGAAATTTATTACACTGGAGCATCTACAACCGGGAATCTTGCTCGAAACAGTCTTCAAATCGCATGAGTTAACACACATGAATCTTACATAAAGACGCAAACACACGAGGCGTAATACACTTTATGTATACTGTCGAATTAAGAAACAAGCATCGCAACACACACCCGGGAACAGGTGCGCTGCAACTGCGACAGGCTTGTACATCGTCCACGGTGCAGCATAGGAAAAACCCCGCACCACATCAATGATCGCACTGAAAAGTCTTACATAAGAAAACCTTACAAATGTTACTCCAGACTTCATAACAAGAGTGCACGTATATCTCAAAACTGCAGTTGATCTGACGAATGGCCATGTCAATAAAATAAATGTTCGTTTTCTCCGTTGGAAATATGCACAAAGACCATTAAGAGAAAATGACAGTTTGGGCCGATGTGTCTTCCCACAGCATCAATGAGGATGTACATGAAAACAAATTAATGTCACATACACAAGGAGCAAGTTACTGAACTTGTTCTCTGGAGGACTTGGACCCCTTTGTGTTCTGAACAATCTTGATATGCACAAACAACTAAATAACGGAAATTCTGCACAGTGTAATAGGATGCTATACCCTATGGAATAAATCTACACAATGATGGAAAACGGAGCGGGCAGGAGGGTAAGCCAAAAGGCACCAGCCCGCCTTGCCTGACTTCACCGATCCTTAACTAATGCTAAAGAAAAATTGTGGAATATAAATATCCACCCCAGCAGTTGCCTAAGTGACCAGCGGAGACCACGAAAAACCCCATGGCCAGGATGGCAGGTCAGCAGGAAATGGAAACCGGAACCTCCTGAGACAACGCGTTGGGTTCGGCTTGATCAAAGACAATGAAAAATATTCTTGCAAATGGTGGTCATATGAATCATAATTTTAATTTGACTATTGGAAAGACAATTTATTATTTTTAATTGCGGATATCCGATTTTTATACTTTGAAGCCTCTAAAAACTTATTTTGTTTTGCATCGCGTTACATTAACCACCATAACAAATATGTCATTTTAATCCAAAAAGTTTTCTTTTCCCAACAATATATTATTAATTATAAAAAAAAAGGTGTTATGTTTTCACAAGCTGGACGCCTTCAAATGTTGTTCCTTTACGGGAGGGAGGGCATAACATATATTCTGTACAACTAAAAACAAGAAAAATGTTGTTTGAAATTGAGACACGAGGGCTGTTCAACAAAGAACGAACACACTTTTTTCTTGCCAACATACCTTACGTCATCCTCATATTGGTGATATTTCTCACGTAGTCCCCATTGGATAAAATAACTTGCCCCAGAGTCTGCCAGTCTTCAAAGTCATGCTGCAAAAATGTTTTTAGAATCGTCTCCGTACTACTGCTTTAGATGATGAAAAATGCCACCATGAAGATTTTTGTTCAGTTTTATTCAGCGATCCTCTCTCACAACGACAGCAGCGGTGTTAATGTTTTCTTCCGTTAGAACACAAACTTTGAAATTGATTGCATTCCCCTCTTTTAACATTTTAGACCATCTTCGAGCTGTGCCACAGAGAAGCACAAACTCTATATAGGCCTCCTGTAAGATTGCATAGGCCTCGGCTGAAGATTTGTTGAGACAAAATTAGAATTTCAGAGCAGCATAAGCACATCTCTCGAAATCGGGGACCGGAAGTGAAAACAACGAAACTATAAGCATCTGTACCTAAGGCATTAATCTAACAAAATATTACAATGATGATCATTCTTTATTGATAGAATATAATGCCATAATAAAATGGTTTCGGGTTATTGTCCATGCCCAAGAGACGTTCATTTACATGTTATCTTTCAGTGGATGTGCTTAATTCTTGTCCAAAAGACAGTGGGTAGAGTAAAATTGGTACAGAGAGTTTCGGGCGTGTCCTGTGAGATTATTTGCGCTAGCAACATCACCCGTTTCCAATCAGCAATGCAGCTAGGCCCCTAACGCCAGCTTTTTCTTTTTTGTGCTTTCCTTTCTTTTCCCCAAGACGTTATCCATTATTGCACCCTCTTTCTCCCTTGCCTTCATCGATCGCGTGCCAACACCCCTCGCGACCTACCCCAAGCTGTTTTTACATCACTCTACTAGCTTTAAGAAAGAAGTTGTTCGCTTCTGTTACTATCTTTTGTTTGCATACTCCTAATAACTGCAAAATATAAATCGTATTAATAATGAAATGTTCACTCGATCTTAAGCTACTGTAGGTATGTTAGTGGTTTCCAAACGTTTTCGTCTCGCGGGCCTCTTTCATAAAGATCTGAACTGGCCGAACTCTGAGCGAATTAACCCTAGCAATGCCAGTTCATATTACAGAACTGGGGGAGGGGTACTCCAAGACCACATCTGAAAACAATATGAATATATTTTTTTTTTAAATTAAATTTTATACAACGCCATGCTTAACTTCACTTTGTTAACATTTGCTTTTATTAATCATATTACATATTTAGACCGCGAAAGCGTTGTAGCTCCATGCGTTGAACCCAAGTTTGAAAGCGTTGTAACTGGTGAATTCGAAGTTGTCGGTTTCCGTCTGGGTTTCTGACAGAAAGGGTTCGGCTCTCGACGTAAACTGTTGCCGAGTGGGTGTAGAAGGCAGCCTAGCTCTCATCAGTTACCTTCTGTCTCAAGGTTTCCGCCGTCTTCGTTATCCTGCACACGAGAAGGGGAACAGGAAGTAAATTGGATATTCATGTAATCTTTGGACTACTTGTTAATTAACTCTGCGCGCCGGCTAGCTATGTACTTGTGAAGGCCGCGAGCTTCCGCGGTTGAAAACAAGCACTCTGTTGTCTAATTGACGCGTGGCAGCAAGACTTTGAAAAGTATTGTGTGCAGTACGACTCTCGCGTAGGAATTTACAAATCTCACACTCGCTTATCAATGATTTATCAATCAATCAATCAATTTATTTATCACAAATTTATCAGGATGTAATCTTTTAAGCCATTTTCTTTCCCCTAAACGTAAATAATCATAACGCGGAAATGCTCTCGCTTGAGATACATCCTAGCGTCTGGCACAGAAACACCTGCGTACACATACAAAGAAGAGTTGGAGCTCGCTCAGACGCACACATGTTCAATCTAAAGGTAGGAAAATTTCACTGGCTCGTCCATTCTCAAACGTTTCAGCGTGATCATCGTAATTAGTTTTTTATGTTTCCGTTAAACTTCGAATGATCCAATTCTTGTAAATAATCGCAGCTCTCCCCTTATTTTTCATATAATAATTATAAGCATTAACAAAAGCTTTCATTTTAACCTGAGAAAGCTTTTGAGAAAACAGCTGGTACTGTACCCCTAAATATCTCTTTGGTTGTTTAATCGTTGCTCAAGATATAAAGCAAAGACCATTTCCCTCTAGTTTTGTGGCGAATTTAATACGATTAAAATATATAGTTGTTTATTTATGAACATTAAGTAACATTTTAGCAGGTCTCCTTTTGGGGAAAGATGGAAGGAAGAAAAGAAGATGTAAAAGAACGAGAAAAGAAAACATTGAAATTCAAACCGAAAGAAATGTGACAAAAAGGAAAGAAAACTGAAAAAGTAAAAAGCAAATAAATAATAAATAAAATTAAAACAGATATTGGCGTAGGGATGTGGCGACCCCATCGCCCAATGTCTTGACATTGCAAATAGCCTATATAAAACTATACAACACAAAAATCATTAAAAATAGCCGGACAGACACCGTACTGGAAATATTTATTACATCGCACAAAATAGTTACGTTCCCTTTATGCTGATCAAGACATATCAGTATTTTGAAATTTTATTATAATTATGTTTCTAAGCATAATCCAAAAATGTTAAGTCTAAAAATGTGAAAATTTTATGCTAAACATCTTTATATCTGTTAAAAGTACACATAAAAAGTAAAACTGAACAAAATGTAAAAATTTATAAGTAAATATTCTCAACGATGTAATTAAAATTGTATAAACCTGATGAGTTTAATAATTATAATAAAGAGAGCCTTTTACACACAAAATAAGTTCTTTCTCATCGTAAAAATATTGAATCAATAGTTTGTGTTGTCTCCCCGGAATTTTATTACGGCGTTGAAAGTATTAGATTTTTGACTTCGTCAGGCGAAATCTTACTAAATCACACCCAATGAATGGCTTCAACCAGGTGTTTCTTATTTCTTAGTTTTTTTCAAAGTTACAGCATCTTTCAACATTTCTCAATGGGGTTAAGAATTGGGCTGTTCTCTGGCCATGTGAGGGTGAAAATTCCTTGTTCAAAAAAAACTTCTAACCTTTAGCATAAAATTGTAACTTTTTTTTGAGAATTATCTGGATGTAACATGAACTTGGTAAAATATTAGTTCAGTTTGGTAAAATTAGTAATGTGTAAGCATTTTTCTTGCCCTGTGACATAGTGCTGAGTCATCCTGGAAAGTGCAATTTTCTGATTGCTCCACAATTGTTGACGTTGAACATTCTCTTAAAATCATTATATACGCAGCTATATTTACTGTTCCCTCAACAAAGGGTATCCTTTACTAGAAATACAACGTCACACTTTCGGGGAGCTTCACTGTAGAGTCCAAACATGTGACAGAAATTCTTCACCGCTACGACGACATATATAAATATTTTTCCATCGTTTCCTCTGACATTCATCTGAGAAGCAGACTTTACTTCATATCTCTTCAGTCCAACGTTCCTGGCTCATTCTAGTCCAGATTTCCTCATTTTAGCTGTCAAAAGGGACTTCCTTCTTGGCACGTAGACCCATTTCTGAAAGTCTGTATTTGATGGTTCTGCTGCAAACCACTACACTAAAAGTTTCTTTTTCTCACTCCGTTTTCAACTGCACTGAAGTCATACGGCGGTTTTTCAGACTGATCCGCGGTCATTAAGCAGCAGTAGAAGATCTTTTTGTAACACTTTCTATAATCCTTTCCAAATTCCAAATTTTCCTGTATTTAACCAATAATCTTGACACACTGGACTAGTTAAATTCTATCTTTGAGCAACATGTCGAGTAGAAAGGCCCTCAGAAGCTAATACGACAATTACATTCTTTTTGTGAGGAGTTAATTCCTTTGCACATTTTGTGTAGCTGTTATTAAACACACATCACTGACTATTACATTAAAACCAACAATAAAGGCAATAGTATCGCAACAATGGAAACTGTTTACAAATTCTGTTGCATACAAAAATTTATAATTACTTATAAATAAAACAAAACTAAAATAATGAACACATTGTTGACATGAGTAAGATAAGTGTAAAAATACAAAAGGAGTGTTTTTTTTAAAAAAAAAAAAAAAAGGCAATTGCTACGTGGAATATCAGAGACATTAATCAAAAAATTTCACAAATCACAAAATAATTGGAAAATAAAAATACAGATATTTTAATTGTATCAAAGTTAAAGAAATAAGGTAAATCGAACTACATTTTATGAGTTAAAAAAAACAAAAGAGCAACATCAGGAATACTTGCATATTCTTGGTTTATGATAAAGTAATAACGCTACAATTCAGAACTGGAAAGTCACGCTGTAATCTTATTGGAGTATACGCTCCCTCAGAAGAAATAAAACAGTTCTATAAAGAATAACAAGACAACATATAAAACTGGGAAAAATTACTATACGATAATTCCAGGAGATCTAAATGCAAGAGTGGGAAAGTCAGCAAAAACAGTGCGGCGTGACCCCAAAATGATAAGGGACAACAGTTGATAGAATTCTGCACCTTTAATGACCTAAGAATTACTACCCATATAAAATATGCATAAGTTTACTTGGCCTGAGCGAGCAAATAGGAAAATAAGGGCACCCTTTCAGGATAAAGCAGTATTTAGAGGAGCCTAAGCTAATACGGACCATATTTAGGTTTTCAAAGGTTAAAATACCGAAGAATAAGAAGAAGCATTGCAAAATGAGCAAATAAATACAAAAATTGAGAAACTGCCATTTTTCTGGATAGGAAATTTATATGTGACCAGAATGGATAAACTAATAAGAGATAGAACATTACTAAGTAGAAAGAGCGCTATTTTAAAATATATTAATGAAAAAACAAAGAGAAACCAATAAGTAAAGCTGGGAACACTTTATTAAGAGATTACAATATAACAGGTGCACAAACAGTTGGCTTTGTACATTGAGAGAAGACGTAAGCGAAAATTGATGTAATGACTAAAGAAGAATACGGAAAACGTTATAAAAGTATATTACTATAAAGGAATTGAAGTGAATAGATTTATTTATGGACGCTCTTTAACATCTCAGGTCATCAGCGTCCCATTCAATTCAGGGCGTGATGCGGTTCAGAGGCCTCTTCTTTCAGGCTTGAGGTTCTTTTTCGTGCCGTAAATGTACGACACGGGACCCACGAAGGAAGCCATACTTAGGATTTTTACGTCCCGAAAAAATCCATCGATCCTGGCCGTGTTCGAACCCGCAATCTTGGGTTTAGAAGGCAAGTATGGTTACCACTACACCACCAGGACTGACATAATATAAAGGAAAGAAATACGATTTTGATATAGATATAATAGAAGAATATAATTCAATAGATATGACAGATTTAGATAAGTCTTGAAAAAAGCAAAAAATAGAAAGGCTCGGGGTATAGACAATATAAGTAGTGAATTAATAAAATATGCCAGTTTAAAATGGAAAAGGGCATCCATACAGCTGCTAAACGATATCTGGAGTAATGGTAAAATACCAGAAAAATTGTCTATGACAAATATAAGGAAAGCTAGATTATGTATAGATACAATCTTTGTTATAAATTAATTAATGGAAAAAGGGGGGGGTTAACCTACTACTGTCTATCATATTTTACATTATGAAAAAGCATACGATCGAATAAATGGACAGAAAGTATGACAATATGAAATTGTTATAACGTTCCCCATAATATGATTAATGTAATTAAATCACTATATGATATTACTCAGATAATACTAAAAAACAGTTCTCTTTTTAAAGTTAATCAAGATGTTAAGCAGGAAATTACCATAGTAAGGGGAACAAAATTAGAATTCTTGTAATCTATAAATATTACGAAATAGAAAAATAATAATAATAATTATTATTATTATTATTATTATTATTATTATTATTATTGTTGTTGTTGTTGAGATTAATCCACAAAAATTAATGGTATACTTTGATTAAATGAAATACATGACCACTGATAGATAAAAGCTACACTGTATAGGTATTTTTAAACATTTTTAAATGTAACCATGTTTATGAACTGAATCCTTGATATCTTCTTTACATTCACTAAAATAGAGAGAAATAACAGAAAGTTTCAAGTTACATTGTGTATTTAAGATGATGATGTTCATATGTTTCAATAAAACAAAAACATGTCACTATTTAAAAACAATTGCAATGTACTAAGGAAATAAAAACAATCGAAAGTTACATCGATTTTCAGTGGCTTTGAAATTTAATTTAAATGTTATTAACATGTAACGTAAACGTTTTCTGAAGGTTATTACAGAGCGCTCTTACATACAAATATAATTCTCAAACATTAATTAGATTAATATTTCACATTTGCTATCTTCACGACGATGCTTTTGTTAAATATAAAACAAGTGCAAGGTTATAAATACAGTTTATATGCTGAATTTACTTGTCCTTTTATTTAGAAATAATCGAGAAAAAATTAAACACTAGAGCGCTTTTTAAATTTCATTTTTCAGCTATACCCCTACTCCTTCCTAATGGTCCGATTTCTCTAATTTTCTTGTTTTATTTAAATGGTATGTACAGAGTTTTGTTGTGAAAAAAATATTGGTTAGTCCAATTTCGCATTTAGGTAACCTTTTATTTCAATGGCACAAACCAAGTTTCGTTAACAAAAAATAAAAATTGCTGCCGCTAGAATGCGATTTTTTAGTTTTCGCTTTAGGTTAACCCCCATTCTCAATGGTCCAATATTGCTGGTTAACGAACTCTATATTCGTTTGTTAATTGATCGTTATATATCGAGTTTCGATGAGAAAAAACAAAAATTGCACCCGCTAGAGTGTTAACAGACATATGTACATATAATGTAACTAAAATAACAATAACCGGAAAACTAGCAAAGGATAAAACACTAAGAAAAAGTCACAGATTAGTAATCGCTATATTTCGAACTGCTTGAGTTCTTCTATGGCAAGAAGACAAGTGAAGGTCACTAATCTGTGAGTGTTTTATAATTTTCTGCTTTTCTAGGTATTGTTGTTTTAGTTACATTATTTTTCATTTATATATTTATATACAATTTTTTTTCATTGTCATTTTCGGAACTTAGTAGGCAGGATAGATGGAAATTCAAAGACATTTTAAAAAAAATGTTCATGGCTACAACCGCAGTGGTTATATTTCTTTGGAATTCGCTAAAAAGTTTCAAACAGAAACAAAGAAAGAAGAATGAAGTGATCTACAGAATGAATAGTTGCGAAAAAAAAAAAAACGCACAAAAGAAGGGGAGAAAAGGAGATGCAAAGGAATGAGAAGAGGGAAGTGGTTGTTATGTAAATAATCTGCCTGCGTTATGCTAGACACGTGGCCACCAAGCACTTTTAATGCTTAGTAAAAAAGAGAGGCAACCACTTATAGATCTGTCACATTTTTTGTAAGGCTTTCCCCCCTTCCTTGGTGTAGGGATGGATGTTTTAGATCCGGAAGAATGAAATGCCCCTTGTTAGCAGCTAAGAGGGGTGGGGGGTGGTGCAGGTATGTTATGCCACGCGCTTTATTATATCACAGGCGATTAGGGTCGTACTTGTTGATACAACCTCCTCTTATGGTTTTTTTGTGTTGCCTGCTCGTTTTTTTGTACCTGCGTTCAACACTTTTTGATGGCCCAGGGCAGGTATCCATTTCATTTCCGGAAGCTACAAAGGGAATCACTTAACATTATATTAGCCCTAGGGTTGGAATATTTTTATTATGTGCTCCACAGGTTGCAATACATTTCTAATAGATTCGAAATGTGAAAGAAATATTGTGAAAAATAGCCCGGTTTCCCAGAGATCCTTCTACTTTGTTATGAAAGAAGTACTAACTGTAGTAAAGTGCGTTGCGTTATGTTTTACAACAACCTCGTTGTCGCCTTCTTTAGAGATTACATATTTCTGCCCAATTCCGTCCCAGAATTTCTAAACATGTTGCGTTAATAATCTATTTTGGGGGCATTATGAATGGAGCATATACTAATTATTTTTCTATGGATGGATAGAGAAACTCTGAAATTGTTATACTTTACTATGCAACATGCTTCAAACCGAGTTTCTTCAAAATACGAGAACTGTTAATATCTCTCTCTCTACAAAATACCTTTACTCATTCTCATAATTTTGACGATCTTTCTCAGACACTCACCTGTCACAGTTTCCAAAAACATGCCCAGCTTGGTTTGAGTGACATGTAATCAATATGGTCTTTGAAATTCATATTATAATCAATTATAAAACCAAGAAATTTTATATTAATAGATTCGATGATTTATTTGTCTTCATATTGCATCTTTAGGTCTGCAATGTTTTTATTTGTGTGTGAAAATTAATGTATTTAGTTTTTTTTTTTTTTTAGTTAATATGAGTTTTGTTACAGTCAAACCAAGGATTTAGTGTAATGAAAATATCATTAGATAAATCTAAGAGGTGGTTGATTTTGTGTTCTTTAATGGGAATACCAGCATCATCTGCAAAAATAACTGGATAAACAGTTTGTTGTTTATTACTGAGGAATTTGTTGTTGTTGATTTGTTTATTTACAGATGCTCTTTAACGTCTCAGGTCATCAGCGTCCCATTCTATTCAGAGCGTGAAACGGCCGACAAATTTTGCTCAGAGGTCTCTTCTTTCGGGCTTGAGGTTCTTTATCGTGCCTTAAATCTACGACACGGGACCCATGGCCCGAAGGAAGCCATACTTAGGATTTTTACGTCCCAAAAATCCATCGATTCTGGCCGGGTTTGAATCCGCGATGTTGGGTTTAGGAGGCAAATATGCTACTGAGGGAAGATCATTGATGTATAGTAAAAATAATAATAGACCAAAAATAGAGTATTGAACACTGTGCCTTAGTACTGATCATTTCGAGTGCGCTTTGTAATTATCTGAAAAATGTATTAAAGCTTTTTGCTTTTAGTTTGATAAGTATGATGCAATCCATTAATAATGTCTCGTCTTAAGAATTGATAAGAGTATGTCATAATTTACACAGTCCAAAACTTTCGACAGAGAATATGCGCGTGTATCAAGAAATTTGATAACTTGAAGGTGGCATCATTGGTTCGTAAATCCAAACTATTCCCTTAATAAAATATTACTTTTATCTAGATGGTGATATATTCTTATGATGATTGCACGCGAGTGTCTTTCAGCCAATGCACGGTCTCATTGATACCTTATTCATCAATCAGAATCAAACTTAATCGATATTTTTAAAGCGTGGTACTCTAAAGCGAATAACTGTTAGTTTTATTCTCTCACGTTCAATTTTTTTCCCCTATAATCTCTGCTTCGATTTCACTAGGAACCTAGAAAGTATATTCTCATGAATTTTCCTTTTAATTATTAGCGGTTCATACGAACTAAAAATGGCGAGATTTGCGAATTCAAAATATAAAAGAAGCGGTACAAGATGCAACGCCGCATAATACAAACGGAAACAAAAAGGTGACATGGAATTTGCGCCGAACGAAATTACGAGATTGAACAAACAACTGATATTATAACCTCAAATGTTCATTTGTTTTATTCACATTGTAAAGTATCTTACCGAACCCCCCTCATGCTTATAATTTTTCTTAAGTAATTTAATTGAACTTTCAAACTCACCCTAACCTCAATTAAATTACCGAAAAACTATTAATACTCGTGGTAATACTGAAAAACATTAATTTTTCCAACACTTTGGATAAAGCTGTTAATAATGATATTGGCCTGCAGTTCGCCATTAGTGATTTCTTCCCTTTCTTATATAATGGTGTAACAATAGAATATTTTAACCTTCCCGGAAATGTCCCTGTTAGAAAGGAGACGTTATACAAGCACACCCGTCTCCATAAATTGCATATAGGAATTATCTGAATTATGTCATAGCTAAATCTTTTAATAGGGACCCTCCCCCAAATCTATTTTCAGGGTACGCTGTTGGTAAGAGATATGGAGTTTATTACATACATACAAAGAATACATACCTGAAGAAGAGATCCTTGGACAAATACTCTCGACTCTTTATTCCAAATACTACCTTGTCAACAATGAAATAAATCTGTCCAAAGTTGCAGGATGTTCCCCGTTGTGGGCATCATGAAGTCTTTTGCATTACCATGCAGATCCACTTGTCAGCTTTTGGCGGTTTTATGGAAAGAAATGTAACCGACGAAATTGATAGCGAATACAGAGAAAGCTGTTGACCTAAACAGAAGAAACAAACAAGAAGTACAGTAACAGAAAGAGTGCTGTAAAAGAAAATGAAAGAAGGATAAAACTAACTAAATAAATAAAACAACAAAAAGGCAAAATGTATTATGAACTTTCATTCTTTGTTCTTTTTGCGTCATGTCGTAAAGTCTATCTAAAAACACAATTGAAAAGTATGTAGGAACACATTTCCTGACCATTTTATCAAGTGATTTTAAACAAGTGAGTAGACTTGTATATAAAACTAAAAATAAATTCTAAATCTCACTATCGAATTCAAATTATTCCTTCATTCAGAAAGTGATGTCTAAATCCATCTACCAACCCTATTTTTAAAGCTTGCCGTAGGGGACACAGGAGTATATTTCTGTTGATCCGTGTAGCTGTGATTGCCACCCCCGCATGTCACCCTCCAGCATCCTCCCCAATGACTCACCCACAGCCCATATCCTTATTCTTCCAGGCAACAGTGACACAAGAAACCCGTTACTGATCACAAACGCTTTACGCCAGTGTTTTGTTTATTTTAAATTGTGCTATTGGTTCAAATATTTCAATAGTCTTTTGTTTTAAAAGCTTAGCACTATTTATGCGTTAACAGAGCAACATTTTCCCCGTAAAGATTTATCAGCAAACTTTTAAACCGCAAACCATATGCTGGTGCACTCCAAGTTTTTAGATTGATGCATGTTTTGTTAAGAGAGTAATTTTATTTAATTTATTGTAACTATATTTATTTTATATTGATTACTTCACAACTTAATTGTATTTATATAAGTGAGAGGTATTTAATAAGGTTGAGATGTATATAATTTAGTTGGCATATAGTTTATTATATTTAAATGCATTTAATCAGGTTGAAGTGTATTAAATTATGTTAACATATATTTAATCAGATTCACTTTTATTTAATTAGGTTAACGTATATTTAATTCCGTTGTCATGTATTTAATTATATTCATACGTTTTATTAGTTTGAAATGAATTTAATTAGGTTGACAGGCGTTAATTAGATTGGCGTGCATTTATTTAGGTTGAAATGTTTTCAGTTGACGTATATTTAATTAGAATGACAATAATTTATTTATGTTAAAGTACATTTAATTAGGTTTGACATGAGTTTAATTATATTTAATTAAATTAATACATTAAAGGACCGAATCTTAATAGAGATGTTCTTTGTCTTTACAGAGTTTCACACTCCAGTAAGATATGTTTTGCTACATGTGTCCAGCATAGCCAATGTCCAGTAACCACCCTAAAGGTGGGTTCACATCGAGAACTTTTGTATCACACAGATTGTTCCATACAAAACAAATGAAGAGCGTTTATATATGGGGCATTTGTTTAGGACATTATTGCAAGTGAGTTTCACCATGGGGGAAGCTTTTCTACCTGAATCTGGAGTTTTTGACTTATTTATTTTCGTCAATTCACTGTTGGATTTGTGCGCATGATCAGGTTGCAGAACTCTTCTAGCGATACACGGAACCTTGTCCTATTCAAGTACAGAACTAATTCATTTGTATGAAACATGAAGGAACTTGTCTCAATCCGACCGGAACATGTTCGGAACACAGGTTCTATACCAAAAGTTCCCGATGAATCTATCTTTCAAAATAAAAATAATATAATAAAATAAGATGACATTGATAACAATTCTAAAGCTTTCGTTATACGGGAATCATCAATGAAAGTGATATTACAACATAACCGAGTGAAATATCAGAATAAAATTACACTTTTGAGGTAGAAGATACTTTTTAATCAGGACCTAGCACTTTAAGCCGGTCGACTTTAACCTCCCCTCCCCCCCAAAAAATAAACATCACGATCAGATGAAGCGTTTTACATGTTAGGCAAAATTAATTCAGTTTTGGAAAACAAACCGTGAAAAGATTCACACAGTGTGGTTTGTTCTGTAAAGAGCCAAAAAGTCTATTGATGTTGAAGAAAAAATCCAAGATGCATGTTATGAAATTAAATTGTTCGAGTTATAGTCTCCTGTGTTACATGTCTATTTCTTTCCCCTTATTTATAAGACTTAGGTAAAATTGCAGTATCGGCGCAGTACACTTAAAAATGTGTACACAAAGTGTTGTGCTTGTAACCGAACTGGGAATGGTTATGAAGTGGTTTTCCACCTATTTAGTGATAAAAGTACTATCGTTTACAAAGCTTTCGAATCAGTTCCGTTCTGAAAAATGTTGAGATTAATTTTAGACAGTAATCCCTTTTTCAAGTATATTTCAGCCAAAATGAGGTAGGAATGTGTTAATAAGAGTGTAGCCATCCTTTTTAGACTCCAATACGACTCCAAATACGGTGCGAAATAAGATGCGCCAATTCGGCAGTTTTACCCAGACTTGTTTCACACAAGCAATGCATTTATTTTGAACTTATGTCTATTGCTTAATTTAATCTTCAGGTTGAAATGAAATATATCTCCACAGACCTTGAGAGTTATTTTACTATTCTTATGAAGATACATCAGACTAGAATTCAGCAAAAAACCACCACCAGCGTTTTACTTTTTTTTCCCTCTCATTTTCTTCCACAGTAACAGCACATGCGGTACAGAGCAAGAAATTGACTTGCAATACTGTACTGTAAACGCTGTTCCTTTGTTTTGTATGGAACAATCTGTATGACACATATATACAAAAAGTTCCCGAGGTGAACCCATCTTAATAGCATTCCTAATTTCCCCTATTCAGTAGGTCCGAAGTCAGATATTTTAATAAGCATTTTACCCAATTCTTGACCGGGAAAGTTCTTCTACCTTGTCCGATATTCTTTCTTCATCCAACGATATAAGAGTGCGGTTCTATCAGTTTTCTTGCTAATGCCGTAGGGAAGCTCTTATCCAGTCAATTTTACTTCTTCTTTCGCCAGTTTATCATTACCTTCTACCCCCTGATGTCCAGGCGCCCAGCATAGTTGTAGTTTATTTTTTGTGCATAGATTAATGAGAGTTGATCATATTTAGGTGCTTAACTGTAAAGAATGGGGTGTTTAACTACTGAGGCGTTTAGGGTAACTCCCCGGCATTTGCCATTTATGAGACTGATGAACGCGCGGGTAAAACTTTAGTCAAAAAGGACGGTCCTGGCAAGAATCGAACTTCAGACTTCTCGTTCACTTCCGTTTTCAATGACCCGTGTCGGTGTCTGTAAAGATGAGCATACGTTGATTAACGCAATTTCCCTTCTCTCAGATGGAGAGAGATCACAAATACATAACTTCTGTCTGAAAAACTGTAACACATTTCTTAAGATTTACGGAAACCTATCTATTTGGGAAACAATTCGTAAAACTGCAGCTCCTGAAGAGTAGAGCCATCTTTATAGAAGACCAGATGATACATAAACACATGAGGTCAGTTTTCTTCCGTCCATTTAGATCCTTCCTCCATTCTGATCATAAATGTTTAGTAGACTCAAAGACATTTCAATACATTAATGATAGGCGAATGCATAAGTTGTATCATTTGTTTTTTGGCAAGGCAATACTGCGGGTTACATTTGTTATTTGCCATTTGAAGAAGCAATGTCATGAATAGGCCTTAATTTTGCACATTTGAAGACAGTGTGGGCCAATTAGAAGGGAATGTCAAGTGAAAGAGTACAAACACTTTAGTCATATTTAGTCGTTTGAGTTTAGCAGAAGAGCAAAGGTAATGGAGGCGGCTAGAACTCCATCGGATAAAATTAAGAAAGAGACAGAAGGGGAAAAAAAAAAAAAAAAAAAAAAAAAGAGTTTTTCTAAACTAGTGTAGCTGAATCTATAAAAATGGGAACATTTAGTATGATAAAACGATCCCATGCTCATGCTCGATAATATACTCCATTTCGGCGTTAATACTGCAGTAACAGCAAACACCTTTTTACAGAATGTCAACTTAAAACATAACGTGCGTGCTGCAGGTTTTTCGAAATTGGCACGCTTTTTACTGAAAATCGGTTTTTGTTTCAATGCTCCAAGACCAGATTTATCTCTTAAGTCAGATGTTCTTCTGCAGCGATGTTGAAAAAATGTTCAGCCAAATTTCCTGAGTCGGATGCGTCAGTTTTGCGCTCGTAAACCGGGCAGGGGGGAAAAAATCGATCGGATCATTTAAACTGCTCATCTTTCTTGGGGGCCAATGGAAATACAAGAGGATAACGCTGTCCACCAATGGCGACGCGTGAGGATTTCCCAGCATGTGAAAAGTAGCACCTAAAGCATATTTTTTATTATCCCAGCGACCATGTTTTACGAGCGAATCCTAAGTGACTCCAACAGCGACAAAGCAACTGTAGAAATACGTACTATTCATCTAGAACATATCGGTTCGCAGTTGTTTATCGATATGTACACTGGGCCGCAGAAGAAATACCGATACGATATATTATCGTTTATCGAAAATGTAAGCAAACATGGCGAGGTGTGCAACGTTTTTAAGGTCAATTGTTTAATCCTGAATCACATTCCTACAATATATCCAGTGCTACTTCTGATATATAAGGTATGATGTTTTCCAAATGTTATATTTTATTTGTAGATTATTAAAGACATACACGAACACATTGAATACAGAAATAATAGGTTTATATGCAAGGCCTTCTGTATATCGCATGTCATTTGTTTTCTCAACTCGTAACACCATAATATTTGAAATTAATAGCGACTTCGACACGGCATTTCTTCTGCATAGGATACTACGTGGACTTTACAGAATTAATGAGTCATAGAGAGAAGCTAATAAAATATATGTATGATTCCACAGAATTGAGCAAAAAGAGTTAGTTGTGGTTACTATTTACCCTACATTTTTGTACATTATACTACAAAACATAAATATTTGTACTGAAGTGATTCATAATCACATCACCTGGCATTTTAACAGCTTTGTTGTTGTTTTTATTGGAAAGAACTGCAAATTGTATGTTTGTATTATTTTGAGCAGTTACAGATATAGACTTTCTAATATTGATAATCACCACTAAACTAATTAATCTAAATAGTTTCCGGATATTAATAGATGCACTTATATATTATTTTCCAAGGAATCACCTTCCAGAAAACTAGCCCTTGCAGGTGAAATAAACGGTCCACTATTATAATTAAGTTAAATTAATTTAATAATGATAATATTTACGTGTTAATAATATTTATGATAATATTTAGAGAACAACATCAGTATAGTAAGGGAATATTAATAAGAAAAGAAAAGGTGAACGAGAAGTAAATTTCTGGGTTGAATTATAACTTTGTCTCTTCCTGCAGTAATACAACTTTAGCAATAATGAACAGACACATAAATAAAACCATAACCAAAAATGTCCTGTGCACATTATTTTATCTCGCTCTTCCCATATTCTGTTTATATCTTATACACTTCGTTTTATGCGGTTCATTGTTGGAAACGAGAAGCACAAATTAGGCCGATAATATATAAACTAATAATTGCTGACAACAATGCCATGGTGTATTATTGTGTCAGGATAGTTATATCTCTTTCTTATTAAAATGAACCAATGTAAAACATTCCCCTTAAACCCCGTGAAATGTTTATGAACTTTATATTTCATCTTAGATTTAAATTACAATGAATTTAGAGGAAGGTCTGCTCCGTTGGCAGTACAGCATAAATAAAGTTTTGTTTTCTAACCTCAAGTACCTAGCGTGACTGTCATGAGGAAAATCCGTTGCTTCTTCTTCTTCTTCTTCTTCTTCTTCTTCTTCTTCTTCTTCTTCTTCTTCTTCTTCATGAAGAGACCAATCAAATATGTATTATCTTTATGTGTTCTTCAGGCAGAAAATCCCATCATCAGACGTAAGTTATAAGAAGGGGTCAGTCTATCAGAACTGTAGGGAATGACAGTTCTAGGACTTAGGATGAATTATATCACGCTTATCTTGGCTTATTGCGAATACGGTAAAGGCTACAAAACTACCATTCGAAAACCAAGGAAAATGTCATATCAACTGATTATTCTTCCTCTACCTAGTTCTGTTTCATCGCAAGGCACTTAAAACTTTCGAAATGTTGCTTGCTTTTTAACATTTTATTTTACTATCCGATTCTCTAATGCCTTTTATTAGGACAAGTTCTTTGATTTTGTAATTTCCTTAGATAAGAGAACTCAAGCCGATGTTATAAATAACCTTTACTGCATATTTGTTTACTACTTTTTAGCATTCTCACTGGTCTTTAAGGGAAAGCCAAAAATCGAAATCATAACAGGCGAAACTTCCATGGAGGTACACAGGAGAAATTTAAGTGTTAAAAGCTTCTAAAATAACAGGAGAGTTAATAAGAACAGTATTAGGAGATGATGTGATCTTATAAGACAGTGTGTCACCGGCACTCCCCCCCCCCCCCCCCCAAATGCATCTACTTTTATAACTGAAATCAAAGGGGAAATTTCTGCCTAATGTGCTTACTTTACGGTTGTACCAACACTAAGTACATTAGAAAAGGGAATGTAAGTGACACAGATTACTAGTAAAGAGCAACACGACGTCAGAAAACAAACGGCAGACGCATCCATGCTTACAATGTAACAATAGAAAAATATGCAAATAATAATTAACTCGGAGAGGATTTTAAGAGCAAGTTTTCCTTAATGTCAATACTGTGCTCACAGTCTTAAGAAATTTAACATTCAAAAATCGACAGTAAAGATCCTATGTTATTTTTTAAAGAAAAAAATAAATAATTTTGTATACTTCAGAACCAGATAAAAGTGTTAACAAGAATTTTTATTATTATTTTTTTGCGAAAATGCAAGATTTTAAATGCAAAAACGTTCTGATTTCGTGCAGAAAATTGATTAACATTTATTCTTAGATGATCATACAAACAGGAAGGGGGGAAGCTTAAAATAGAGATAAAATTGATTATGATAATTAAACCTTGCTTTAAGATATACAATTTTTTCATGTTAGGTTAAGAATTTATCACTCATCATCATCAACAAACAGCGAAAACTTGTAATGATGGCGATTTGTGTATTTGGAAACAGCGCAAGAACGTGGCGCCAGGTTTTTCCAATACACTTAATTTACATACACATGTTTTCCAAAAGCATTTTGCGTGTCTCAAGTATTTGTTCTCATTTCGAGAGCCATTATAGAAGAGTTGAAATTCTTCAAAATCTGTCTGAACACGTTCGCCTAATTACGGTTTTAAAAATAACCCCTTTTTACCGTACTGGTGAAGGCAAGATAGTTATCGAAAATTAATGTGACATACATTACCAGCGTCGAAAGTCTGCTTATGATTTCAGAGGTCGTTGTTCACAGACATTTTTAGAACGTTCCGTTTCAAATCGATAATTATCACGGCGACATTGTGACGTCACAATGTGCCGTTATCTGACACCATCTCCACGAGAAGTGACAATTCTCGGTAAATAAGTACCTAACAATGTAGGACATCGACATTTCATTGTTGGTATTGTTAGTTCAGAAACTACAGTGAAGTAACAGGTATAAAAACATTAAATACTGTTATCGGCAATTTCTTACATCTTATATCTTTATGTCCACTCCCGCTATAGTAAAATGTTGCTTTTAACGAGGTAAGTGATTATAAACACGGGCGTAATTTAACGGTAACGTTGGCGCAGGCCGAGCTCGATTCCCGGTTAGGTTAGCTTCTTGGAGTGTTTTAGGGATGTTCCCTTTGTTCTTTAGGTGAATACCTAGGAAACGTTGGCTTCAAAGGTTCTTTAATTCATTCGGCTATGTTATCTTCCAGCACAAACACCTTCAGATCGCAATTCCTGACATATTTAAAAAAAAAATTGCCAAAATAGTATTGCTTGCTATTGACGGCAGAAAGTATAATTAACTTACGTCACTAGGAGACAAAATATGCCTTAACAATAAATTGAAAAGTATTGCACTATTAAATGATTTCTACATGCATTCAGACTTATCGAATAGAACAGCACACTTGCAGACTCGCTGCTTCTTCTATTTCAAATGAAATACTTTTTAATAAATATCACATAACTTGCAAAAGTATATATAAATCAGTTTTTAGCACTGAAGAGAATAATCAGGAGGGAAAATGAATTCAATGGTTTGAAAGATTGTATAAAAGACTTTTGAGCAGATTCTAGTCCTACCATCCGATTATTGCAAGTTCTTCGTGACAGATTTTTTAATGCGTAAGGTATACGTGGTATTAGTTTCATTGTTCTCACTTACGGTTCGCATCCGTGAGAGGTGTGCAAGTTGAATCATGTTCAGTTCCGCCTACAGCAAAATGGAGGTGATACAAAAGGAGAGATTGTTCTTCTTTATGAAGGGGAGGAGTCAATTTCAAAGGAAGGTGATCCCGTGGTTCAGTTTGTGCTGTAACGAAAGAAAGCATTAACACCGTTGCTGTCATTGTGAGAGGAATAACATTAAGAACACTTTGAGAAATTCTGAATCTTTCACTGGGTGTCATTCACACGCTGGTACGTAAGACAAGTTTGTGCACAGTGCGTTCCAAGACTGCTGATTCCCAAACAAAAGAACGTTGACGTGTAGACAGTTGGAAAAAATGTTATAGAAGTTTTGTGTGATCACCAACACTAAAAAAGACAAAAGTGGTTGCTTCTGCTGCGAAATTAACGGCCATGTCATTTTTCATTATTCAAGCAACACACAACTGTAACTGGGTAATGCTACAGAATGCCCTCAAAACTGTGCAAGAACATATCATTTCGCACACTGACAGATGTATTGCATCAAATGGGGACATCTTTGACAAATATACCTAATAAAATTATGAGGATGAGCAAAGTTGCAGCTCCTGGTCGTAAATGCTTAGAACTAAGAGCGTCTCAAGTTTGAAGATCTTGAAATAAAGCTAATAAACGTGGCAGTGCTTCAACAATACAGGACAATATTAGGCGCTTTTGGCTAACACATTCTACCATGGTCCTCTAAAATCATCTGTAAACGTGTAGAGGGGGTTTTGGTCAAAGACGGAGGTCATTTGAACACTTTTTATAACTTAAGTGAATCCGAATAAGGGAGAAAATAAAATGGTGAAGTGACTTTTGAAACATTCTGTAGGTATATTACATTTTTTTCTTGTCTATAACGTTATCTACTTAAAAACAAATAATTGTGTCAACACGTTTGAGGATTACCGAAATCAAACTAAGCTATAACTTTATAATATGATCTAAGTAAGCGCTATCCCCTCTTTTATCTTCTGCGGGTTCAACACAGCGGTGATTGTCTTTTTGCCACCTTGCTAAGTGCCGCTGTCTACTGAAACACATCTGTGGTACGTTTTCCGGTTCATTTTTTCTGTCTCTCTCTTCTGTAACCTTTCCTGGTGGACACGCAGCAGGGAAGCAGCTCCTCCTTACACATGGTCTGCAGCCTCTTCACATGTTGTACCTCCCATAAGCAACACCAGCACCGCATTTAGTTTGACAAACTTGCAGTTACGCATAACATTTCTACGGAAGGTTAGGGATTATTAGTAGACAAAGTGCAAAGGTTGTTCAATAAAGAATGATCATAAAGTTTACAGGCATTATTTCTTGCAATAAAACTGAGTCGTGCGATATAAAACAAATCAAACGAATATGATTAACAACAATGTAATGAATTATACCAGTGCGCTGTTTATATACGATCCGATCTAGAATGGCAAAGCCACACATACAATAAAATATTCACACATCAAAACGTAACAAAAGATGTACCTCTCAATCTCATTCAAGTGTTTATTGGCCTCACTTTGATTATTGTGATGTCTTCTACTATAATCTGAATACTGGACAGATCGACATGCATAATGCCTGTGTTCGTTTTGTCTTCAACACTTGTAAATTTGATCGCAATCAACTGTCATGGCTACCTCTAAACGTAGGAACTCGTAGGATTCTCCATTCCCTGACGCTCCTGTTAAAAATCCTCCGTACCTCCACCCTCAATATATCGCCTCTCAATTCGTATACCTGTCCCTACCTCGAACCCGGAACATCTTTACCGTCTATCCCTCGTCACCGAACACATTTCTATCCAACCTCATTCAGCGTGCCAGTTTCCATATTCTGGAACTCCCTTCCCACTGAAATCAGGTGGTAGTTTCATTTGTCACTTCCGGTTCCAGCAAGTGAGAGATGTGATTTTGTTTCAACAAATCTTCAGTTGAAGCTTATGCAATGTTACAGGAAGAAAACATTAATACCTTGCTGTCATTATGAGAGAGGATTGTCAAATAACATTAACAACATTTGAAAAAAATTCTGAAAACTTCACTGAGTGTCATTCACACGTTAGTAACTGAAAAGTTGCATATGAGATGTGTTTGTGCACGGTGGGTTCAAAGACTGCTGCATGCAGTTGAAGATGATGTTACAGGAAAATGCGGATTTTCTTTCAAAGGTAATTACTGCTGATGAAACGTTGTTGTTGATTTGTTTTATTTACGGACGCTCTTTAATATCTCAGGTCATCAGCGTCCCATTCAAATGAGAGAGAGAGAAACAAACAAGCAAAAAAGTGTTGTTTCTGCTGGGAAAGTTATGGTCATATATTTCGATATATTCAAGCAAAGATTTACCTGCACACACAAAACTGTAACTGGGCAATACTACAGAGATGTCCTGAAAACTCTACAAGAGTACATCTGATTGATGTACCGAGACGAGAAGAAAATGATTAAAAGATTGCAAAAATGATAAAGAGAACGCCAGGGTAAAAGAGAAAAGAAAAACTTCCCTTTTTCTTATCCTGTCATTAATTTGTGATTGTTGTAAATACTTTTTTGTTTTTCGAAAATAATGAAAAGTGCATTACACAGTAGAGTTATGACAAATGAACGCTTAATCAAGTAACCGTAAGTGCTGTTTCCGGCAGCAAGGAACTCATCCTTGAGTAATGTTGTTATGAGGTCTCCTCAACTCCCCGGTACGGATGTCAGCTGTTTCATCATAACGTGGTCGTTCTTATTGTTAAAATCATCCGTGTTATTCTTTCTTTTCTTTTCTGTTTTTTTTTTTTCTTTTTTTCCCCCATTTCTCTGTCAAAACATTAGTATCGTCTTTTTTCTTTTCCTGCTTGTTCTTCTTCTCCTTAATTTTCATATCTTCTTTCCTGCCTTTGCTTCATTCCCATCTTAATCTCCGTAATTCCTTTAATTTCGCTTCTTCCTCTTCTCCCTTCTTCGTAATTCGCAATTCTCAGTATAATTTTCACTGACGCCCTTATCTCATTTTCTTTTTCCTATTATTTTGTTGTCTTTCTTCGCCGTTTTCTACATAATTCTCATTCTACCACCATCATCTCCTTCTCTTCTGCCCCTTTCCTCTTCTCCTTTCTTCGCCATATTCAACTTTAATTCTCATTGTGGTCAATTTTCCTTTTCATTATTCCATCCCCTCTTTCTATTCCAAGTCGTCAGTTGTTCCCACCTCCTTTTCTTTTTTTCTCATTCTTCGCTGTTCTTCGTTCACCTCTTCTTCGCCGTTTTCAGCGTTATTTTTATCTTTACCATTTTTCTTCTTTTCTCTCTTATTCGCCTTACCCATCCTTGGCATCTCCTCCCGTTCCTTTTCCTCCCCCCCGCCCTTTATTCGTGGTTCTCAGTATCATTTTCCCTGCTATCCTCACGAGCTTTTACCTTTCCTCATACTTCGCCGTTTTTCGTTTTCGTCTTCTTCGCGTTTTTTACATCATTCCCATCCTTATAATTGTCACCTTCTATTCTGTTCCTTTACCTCTCCTTCCTTTTTCTTCGTGCTGAACTGTATTCTCATCCTCATCACATTTTCCTGTTCCTTCTCCTTCTACTCGTATTTTCTTTTCCCTCAATATCATTTTCATTGCTGTCCTTATCTCCTTTTCCTTTTTCTTCATACTTTATTGTTCTTCACGTACTCTACACCATTCTAATCTTTAACACTGTCACCTCCTATTCTTGCACTAAATTTTCCTTCCTGCTGTTTTCACTTTTTCCTATTTCCTCTTCTAATTCGCCATTCTCAGCATCACTTTCACTGCTAATCTCCCTTCCTCTATCTTCGCCGTTCTTATGTCATCTTTGCTGCTTTCCACATCCTACTCAATTTTATCTCCGCCTTCTGTTCTTCCCCTTATCCTCAACTCTCATTTTACCTTCTCCGTTGTACTCAAGATTAGTTTTGTCATTCTCACCTCCTTTTGTTCCCCCTTCTTCTACTTTCCCCTCTTATTTGCCGTCCTCAGCGCTAACGTCACCGATTTAATTTCTACCCCTGCTACTCCTGTCCTTTATCTCTTCTTCTTCTTCTTCTTCGTGGTTTTTACACCAGTCTAATCTTTATCACAGCGACTTCTACTGTTCTTCTACTCCCCCCCCCCTCTATCATCCTTTCTTGTCAACACCATCATTACCTCTTCTTTTTTTCATGCAAAGCAAGAACAATATGTTTTGTTTGCAGCTAAAGAATAATTGAAAGAGGAAAGAATGAAAAGATAAGGAAGCCTAAGCATATCTTGAGTGTCGAAAAGAAGAAGTAGCTGGAGGATGGCGCTAGTGTCACTTCCGGTTGTTGTTTTCTCCCCTGCCTGTTCTCTATTTCTGTCCACCCTCACAGCAGAGTGGTGGGTCAGCTGCGCATCCTAAATCACACCCCCGCTCGGACACCGCACGCGCTGCTTCTGACGATATAGTGGCAAGGGGAACAGATTTACGTTGCGATTTTTAAGCGCTTAGAAAGTAAAACATATTTTCACCAGGACGGCCTAACAAAGATAGCTAGAGCAATTGTTTTTTCAAAGTATCTCCCACTGTCCCGACTCTGAAGCGAATTTCCTAAAGTCTACGGCTCTTGATTTGCTAGCAAGGAAGAGTTTTAGCTTTGGGAGCAGATGGAAGTCCATATGAGCCAAAACTGGGGAGTGATTTCTCAATTTATACCTCAAATATTTCAATTTTCCATCGTTAAAATATTTTTCCTTTGAAATCTCACAAATGTTTTCTCCTGTTGATCTGAAAGAATAAAATAATAATCTCCGGATATTGTTTTACCATTCTGAAAATATTAAATTAATAAGTTCCTTTAGAGTTCTGTAGGCGCAATGGACTTTGGCGCTGAACACGCGATAGTTTCACAAGTTTTATCAAACGCGGCACCCGTTGTGCATTTATACACCCCTACCTTGCATGCAGCAACAATAGGCCAGGAGTCTTTTCCCCTGGTCACTTAGGTGAATATTTACATTCCACCCCCAGGGGGTTACTTGCTCCTTAGAAATGTTTCTATCCCGGCGTGTGTTTCGGAAGTGGACCTTTAGAAATTCATCTCTGTATTCATATATTTTTGAAGGAAATTATGTGCTCTTTTCCCTTTTTAAGCAATTTTGGAAAAGAATATCTCATCAGAAAGCGATACAACTCATAACAAAACATAGACATGTCAAAATGCCAGTTTAAATATTTTATATTATTAATATTTTGTGAGCGAATTTTAAAAGTATGTCATTTCTGTAATATTATGTGTGTACCAATTCGTTTGCTTGATCCGGGTACCGGAGTTTTCGCACATGTTATATCAATGATCTTTCTTCTGTAATAAATAAACATGCTATGCAGTTATTTTTACAGTATTCACATTAAAGAGCACAAAATCAGTTGCCTCTCAGATTTATCCAATGATATTTTCAGCACACTAAATAACTGTTTGATAGTAAAAAAATTCATATAAACTTTGAAAAAACTAAATACATTAAAATAAAAACGTTGCAGGCCTAAGATACAATATGAGAGCAATGAAATCATTGAATATAAAATTTCTGGTTTTATGATTTATCATAACATGAATAGGGAAGACCATATTGATTACATCTTTGTAAATATATTAAATGCAAAAACTTAAAGTTACATTAATATGTTTTTAATGTACATAATATGTATGTAATTTCTGACGAACTCTAAATCCTGGACTTACACTATCTCTTTTATTATAGGATACACAGACTGAAGTGATATTAGCGTGGTTCATTTATAACCTAAATAATGCGCTGAAGCAACGACGAATGAGTGGCAGCATAAAACGAAATTCCCGTAGGAAAACCTGCCCAGGAGCTACTTTGTCCTCCACAATTTCCACTGGGAATGAACCCGAGCCGTATCAGTTGTCTAACCACTCAACATAAATATCTAATCCTTCAACGTCTTGTGGAACTAATATTAAACACTGGTTTGCAAACTGTCGTAAATTGTAATGAAACATTGAAAACAAGTGAAATTATTTCTAATGATTTCAGCGCAGCACAGTGTTTAGAGGGCAGGTATTTTTCACCCTGGGGTGATCAAAAGCCCACAGCTGCCCTTTCTGACCCTCAGGTTTTTGACTTATTGCGGAGGGACAGGGTATTGATATATGCGACCAACATGCTCACGAACAAGTAACGCTGAAACTTATAAATCCTACCGAGCATTACTTTTATTTATTCAAACTAAATTTTATGATCGGACAGTGAATGGTGGGATGCCATTTAAGTTTAAAAGTTAACCAGTTCACGCTTTATTTTGCCATTTTCTGCCTTTTTAATATAATGAAATAACTACACGTAGTTTTGCTTTCTATTTATATTTACTTTCTTTCTGTAACCGCAACAATGACAGCAACGATGTCTTCCGTTCACTTTGTTTCCTTTTAAGCAACAATGAGTGGGAAAAAACGCTTTTCAACAAAGAGCAACACTTTATCATTAATGTTATTTATTTAGGTCAAACTTAGGAACGGACTTAGATTGCAGACTTTAAAACAGTGGCGGCTCGTGACATAAAAAGTTGATGCACCCTACCCTCACATAAACAGTTTACTTTCAAAATGATGTTGAGTATCTGCTACACAGTTTGAGCATATAAATGCACTGTTATATACAGTTAGGTAATGTTTAAGAATAAGTCCTTTGTTTACCAGAGCTGCCACAAGGGGAAGCGAGTAATATGGCGTAACAATACAGAGCATGGATAATCGCAAACCCTTATAAAAACACAAAAACACCATAATCACACGTAACCCTGGGTGCCATTATTTAGCGCTTACTATGTCCGAAAGTTTATCATGTTATTATATGGTTCAGACACCCCATCCAGGAACAATCATTTCAGCTTCTTTTGAATATATTCTTACATAAACATAATCTCCGATTCACCCCATCAAACCCTCATATAGCTCTCATGCCTTCTAAGTAAAATGAACAAACAATAAGGCGACATTACTCATTGTTTTACACCACTTATTACCAGAAGGATAATAAAGTAAAAACTACATATCAGTACATCAGAGGTACTACAGAGCTTTATAATAGAAATTTTAAAAAAGTATATATATGTAATAATGTCCATTATGCACGAAAACGGCGCCAGAGAAAATCAATGCCACAAACAGCAGAACACGACAGCCAGAGCTAAATGCATTAAAGTAATATGTTAACAATTCAAAACTTTTTATTTATATTGCTACAAACTATAAAACAAGTAGCTAAATCACTATGCCAGTAAAGCAACTTTTAAAAACGCTTGTAGCTAACCGAGTTCTTAAAAATTATATTTAGCAAGCTGCCAATGCTCGCTGGCTCGCGCATCCTTCTCAGTTGATATGGTAAAATCAACAATGCCCACTCTAGACGCTTCGGTCGCCCGATTCTCTGTTTTGGCTGTACTTCTATTTCAAAGAATAAGGCAAGCGACCTCTATTGCCAAGGAAACTGGTATGAAACAAGTCACAAGTGCATGCAAATTCGTTCTGACAGAGCACTTTTTTCCACCAGATTGGACGTTTAGCCTGAATAATATCCTTCATTTGGTCCAGTGGTGAAGCGTAATACTCCCCGGTGACGGTTCTGTCTTCTGGAGGAAGTCTACGAGCACCACACCATGAGAATCCCAGAAATGATATTTCCTGCAGATGGGACCGTTTTTGCTTTCTTTGGTGCACTTTCATTGTTGCCACGCACTATTTGAACTGCTACTTCGTCTCTGGCGTGTAGTGATGAATCCGTGTTTCATCTACTGTCGTGAAACCTGGGAGAAACTCACGTTTAAACAAGTGTAAACACTCTTAGGAAATGTTCATTCGAATGCTTTTTTGGTCCATGTTAACAAACGCAGCACCCATCCAGCAGAAAACTTTCTCATACCCAAAAGTTCGTGTAAAATGTATTGGATACACCTATCGAGGTCTTTGCAATGACGGCTAACTCGCGCAATAGGCGTAATAGCTAAAAGGCGATCATTGAGTACGACATTGTGAAATTTTGTAACAGTCTCGTCGGTCGTAGCAGTTTTGGGACGCCCTGAGCGCTCATTGTCTTGAATGAATGTATGCCCACTTTTTAACCGTCTAAAACGAAGGATATGAATCCTTAAATGTACAATCTAACTCCCTTTTATATATATTTCTGTTGGGTTAGCACATCTTGCATTTTGTAGAAAATGTTAATACAACTTTGTTTACACGGTTGCCACAAACAAGTGACTACAGCGCGATGATACTTTTTAACAACTGCTATCTTCATGACATCTCTGCATCAGATCGAAAACTTTTAGAACACTCCTCGTAGTCTGTTGCTATGCATGTGAATTCGCAGAAATGTCTTCATAAAAGTTCACAAACATAACCTCAAATATAGATGCGTTTACATTGGTGCATATTGGCTAATGGTTACATTTTATTGTTAACTCAATGCAGTTTTAAGTTAAGGTACGTTTTAGTTTTTATGATTTTTCTGCCAGTTGTGCATTGAGTATTTAATTATAGCTAAATATAATATGTCTGTTTTAGCTAAAAAATGGAGAAGAATTTCTTTATAATCTTGTTTATAAAACTTTTGTAAACAAATTTATATGATTTCATGGCGATTATGAGAATAAAAACTGAAAATAATGTTACAGCATGTACATTCGCGTTGCTATAACAATGTTAATATTAAGGTTGGTTTATGTGGAGTATAGAATGTGCTTGCAGCAAAAGTCTTCACATATAGAGGCCCCTGTGGTATTCAGGGTGATCTATGCTAAGCTTGAATTTTATTGCCATTGTAGGAATCATTTCCCAGCGTTGTATTATGTGACCCCGCTTAAGAGGGGCACCCGCAAAACAAAGCGACGGACATCTGCTGGTCGCCGAGAAATATCACCTCGCATTGATGCAGTGGCAAAACACCGTACTCAGGTGATTTTTACTGAACTAGATTTATTGGTGTTCTGTTTGGCGAGGGAGATAGTAAGTTAATGGTTACTGGTCAAATTCAAAAGACGTCCCTTCTCACAATTTTGTTGATACAGGGGTTCAGTATCCAGTGGGAGAATTACTTCTTGGTGACGTCATAAAGCTTCAGTTTTTGCATGGGGTTAAACACTGGAATTGTTAGTAATGTGCATGTTCAGATACGAGAGTCATTAGTTCTGGAAATGAAGCACAAAATTAGGCATAGCTTTTAGAGTACCAAAGCCTTTAGTCAAATTCCTCCAGGCCTGCAAAATACGCCTCAACTTATGATTAAAGTTCTTCACCGGACGAGATTTGAAAGTATGGGTGAGTCAAGTTAGGTGAATAAGGCGGTTGTGGCAGCAAATCGTACCCCCCAATTCATTGCAACGAACATGTATGAGGGCGAGCATTGTCTTGGTGCAAGGTGATTTTCTTCTGTGATAAATCTGACCTTTAATCATGTATTTTTGCCTTCAATAGATTTAAAGGTAAGCATAGTACGCTTTAGTGGGAAGATAATCCATGCAGCAAACGACAAAACTCCATCACGATATCAGAAATTATCCATAAAGAGCACGATGTGGTTCTGGAGGATCGCCAATTAAAGAAGTCTGAAACTGCTGAAGCTCTGGGCATTTCAGATTTTCAGAATATTTCATATTTTGAGGGAAGAATTGTGTTTGAAAAAATTATCCGTAAGATGGGTGCCGCTACTTAGGATCAAAAGTGAACCAGAGTACAAATTTCACAGCAAGTTTGGTCCATTTTCAAAGACATTCCGCCGACTTTATACGTCGATTTGTGACCAATAATGGAAAATGGGTTCATTTACTACACACAGAAGTGTAAACATTGGAGGTATCATGCTTCTCCACCGCCAAGAATGTGAAATCGGCTGGCAAGACCATGGCAAGAATGTACTGATAATTGGTTATCTTTCCTGGAGCATATTACGCCAACTTTTTACACCTACTAAAGACAAAAATACGCGAGAAAATGCCCGTTTATCTTGTATCAAGAAAATGCTCCCCTCACAAATGTTTCGTTGAAATGACTAAAATCAATGAAATGGGGTAAGATTTGCTGCCACATCCCCCATATTTTCCTGACTTGTCTCCATCGAGCTTCCATCTGTTCCCTTTACTGAGAAAATTCCTTGATGAAAAGAAAATTTAGTCCGATGAAGAGCTAAAATCATCAGTTAAGGCGTATTTTGCAGACCTGGAGGTTTCTGACTTCTATAATGGGATAAAGACTTTGGAGCATCACTTGACAAAGCGCATTAGTGTCAAGGGAAAAGATAATTTCAAAAAGCTCTGTCGACATTTTCTGCTTCATTCCGAGAACTTTTCAAATGGCCGTCGTAAATTCAGCAATAGCAGTAACGGCTGCAGTTCAAGTTCATCACAAATATAAACAACTGGATGATAGTCTAGTGGTAGCCATACTTGCCTCGTAGACCCAAGTTCAAAAATCCTAAGCATGGCTTCCTTCGGAAGGGAAGTAAAAATATGGGTCCCGTGTCGTACATTTACGGCACGATAAAGAACCTCAAACTCGCTCATATGAGCAAAATTTGTCGACCGTTTCACGTCTTGAATTGAATGGGACGCTGATGACCTGTGATGTTAAAGAGCGTGCATAAATAAAACAAAATGGTAATTCCCTATAGACATTTTTAGACATAAAACGGATTGAGCAATAGTTGTAGAAAATTTAACATTTGACATGTTTGAGGGTATACAAAACAGCATCCTTCTGGAGCAACCAATTCTGGTTACCTAGCTACCTGAATTGATTTTTGAATTTGGAGAGAATAAAACTACAAAATCTGTTGAAAATTTAACGCTTTAACACCAAAGTTATATTATTTTATTTCATTTAGATTCAAACATTTTTTAAGTACTCTCAGCACTTATAGAACATAATCTCTATTGGGAATTTGTGCTATTAACAAATTACAATATTCAGTTTAATAATATAATAAACGCGTATTATTAAAATGCATTGTAAATACTTAATATACCTGGCCCCTGTAACAAAGCAAGTCCAGATGGGGGTGTGGAACTGATGCAAACAGTGTGTGTAAATAACTGCACGCAGCAGTCTTGGAACACATCTCACATGTAACTTTTCATTTACCAAACAGTGAAATGTTCAGTATTTCTGTAAGTGTTCTTATGTTATTCAACAATAACAGCAGCGGGGTTAAGGTTTTCTTCCGTTAGAAAATTTATTGCCTCCACAACCGACTTTTAGAGTCATTTCGCTGCTTGATGCTTCAACAATGTGACATCTACTCATTCGCAATATGCATTGTTGCGGTGCTGCATAACTGGTCAGTATAATCAAAATGCAACAGTCAATTAAAAAGAACGGACGTGAAAATGGATAACTTCTTAAATAAAAGCACTTTTCCCATAGCCACCTCGATATTTCAGATAGAATCCAGCGACCCCTATATGGGTCCCGATCCACAGTTTCGGAACCGCTCCGTTAGAGCATAAACTGGAGCTTCGGGTCACCTTCCTTGAAGTTGATTGCAAACCATCTTCGAACTCTGCTATAGGGCAGAACAAACCCTCCACAGATCTGAGCCGAAGATTTGTTCAGACCAAAGCAGAATTTCAGAGCAGCATGTTGCTCATTGCGTGTCTCCTCCATTTTGCTGTAGGCAGAACTGAATATGTCCCAACTTGTATATCTTTCACAGGCATTGTAAAATTAGATTTTAGCGTCAGAAATGATGCTTCCCTCGTGCTTTTAAAACAGACTGATTTTTGTACAGTTAACATTGAATTGGAGTTGGGTTATTAAGGGCACAGGAAAGTATTTCAGTTCTTCAGCCTTGCTCAACGGCTGTCCATTTGTGTTTACGCTCTAATAGGGGCACCTGCAGAAAGAAGCCCCCTATGGAATTTGGGCCCCTCAGAATATTTCCCTAAGTGCAATTCACTATCACGCCGCGCCAGCCCATCTCGCCATCTAATAAAACCAACGGAATGAAATGTGGTAGCGGAAAATTCATCTCAGCTTTCACTCAAATCAGGAGAGAGAGAAAAAAAAAAAGATCGATGTAGTCAGTCGTAAGAGAATTGAACCCTGAACCTACGTCGTTATAGCTTGAGCTACTTCTCCCCTCTTTGAAAGAAGCAACGGTGCTAATTAGAATTCACGGATCATTTGTGTTATGATATTTGTGGCGCAGAACAACTTAATTCCAATGTAAGTTTTGCTTTGATGTAAGAAATCGCCGGTCAGTTTCCCTTTTCAATGTACATTAACCTCTGGCGCTGGCAAATATTTGCAAGGGAAATTCGTGGTAGGTTCTGTTCTACCTGGGAGTGACAAAAACCCTTCTTTTGAAAAGACCCTTCCTTTGAAGTCAAACAACGCAGAAAGACAGGTCACTAACCTCTAAGCAGCCTTTTGGCCCCAGCCTGACTTTAAGGTATTCCCTGATGTGTGTTAAAACAGTGGTCTTTTTAATGTACTGATCCGATCTTCCAAAATTTAAGTAATTTCAAATAAAACTTTACCAGAGGTATAGAGTACTCAGGAAACAAGTGAAGTAGTTAAAACGTTGCAAGTCGCATTTTTTTAACATAAAGAACAATTGAAGTCATGACTTCCTTATCGACACAAGTTTTGTTTAGCATATTTTGAGAAAATCAGTAAAAATATTATAGCTCTTGAAAATGACAAATTTGAAATCAGATTTTCTCTAATAACAGCTGCAAATATTAAAATAACGTGTATTTTTTTCTATAATTAAAACACAAATGCTGGACTTTTGTTGTTATACAATGAACTCACTAACAGTAATATCTGGAAGGGAAATGCGCCGGTTTTGCTTGTAATTAAACAAAAAACAAATGTTAGCTTGATATCTCTTCCCTTTCCTAAATCTTCCGCATTTATCCTTGTCCCGATAGTCAGGTTGCTTTTGGGGCAAAATTGAAGAAAACGTTTTGCAATATCTCTCGCTTTATCACTTTCAATTTTGGTTAAGCTGTAAATTTCACTTTACTTATCTTTATCTTTGATTATGTAAGTGTTTATTTAATCTGCAAGGCGGCGTATACCTTGTGGCATTGGAAAAATAGTGAAATTAAATATTTATAGCAAGTACTTAAAACTAACAACATAATAAAATGCATGTGAAACTAATTAAATACGTGTCAAATTAAATGTAATCATGTTAACCTAATTAACAACATATCAAACTAATAAAATACAAGTCAATGTAAATTTAATTTTAATAAATTCCAACCTAATTAAACACATGTCAACGGCAAGGGCTAATATATGAACTACAGTACTTATCAAAGTTCTCTTAAATGTTTTTACTGTTAGAGGACAGCTGTAAGGAAGTTATTTCAATCACTGATGCTTCTGTTTAAAAACGAACTTTTTCCTACGTCTTGTTTAGCATATTAAATTTGCACGTGCTTAGTATAATGTTTACTTTCGCTGCTGTTTTGTTTTTTTGCATATGCTCATTCGTTATAACTTTCCAATTATAGTTACATCGCTTTAACGTCCGCATTTGCTATATAACCGTGCACTTGTTAACAACTGCCTTAATATTTCAGAATTAAGTTTTAATAATAAGTAGTTCATTACTTTTGAAAAAAAATGTTTATATTGTCTTTATCAGTATTTATTAAACTTTTTATTTAATTTCAAATATAAATGCAAAAAAAAAAACAAACAAACAAACAAACTCAAAGTAGAAGTTTAGAATTATTTATTTGGCATAGAATATATAAATTTGTGTTTTTAACCTGGTGTACTTGTATTTCTGTTTTAGATTATTTGATTAGCGTTATTTCAAAAAACCTTTTTTTACAAATGCGCTTTAAAATAAGAAAAAGGTACACACTTTGCTGTAAAATTCGTTTATCTTTTGCTGGCATAAACATAGGTCAGTGATAAATTTACTTTCACTGTAGTAAATAGCTTAAAAGATGGAATCGAACCAAAGTAATGCAAGGGAACTGCGACAAGTTACTGGAGCCTGTCTGTGTCCACAAACATCATCACTAATGACCCGCACCATCGTCAGTTGCTAGACAAGAGGGGGGAAAAAATCACAACTCACTGACGAGTCTAAAACAACCCTCATTTGTTTGGCGTAAAATTCCACTGTTGTCGAGACTGCACTGATAACTCCCGTCTCTTTTAACAGTCTTGGAATGTCTGTCACAAGGAACTTATTGACTGTTTTCTTTGCACGTACCAGCTCTCCTAGTGTCTAGAACCGAAATCCTTGAAGTGATATCCGTGTTTCAAAAAGCGCATTTCCTATATATGAAATATAATATATTTATAATTTTTATTTTATAAATTTCCTGGATACTCGGAATATTCGTGCTAATATAATCAGAAATCACAATCGAACACATAACTTCTTGGGTTAAAGAGATCTATCATCCCAATTAAAAGCTTTGTCCGTTTGGTTAATACAGATTTTCTTATAAACAAAATCTTTTTATGATCTCGTAATTAACATGAACCAAGTTTCATTGACTATACACAGAACTATAATCGTCCCAGTATCTACCACACCGTTTGAGCATATATGCACATTAAATCTACTCACTGTTTAAGACTATTACGCTGATAAAGTAAAAGCAACACTTCAGAGGTACTACAGCAGCTATACAATAGAAAAAACAACTTTTAAAAAAGAATATTGAATACTTATACAAGATTCACCATTTTACGTCATTGTGTGTAAATACAATAACATGCTGGCGACGTAGAAACTAGAAGCTACAAACAGTAGTGCCACAAGCGGAAGTTAAATGCAATAGAAATTAAACTAATGCGAAAAAGTTTTATTTTTGTAGCTACAGACTGTAAAACAAGTAAGTAACTAAAGCACTATATCTGTAAATGTAATGTTTAACAATTGTAACTAAACGATATCTCAAAAAGTATATTTAGCAGGCTGACAATGCTCGCGCATTGTTCTCAGTTACTATGGAAACGAGGCAGCCAATCCCGCCCACTGTACGATTCAAAGTGTTGGCTGTACTTGCCATCTTGGAGCATCAAGCAAGCGTCTATCGTTTCCATGGTAACCGCTATAATACAGATCGCAAGTGCAGTCAAATTATTTATAACGGGATTGGGCTGTACCAAAGCAGCGCACGGGCCAGTACGCAGAAATATTTAATTTTGAGTTAAAAATGAAAAACCGTGAAATTAATTATTATCTATATATACCTGGTGCAACTGAAAAGCCGACCTTGGATAGTTCTCGTTGAGTTTTAAGATAGCTCCATATCAGACGGTAACTCTCGAGTCTCGAGTTTAGTAGTCCGACCGTCGGCATTTTCGTGGTTTCGCCTGGTCGCTTAGGCAAATGCTGGGATGTACCTTTCCTTTTCATTAACTTTCCGCTCTCCACATAATTTCACTTCGTTGGTTCTGTTTCAGGGACGAAAGGGCTGTTCTGCCCCGGTGTCTGAGGGACTCATATTGAAGGGAAGGGAAGGTCACTTCTGCATCGAGGTGTTCTATCTGGATATAATGTCTACGTTCATGCCTCACCGCCCATGGATCTCGGCCTATCGGCGTTTCCCTTACTTCATTCCTTCCTCCCGGAGGTACTTCCATTGCAGGCTTGAGCATTGCCATGAAAAATTGTTACAACAGAAGAAAACATAAACAAAGTGCATGATTTGTTTCTTAAGATTGACTAATGACCATCAGTAATGTACAATCGTGTGCATATTAATGTAAACAAACGCAGTTTTATATAATTTATTTATTTATCTATCCAGCTTTGATTTAATGCTTTTGTATGTTCTGTTATAGCGTTAATTAGCTGTTATTAAATACCCCATATTTTTCCACTTTTCTTGAATTTATTTGTCGTGAAACCTCTCACGAATTATGCTACAAATCAATTTATCTTTAGGAGAGTAATTAACATTTCTGAGCTGGTCTTTACATATAGATCATAAATATTGAATAGGGTTCACATCAGCGGAATCACCTGGTAAACACAAAACTTTAATATCAATGAATTTTATCAATTTCTTGGAAACATGACAAGCGACACGATCTTGCTGGAAAAACCCACGCTTCTTTAGGTTACATTTCTGTAGATAAAGAAGGACAAAATTACCGTACTTTATATTCATCAACTGTCTATACCACAGTTAGAACAAGCGAAGCATTTCCTTCACGAGCTCCTGCCTGCACGCCTGTGAATACTTGAAAGTTGGAGTCCCAGAGTCTTTCAATCGTTCTGCCTGGAAAACTAGACAGCGAATCCTAGAGGATTAAATTTATTAGTTTCGTGTGCACTTACATGTACACTTACCATACTCAGTGGCAGTGGAGAAATAGTGAAAGTACAATATTCATAGCTTGTACTCAATATTAAAACATATAAATATATCTAGTACAAGTCAAACGAATATCTACATATCAGCACAAAGCAATACATTTCAACCTGTTTGCATTTGAACCTACTTCAATATCTATCAACCTATTTAAAACATTTAAATCTAATTAAATACTTGACAGTCTAGATAAACACATTTCAATATTAATTAAATGCATATCAACATAATTAAATATAAAATATATGCCAATCTAATTAAATATCTGTCAAACAAAGTGAATATATGGAAACACGTGAACAAACACATTAAATCTAATTAAATAATGTTAACATATTTAAATACACTTCAACATAACTAAGCACACGTCAATATAATTAAATATATAAAACAATTTCAAACTATTTTATTACAGTCAACTTAATTAAATCTATGTCAACATAATGAAATACATGTGTACATATTTAAATGCATGTCAATTTAATTAAATACATTTGCACATAATTCAATGCATGCAACTCTAATTAATACATGTCAATCTAATTAAATACATTTGAACATACTTAAATTCGGTCAACCTATTTAAATAAAATTTTATCTAATTAAAAGAATGTCAGCCTAATTAAATACATGTCACCTGCAAAAGCTATTCTTGAACTTATCCCAGTTTCTCTTAAATTATGGGGCTGTTATAGTACACATAAAGGCCTATTTTGACGTTAGTGGCAATTACTACTTAAAATTTGCATATTTATGTATAAAACTGCAAATGTAAATAATTCTTATATATATAATACACACGTAATCGGTACTGGTGGTGTAGTGGTTATCATACTTGCCTTCTAAGCCCAAGATCGCGGGTTCGAACCCGGCCAGGGCTGATGGATTTTTTCGGACATAAAAATCCTAAGTATGGTTTCCTTCAGAAGGGAAGTAAAGCCGTGGGTCCCGTTTCGTACATTTACAGCACGAAAAAGAACCTCAAGCCTGAAAAAAAAGAGACCTATGAGCAAAATTTGTCGGCCGTTTCATACCCCGAACCGAATGGGACGCTGATGACCTGAGATATTAAAGAGCGTCCCAAATAAACCAAATCAACAATACACATACGCACGATTAGTGCGAAATGTTGTGTTGCCGTGTTTGGTTCATCTATAAGTGTTTTTTTTAAGTTACGTAATTCACTATGTGTGTTTAATAATCTCAATATCTGCCTGAAAATGAGAAATCAGATAAGACAAAGGGGTTTCATATTTGTGCTCAGTGCCAGGTATTTTGATAGGAAACAAAATTGAATTTGACTGTGCTGATCTTGTGCGCGTGTTCAAAATAAAATATGCTTAAGTGACATGCAGATTGTACAAAGATTTTTTCTGTCTTTAAACTTATATTTGTGGTGGAAAATATCAAAAAGATGCCTATAGTATATTTATTGTGAGGTAAACCATGGAAAATAGGCGATTAATATTAATGAGTGTTATTATTATTAGTTCCTAGCTATCTAAACATATTATGTCATTTAAGGTGTACTTAGAAAAAAATTTTAAAGTCTGTCAGTTAAACATCGGAATTGTTACCGAAGCAAAACGCCAGTGTTGAAAACTTTTTGTCTTTAATAAAAGTAATGAAAAATCAAAGAAATATCTTAAAATGACCGCAGTAAATAAATTTAAATGTTAAAAAATAACTTTAAAGACAGGACATGCGTTGCATCTTATGAACAAATATGGCTTGTTAAAAAGCGTTTACAACCTGATGTGTGCCTGGACTTGAAGGTTAATGTAAATGCAAACAATATACATTTACACATAATACATCATGTTTAATGTTATTTTGTGCTTCTATTAAAGTAACATTTTCAAATGTTTGTTTCTGCAATGGGAAGAAAGCACGTGTAATGGGTTGACGAAACTATTAAAATAAAAAGAATACTAATTTGGTTTCAAAATGGGCAATACTAATGAATTTATTTTCACGAACTAATTTATAAAACAGTTAACTATTCTCTCAAATACGTGACATTTATTTTTATGCGAATATGTCCTATTGACTTGTCTATCAACCAGTGGTTCAAACTCACCTTTTGGTAACAAAAATTGTCCCGTAGTGACTTAGGATCGTACTTCGGTACTTGAGCAGGAAGATGGGGACACCGGGCGTATAGGTTCCTAGAGTTGTTTTCAGAGATACCCCTTCAGGAGTTCGAACCCCTCAAACATGGGAGCAGCAGTGGCAGCAAAGCGCAAGTCGATCTGTAACAGAACCAACGGAGTGAAAATTAAATATCCGCCCAGAGGAGGCCACGAAAAACTCAAAATATTTATCATCATATCCTACAAACAAACTCAGGATATATCGCATAACTTAAAGTTCAGCGTTAATTATTTATTGTATAAAATCAAATTTATGGAGTATTCCTTGAAATGTCTTGTGGTTAAAGTTACTTCAGTTCCGTTGCAGCATAGCCGCGTGTTGTATTAAATTCTGATTTGTTACTGTATAATGCAATGTCGCCCCTTTTTGCATCTTTTTGTGAAATTTACATATTTACGCCCTTTTCACTCCCTCTTTGACGCTTCAGCAATTTTTTAAACCTTTTCTTTTATGATTGTTAAAAAAATTCGAACGGAAAAGTAAACTATTTTCACTCTCTTTGTGCAGATACATAAACTCCTATAGTCGCATTTTATATTGTAGCGGACGAAAGCTATAAAATTTCATATTTATAAATTGAGCCCCAATAGTTTCCAAGTTAATGTAGCAAAACCTCTAAGAGAAAACTTACATTTAAATTAAAACTATTCGCCAGTACCACATTTTTCTGTGCGGTTCGCGCACATTTTATATAAAGAAGACTCAAATCTCTGGTTGCTCTACTTATAGACCATGTACCTCAAACATGAATTGCACGTGTTTGTGAAAGAGTCAGAGATGAATGCAGTAGGGTAAATGGCTTCATTGCTGCTCTGGAGAAGATTCTTGTAAAGGCCCCTAATGGTCGTCTTTTGTACCGAGAAGTTAAGGTGGGGTACTTGGGTAATATGCGCAGTTTTCTTGTGTGAAACCTTCGAAACAATCAAAATCTTCATGTGTACTCAACGAACTTATTCAACAACAAAGACCTACTATTGGAACTTTTGTAGTGCAGGCATTTGCCCGAGAGTTTAGAAGAAGATACGGAGGAAGAGGAGCAGTGGAAGAAGTTCACAACCTTGACGGTTTGGTTAAACTTAAATTCATTTTTAGCAACAATCCGGTTGTGGAAGCCTTTACAACTTCCACTGAACTCTTCGTGTGTTGAGCGGAGTATCCTCAAAGCTCAGAGCACCAGCTGGTTATGCTCGAAAACATATAAACGTTGTGTACTAATTGACTGGAAGTCAGTAAATGCCACGCTTATGTGCTACAGTGTTGAATAAACAATACTAAAGTAACTGGTTTACAATGGAAGAAAGGAATTATATGATCATCTTTCTTGAACCTTTATGTATAAATTGTCAGAACCTTTCTTTCCCCTTCCCAGTCATAACTTTGTACCTTAAAATGCTTGTTAGCTCTGTACACACATTCCCTGTATAAAAATGCTTCAATACATTCCCTGAGTTACTTCTAAAAATTGTTCTGCGTTATTTTGACTTGTCTTGTACATTCAGCATAAAAGTAGTAAATTGTGCACCCCCTTCCCCCGATTTTGTGCTGCGACGAGCCGCACTGTGTCACCAACTATTTTGACTCATAAATTAATATTAAATTTGTTGACCCAAAGTTACTTAAGGATTTTTATCTGTTCATTGATGGATGTTGTTAAGTAATAAATCCTATCTCTAGGGTTGTTAAGACGCGGATTCGTTAGCGGCAGATCTCGAGTTAGATTCCCACCAGTACCGTCTAACCTGATAGTATTTTTCAATCCTCATAAATGACAAATGCGGGGAGGTACCCTATAACTTAGGCCTGAAACGCTTTCTTCCATTAAAAAATTTGTTTCATCTCATGTATCATCAGTGTTCACCGCCTCAGCAGTTAAAATGGGCGTTAAACACTTAAAACATCTCTGGTTACATTGAAAAACATGACAAACAAAAATACCCTCATGAGTTAATGATCACACAGGTATCTCTGTCTACACTCATGGATGTCCATATCCTTCATATCTGTAATTCTGTGGTCTATCACTAATGAGGTATTCTTGAGTATGAAACGGTGTATGTCACAAAACTATAAAACACTTTATAATCAAAAGAATTATAAGCAGAGTTCTGCGGAATAGGAAACTGTTGTCAAAGAAGGTCGGTTGATGACTTCTGCACATAAAAAAAGTTCTTCTTGGGCCATACAGGTGCTAGCCATATTTCCTTGCCTGGGAAACGCTGAGAGTGTCATGTGTTCTTTTTAGCGCCGAATTCCTAGAGATGCGTTTCCGTTCCGAAGTGTTTCTGGGCTCAGAGGTCGCGACCCCTGCAACACCAGCCAACTTTCGCAGGTAGTTGCCATTTCCGGCGCGCGTGCGTGTCTCCACCAACTGGCGTTTGCAAAACAAATAAACAGGAAATGTTCCCTCTAATTGGGCTTAGGATTATTACCCACTTAGTTCAAGATGATAGATCACAGTGTTTATCATGTGTTCTGTATACTGCGCTTTCTAACTTGAACAGGATAATTAAAGCAAATTGAATTTCATTCCTTCATGAGCATCACAAGTAATTCACCCTTTGTTTTAATTGTAAAAAATGTGGGAGAAACTGTAAGGAACTTTTTTTAATAAATGAAATGTAATTTAAGTCGAGATGAAATTTTTATGGAGATAAAGATTATAGCGCGCAAGGGCTGCATTTAGGGCTCTGAAACGGTCATTAGCCCTCAGGAGAGAAAGGCGAGTGAAAAGAGGAGGAGGAGAAGAAAAGAGAAAACAGAGGGGAAAGAGGCATAGCAGAGAAGACACAAGAGTAGGAGAAAAGAGGGGAGGAAAGAAGAAAGGAGGGCAGGAGAAGAGAAAAGAAGACAAGAGAGGAGAATAGAAACCAGAAGAAAATGAGATTAGAAGACACGAACAGAGGAGAAATGAAAAGTGGAAAGAGGAAACGAAAGATAGAAGTTGAGAATAGGAGAAAAAAGACAAAACGGGAGAAGAGAAAAAGAAAAAGGGAAGAAAGGATAAGAAAAGAGGGGAGAAGAAAATAAAAGAGACGGGAGATGAGAATAAGAAAGAAGGAAACAAGAAAAATGAAAGAAAAGGAACGCGGAGGAAAGATGAAAGGAAAAGACATGAAATGAGAGAAGGGAAGACATAAAAAAAAAAAAAAAAAAAAAAAAGGAGAAGAGTGAACAGAAAGAGAAAGAAATCAAGAACAGAGAAGAAAGAAATATATCAGCAAAAGAGAGGGGGGTAGCGGAGTAGATGATAGAAGAAGAGAATACCTATAGGAAGAGGCGATATCAAGAAATTGATAGCTCAGAAGAACAACACCCAGGTAAATCAAGGATGCAACTGCTGCACAAGATCTAAGGGTCTGAGAGAAAGGTGGTCATATTAAAACGTGTAGGCAATTGAACAGACTGTACGAAAGTATTGTCCATGGGGTTGCCGTGCGAAAAGTTAGCAATTATTTACTCCAACTGATAATTAATAAATACTAAACTGTGTTACAAAAGGTGCTGAAAATTATGTCCCTTAGCGGCAATACTTTGCTGGCATCAGAGATGGAAATTTCTGTATTTTGTCTAACACGGCTGTTCGGAACACGATTCTTGTCATTGAGAGATACTGTCTCTTGTAACTGACAACACTTCCAGTCTACCTGCAACACGATTGGTAGGATATTTACTTGGGAATCTTTGCAAGAATCCGTTTACGCATAGTTCAAGACTGTGTTATGATTATCATGCAATTTACACACAATGAAAGCATGGAGTAACACACAAACGAACAGTGACAAAGCATCCCAACTAACTACAAGCTGCTACATGCACATGTCTGATAGTTTCGCATTTTAAAAGTCTCGACTGTGAAATAACGTATTATTAGAATAAGGAAATAACACGTAGGATTCAATAATCTACAAAAGAGATACTTCATTCTAATGGATGGTAACGCTCAGTGTGTGTGGCAGTTTCTGAAGGAAGTGGGGATCGTCGTTTTGGAGTGGCCTGCTCGAAGTCCGGAGCAAATGTGGGATGTGCTCGGACGTATTTGTCGATGAGTTTTCCATACATTGAACGATCTTCGGGTCAGGAATGGCATGCAGTTCAGCAAATTGACCTTTGTACAAATAGTTTAAGCTGCCGGCAAGGATGCGAGCTGTGGTAACACCCCCTACTGAACATGCATGAGGATAGGTCTATAAGTTTCCGTCCTATCCATTTTCTAGGTATGATAAAGGCAAAAACTATATTTCACTTTTCAATAGTTACCCATTATTGCAATATACGTCTCACATCTTTGAATTAACATTTCAATCCCCCCTCAAAAAAAATAGTCAACGTATTGTCTGCAAAATGGGCATAAACAGCATCCATCATTGCTTCGTCACATTTAAGTTTCCTTCCTCGAAGGTCCTTCTTGAGTTTTGAGAAGAGGTAGATCTAGGCTGTATAGTGGATGGTCGATCTCCTTGAAGTCACATTTCTTTACAACTTCCTTTGCAACAAGATCTGTGTGCACAGGCGCGTTGTCGTGAAGAAGGTGCACACCATCACTCAGCTTTCCTCGCCTTTTCTCTTTGATGGAAGCATGTAGTCTGTGCAGTAGGCCAGCACAAAACTCCCCATTTACTGTGGCTTTCTTCTCCTTGAAGTCAATGAAGAGTATTCCTTCACAGTTCCAAAAGATTGTGGCCATGATCTTCTGGTTGACTGAGTGACCTTGGTCTTTAGAGACGTGCTTCGCCAGGTACGCCACTCCATTGATTCTCTTTTGGACAAGGGATCATAGTAGAGGACCATGGTTTCATCTCCTGTAACAATGGTTTGCAGAACTTCTCTTTCATTGCCACTGCAGAGCTCCAAAAATGTCTGAATACAGATGACTGCTGCTGCTTTTGAACTGAAGAAAGAAGTTTAGGCACCCATCTTGCACTAACCATATTCATGTTTAAATGTTTATGAATAATTCGAAGGACTGTTGTTTAAGAAATGCTCAAACTTGCTGCTATTTCTATAACTTTGAGCCGTCGGTCTTCGATAATTTCTCCTTTCACAAGAGCGTTGTTTTCAGGAGTTTCGTCTTCGTCTTTCTCGACCCATTCGAAAATGCTTGGTCTATTCTTTTACGGTAGAATATGAGGGGAATTCTTCCCCATATACACCGTCCAATCGCTGTTTAATTTTATTTGGAGGAAGTCCTTCTTTTGTGAAGAACTTAATAACAGTTCGATACTCCATTTTGAACATGTCATAATCTTCTACACATAGCCTTCTTTATGAGCTATGTCTGAACAACTGAGCACAGTGGAGCGGAAGTTAGTTACAATTATTTACTTAATAGATAAGGTATGACACCAGATAAGGGTTTTGTGAAGGCGATAAACCTTATCGGCGAAGCCGGAAACTTATGAACCTACCCTCGTACGAATATGTTGTGCTGTTCTAATTAAAGATTATTCCACTTGAAGAGCTATGATTAAAAAATAAACCACAGACGTTTGGACATTAAAATGTATTATAAATGAAAATGAAAGAAAGGGTGTTAATACTGCTTTAAATTATACGTGAAATTTGCATGCAGTTTGTTTATTTGTTCTAATATGTTTTATGTTAAATGAAAATTACAGATCAATTTATCAAATAAATTCTAAAGACATTTTGAAAGAAAGTGTAAGTGTTTACCGGCAGTGAGTTAAATAGGAGATAACCAGCAGACCACCGGGACCGACTGCGTATGTCTCTGTTAAGTAAGATAGTTTAAAGCTTTTAAAACAAGTTTTATGTTCAACGTCAACTTAATGGGCACAAAAGGCAACTTTCAACCACAGTGGTATTTCATTATCTCTTTCCAAACACCCCCCAAGCCGCTTCCTTTCTTCTCCTCCTGGGGTTAATCATGAATTCCTTGCCCGCAAAATGGTTTGGCAGGTTTACAACGTTTTTTAGCGCGCGGGGTTTTTTACGGTGTGTAATTTTTAAAGACTTTCCGACATCGTTCATCACTGTAAAGCGTTGAGATGGTCAGGGTGGTGGGGGTGACTTCCGGCTGGGTGGACCCTTCTCGTGGCCTGCTGAATGGTCAAATGCTGCGCAGGGGTGGGGAGCAGACATACAGGGAGGGTTGGAGTGACTCAGTAACTCGATGTGAGGGTTGAGCAAAGCAGTAGTTGTTCACTGGCAATGGTAGATGTTTTTTCGTTAAAAGTGTCGTTTTAAGTCCGTCGTTAACAATAACGCTGTGCGTGCTTCATACACAGGGCATGACCTCAAGGTAGTTGTTTAGGTAAGTGACTTTATCTGACAAGTAATAAATACGTGGCCTGAAGGGTTGCGTTTGTCAAGTTAACTTCTATCTGCATTAATAGCGAAAGTGATTCAAAATTATTGAAAAAAAAAAGTTTTACTTAATTTTTCGACAATAACTATTGGAAATTATTTACTTGCTAGATAAGTGCAATGTTGAACACTTATAACATTTGTGCAAAAAAACCTAAAAATGCGAGGATAGGACATAATTTCTGTATTACATTTTTAATTTAAACCCGGACTTAACACAACATTTTCCTTTCCAACAGCTGTCGATATAGCCAGTCGTGTTTTTTAATCGCTTGACATCGAGTCATTTTTATGTTTAGTTGCCTTGTACTTTTCTTAAAAAATCCTTGAATCTATGTAAATATTCTGTTATATAATATTACTTTAGAAAATATTTCTTTATTCTTAAGTTTATTCTAACTTGGCCCTAAACCAAAGTCGCCTGTATATGCCGACACTGTTTTGAGAAATATTTGGGTAAATTCAATAACTGTTGCAAGGGATAATTGAAAAAAAGGGGGGGGGAACCTTTGTTAACTGAATTTGACTAAGACGCCAAGTTCTGTATTGTTGTTTGTATTATATATGTAAATAACGCTGATTTAGTTCGGGTGTGTATGAAAAACATTCTTAATGCACTGAATAATAGTTTCCAATTTGACTATTGCATTTTGTATTTCTGGCAACGAGCCTTATTATTATTATTATTATTATTATTATTATTATTATTATTATTGTTGTTTGTTTTTGTCGTGGCCTATCAGAATTCCAAATCGTTTTGCATTTCATAAAATTGTGACGAGATGTTTTTCTCTGATAAAAAGGAGATTCTGAAATTTTGTTGTAAATTTTTGGATAAGAATAGGTTTATGTAGTTATAAAAGAAATATTTTAAAAGTTCATTACGCAGGAGTTGTGTAAACTGAGCGCATTCCTCTATGCTTGTGAAGGTTAACTTATTACAGAGAATGAATGAACAGTGTTTAACGCCCGTTTATTACAGAGAGCTAGAGCAGAGATTGAATTTACAGAAATTGGGAAAAAGCAATGACTCGCGTGTCTACGATTTCAGTACTGATCCGATTTCCATAATTTTCAGAAGCTATTTTTCTTGTTTTATTTCAAATGAATATACCGAGTTTCATTGAGAAAACCCAAAATTTTGGACGCTAGGGTGATTTTAATTTTCGCTTAATATAATCCCAGTCCTAATGGTCCAATTTTGCTGGTTATCAAACTCGAATTGTTTGTTAATTAATTATTATATATAATTATTTTCATAGCCATGTTTTGTGCGTAGTAAGTAGGGTGGATGGAGATTTTAAGAAAAATTTAAAAAATCTTTTCATGTGCACAACCTCAAAAGCTGAATTCCTTCGGAATGCGCTAAAAAGGTTATAATATGATTGATTGCCATTTTTTCTCAAAATACTTTCTTTTGCGGAATTTGAAAAAAAAATTAGACTGCATTTTCCATATCGTAAGTTTTGAATGTTTTTCTGAATTTGCTGTAAAACCATTCCAGAATGTATATTGCTTTCTAAGGATTTTGTCATTAAACTGTTCAAATTTTTTACAAGAAGCACAAATTGGGGAGATTAAAGGTTGAGTTAACAAATTATCACAATAACAGTAAATAAGAAACAATTTTTGGATTTCACGAATTGCTTCAAATGTTTTTCTCAAAAGAGAATTCTGCATTTTTTCGCAAAACTTTGGCAGTAAGAATGGGTTTACGAAGGTACAAGAAGAACACCTTAAATATTTGAAATTTTTACTTTTATTTTCTTTCGGTTATGTAAAACATCTGTATTTCATATTCTCAGTTTTTATGGTCTCCTAAAGCCATTCCACAATTTATATTGCTTTCTGAGGATTTTGTCATAAATTTTGGACCATATTCACAATAACACTAAATTCGGGGCCAATTTCGAAATAATTTTTGGGTTTCACAAAATTGTAACAATTTTTTTTCTTTCGAACCAAAAAGGAGTTGTGCACTACTTCGGCACTGTATGGATTTTTTTAGGTGTATAAAACGTACATTTGTTAAAAAAATTTTAAATTTGACTTCTATTTTGTCCAAACATTAAAGCTTTTCTTTAACGCAAGTACTCCATTATATTATTATTAATAATAATAATAATAATAATAATAATAATAATAATGGTTTTTGTTAAAATTGTGACAAAATATTTTCCCTGCACAATAGAATTCTGAATTTTTTCACCCACATTTTAACAGTAAAAATCAGTTAACCTACGTCTAAAAAGAACTGGTTAAAAACTTTTTTTTTTAATTTTACTGTTGTTTTTCGCTCAATAAATATATATTTTATGTAGAATATAAATTTCTCATTCCGAATTTTGTACTCATTCCGAATTTTGTACCATGTCCTGAATTCTCTGTAAAATTTATTTTGTTCTCTAATGATATTTTTTTACGAAACTTAAAATTTTAAGCTTGAGAATGTAGGACCTCGCAGATTGGGCTAATAAATTCTCGACTCTGTTCATAATTGTACCGAATAAGGGATTAATTCGCTGTTTTAGATCAATCCGTTAGATGACTTAAAGGAATGAATTGGAAATAAAAATACAGAATAAATCGTTTAATTCATTTGTAAAGTTTCTCAGTATCTGCAATATATACTTAAAAATGCTTCAAAACATCATTAATTTTCCTAACACATGCATTTTCTGGAGTTTCGAGCAAGTGCTCCACACCATAATTCTTTTGAGAGTTTGACTAAATTCCCCGCGAACATTGCAACACACAGACAAATATGAATCACATATTTTTAGTAATGAACCGGACCTGCGACCGGGAATTTCCATTAGTATCTGCGTCACGGAAGTGCTTTGCTCACTTTCTAAAAGAAGAAGAAAAAGCCTTAACGAAAAATAAAGATATGTGTCGCAATCACTTTCCAGGCTTGTTTTAAAAACAATCGATGCTTATGGCCCTGATCGTTAAGGTGCAGATGTTCATTTATTGCTGAGGTCACGGCCTTCTTAATCTACACGTTTCAATTAACGTGCAATCATACAGTTGGCAATGGTAACCAACAATTGCTACACCGTATATTCCGTTTAAAAATGAAGTTAGAAGGTTTGCGGAATGTGTTTTCCTCAGGTATGAAATATTTGAGATATTGCTACATTAATTTGATTTGTTCCTCAGGTTAGATTTACTAATATAAAACCAGCGAAGAGTTTACTCCAGTTGTTTCGCGTTATTTTATTTTCTGACAATAATTTGTATATGTTACCTCAACGTCAGATTTGTTCGTTATTCTTTATATAACAATTTTTGCTGTAAATGGACGAACATTCAAATTCTAAAGGTAACAGCCACATTTATTTAATAATTTGGGAATCAAAATGTTCTATAGACCGTTGGAATTTCCGAGTAGCAACAAAGCAAATGTTATTTCTTTGCATTTTTATACATAAAACTCGAGAAAAGTTGCATGTTTATTAAGAAGTTTATTTTTCTGCGTAAAACGCTACAAGCACTTTCTGCAACAGAAAATATTTGAGTTATGATCATATAATGTAATATTTTAAATGTTAACATTTAACGTGCTAGCTGCTGTGATACTGCATGTGATGACAATTATTATTTATTTTTGCTTACTGTTTAAGGTTAGATTTGCAATGTAACACGATCGTGTTTGTAATAAAAAATGACCAGCGTTTATTGTTTTCATCTGTGGATCATTTTCTATTTTCGTATTTATTATTAAAATGTTTACTGTTCACTATCAGTACTTTTTTACAAATATAACAGAACAAAAAAAAAAAATTACGAAAATACTGAATTTCCACACCATAGATATTTTCTGATTTGTGCATTGTAAACTCATCTCAAAGCACGAACTTGAATGTTAGGTGGATTAACGATTTTTGCCCGGTTTAAAATTTATTTTCCAAATTATCTAATTTTTTTAACATCCGTTTTTACTACTGAGACAGCACAGGCAATCTATACTGATGATACATGACATGGAATGATATATTGGGAAAGATTTTGTTTAATGAAGGAAGCGCTCCAGGCCTAAGTTTAGGGTACCTACCCGGCATTTGCCATTTATGAGGACTGAGAAAAACCTGAAAAACACCTCAGTCAGGGAGGACGGTCCTGGTAGGATTCGAACCCCAGACCTTCCACTCACCAGTCCGCGCCTTAACGACCTCGGCCACCTGCGGTGAGTTATCCTAATATATTCAACTTTATCAGCTCTTATAGATTTTCTAAAAAAGAAATTGGCAGTTACTCTAGACACCATAATACATATAGGAGATTTTTTAAAATGTAATTGTTGGATTAGGAAATGTTATGTTTTTTCGCAAGCATATAACGTACTGACAGTTGTTAAGGTCTATGATATGATGGCGCATAATCGAAGAGTCCGTTGTGCTCAAAGTTACCCGGTATACATCCTTAGCTAAGGAAAAATTTGGGGGGTAAATATTATCCAGGTATGTCCTGACTGCGTGCCAAACTCGGGCACATTATTTCGCAAGCATCTTTGGCGATGTAAGTTTAGTGTCTACAACGCCTTTTGTTTCGCGAATTATATTTTCAGAAAGCTGAAGAAAGGAAAGGTGCTTAGCGTAGCTTTATGGAACTACTCTCGTATTAAATTCTCTTTTCCCCATTTTGAGACAAAAAATGTAAGGAGATTTTCCATTTTATGCAGTAAATAAACAATAGGCAATTTTATCGCAATTAGTCGATTATGTCTTACATTAAATACAAATCGAAAATATAAAAAGTAGCCGCCAATTTGAAACCCGATATGTGTCGAAATTAGAATATATTTTATGTTAAAACAAATTGCGCACTAAACATTTTAAAATAATCAGAAATGAAGCGAGCATATTTTCCATATATATGAAAAAAATAACAATGTTAACGATTTGTGGCATATATGCTTAAAATTGTAATATACACACATACGAGAAGTGTCATACTTTTTTACAACATATCTTTACTCATGCTTATAATTTTGACGATATTTCTCAAAGCAGTCCCCGTTGGACGCAATGAATCTGTCCCAGTGTTTCTGTCAGTCTTCAAAGATATGCAGGAAAAATTTTTGTAGCATGTTCTTCAGAATCACCTTAACCACTGCTTCTGGTGATGGAAAATGCCACCCACGAAGACGTTTCTCCAATATAGGAAAAGGAAAACTAAATTTGATTTGTTTTATTTATGGACGCTCTTTAACATCTCCGGTCATCAGCATCCCATTCAATTCAGGACGTGAAACGGCCGACAAATTTTGCTCAGAGACCTCTTCTTTCAGGCTTGAGGTTTTTTATCGTGCCGTAAATGTAACACGGGACCCACGGCTTTACTTCCCTTCCGAAGGAAGCCATACTTAGGATTTTTACACCCAAAAAAAATCCATCCATCGATCCTGGCCGGGTTTGAACCCGCGACCTTGGGTTTACGAGGCAAATATGGTGGGTGAAATACACACTTCCCATTAATTTCCACGAGTTCTTGAGCAAAAACATTTGCGAATTGCAGTCAAGCCTCTTGCACAAGTGGCATTTCGTCTTGAAGAGTTTTCAGGACATCTCTGTTGTATTGCAAACTTACATGCAGGTAAATCATTCCTTGAATATCGAAAAATGAGATGACCATAACTTTCCCAGTAGCAGCAACCGTTTTTGTGTTGGTGATGGTAGATATCCACACAGAGCTTTGTGTTTGCTCTTAGTATAGGCAAGTTTCATCACCAGTGATTACTTTTGAAACCAACTCCGTATCTTCCTGTAACTTCATCACCTTCAACTGCATGCAGCAGTCACGGAACCCACCGTGCACAAACACGTCTCATGTGCATCTTTGCAGTTACCAGCGTGTGGGTGCCACCCACAGGATTTCTGAAAGCGTTCTTAATGTTTCCGACGATCCTCTCTCACAATGACAACAGCGCTGTTTTTCTCTATTAGAGCACAAACTGGGTCTACTTTCCTTTGAAATTGGCTGTCTCCTCTCTTTAAACATTTTAAGCCATCTTCGGCCTGTGCTCTAGGGAAAAACAAACTGTCCACAGGACTCCTGTAACGCTGAAGATTTGAGATGAAAGCGGAATTTCAAACCAGCATATTGTTCTTATTATTTGGCTTTAGGTGGAACTGAGCATGTGCATCTCTCACAAGCGGGAACCGGAAGAGACAACAATGGAACTAGTGCCATGTGTACATTGCGCATTAAGCTAACAAAACACTGAAAAGTTAAATTTCAGCGCGATAAATTAAGGTTGTAAAATATTGTGATCATTTTCAATGACATCTGTAGACAGGGAAAGATATTTTTTGTTTTCAAATTATATATACAGACAAAATATATAAGTTTTTAGTGGAAAGTTTGGGGGGGGGGATGTAATTTATTGTGTAGCAAACTACGGGAAATGAATGCCTAATGTTAAACATCGTGGTTTTTCACCACAACGTGTCTTCTCTTAAAAGTTCATTTCTAAAACCAATTTTTGTATTTTGTTTGGGGGGAAAACAAACTGGAAGCTGTGTCAGTCACACATTAAGATTGAGAGTTTTGTTAATATGAAAACTATATTTTTAAATTCACATTTAGGAACTAAATACAAGTAATTTTGCAGATTGAAATGCGTTTTATTAGCTTAAAGAATATATTTGTAAAATGTACTGTAGCTACTTTAGCTTGAAAACGCCGTGTTAACAAAATAGAGACGTGTATGTTAAATTTAGTGTCATAGTTCATAGTTAATCACGAATGTTAAACAACCGTGTAATTTTCAGTTTTAAGGCGCATATTTCTATCATTTTAGACGCTAATCAGTTCGCTGTGTTGCGGCACACCAGCCGCTACTGACACAATCATTGTTTAGCATTGTAAATTCGCAAAATACTGTAATAATACAGCTTAATAATTATTTTAAGGGTCTAGTACTTGAATTTTAAACTTTTTTCTTTGTTCTATAAAATGTAAGTATTGCCTTAGAAAACTGTTATATGTAAAGAGGGATAAGTGAGATATAATTATGCGAAGGCCGTGTTTCTTTACCCCATTAGTTTTCTTGTCGTATATTTATGAAAATATACATTTTCGAAGAACATATACCCGAAAAGACTAATTCTAAACATATCAGAAAAAGTTGTAAACGTGTATGTCTCATATTTAATGTAAATTTCATCTGGAGCATAAATCATTAACTCGCATCGACTTAAATTATCCACGAACAGAAAATAAAAGCGTTAAATTATATTTGGATCACGCGATTGCGTGTTATCACGGAACAAAGTGAGAAGTCAGCAGTACCATTTTGACATGAGAGTGTGATAACCAGAATTTAGGCAAAGTGCCTTTTCTATCTGGGTGGATATAATTAAGAGTCACATAGAAACGAACACGTTTCCCTACATTTGGGGTCACTAAGGCCGGTTTAAATGTTAAATAAAAAAGATCAAATGTTCTAATTTTCCGAACGATTTCACATTGAACCGGCCTTATATACATACATACTGCCTTTACTCCAAACCAGTGGTGTATTAATTATTTTTTAAAATTTGTTAAACTTTCAATTAAATTGTTTTAGTGTAATTTTTTACATTAAAGAAGATTACCTGAAATTTTGATCTGACCACATGAAGGAATTTATAGCTTAGAAAGGGTCATCGACAGGGTAGATTCATAACTGTGAACAACTTGGCGGTGTTGTTGCACTAAACATACCGCTGACAGGAACAAGTTCACGGTATCTCTGGTCGAGTTCATTTCAGTTAACAGAGTGGTGTGTTTTGTATTTAATCACTAAGTGAATTTGACTCAGTTCATGTTTTTTATGTGGTAACTCGGAGAGTTCGTCAAGTCAAAAAACTATTTGAAGAAAGATTCACTGGTAAACGTTCTAGGTGGTACAACAATGCAGCTCTTTACATTTCAGACCACGGGTTGTGTTCAGTCTAAGAAACCTAACAGACAGCGCAAGGTTCTCACTGAATAAACATCGGCCAACGTTTGGAGAATTTCCTCAACAACAAACAGGCATTTCTTATGACTCTGAGCAAAGAGCTATAAACTTTTATGAATACGATTACCTGGCAAGGAGCGTGATTTCGCATTTTTTTCAACAAGACTCTGTTACAGCTGATATAGCGAATGTTTCGATGAGAGAAATGAAAAGAGAGTTACAGAGTTTTTAGTAAGGATTTGTGACCCTCTTGGTTCCTCGCACTTCTTGCGATTTTTATCTCGGGGTAAAGACGAACCTCCAAACTCTGCAAGGATTGAAACAAAACACCGATCAGCAATACTCAAGTGAACTGCAGCGTGTGATTGATAGGTTTTTTTAAGGAGATACCAAAAATGTATGGACAACGACTGTGGTAAATTTTGGCATCATCTTTTACACAGTTGGTAAGTAAAGTCTTTTAAAATAGTTAAGGAAATTGTATGGTTGTATCAGCGACACCCGCAGGCGCAACAAGTTGGGTTCGCTCTGTATAATACATTTTTTTTTCTTATGGTTTTGCTGCTATTAATTTTTTTCATGAAGCATTTTACAAGAAATTCACCTACAGATTACATGACAAGGATTAGCTAATATTTTGACATGTTCTGCACAAGTTTCCAACGGAAACCATACCGAAACATGGTTTATTTTTTATCTAAACTTGTTTTCCAATAGATGTGCATACTCATTCTCAAATGTCATTGCAGTCTGGAGACTAGCACTGTGTTCTTAGGCGTGTTTGTTTTTGCGGCTACCCCAGTTTATTACTGTGAAGTGCTAACTGATGGGCAGCCATTGTTGTTTTTGTCGCGGCCAGCTGTGTCCTCGCGAATATGTGCAAAATATCCATCAGCTGCCATCCGAAGTTAGGGCGGGACCGTCTAATCAAAACAAGGCCGGCCTCGTGTGACCCACATAACTAAGCGCCTCATTCGGTTCCGGGTTTAAACCCTAGCTTCCGCGTGCATTACCTACCCCGCGTCATTGTTTCCCTGTGTAGGTCTTATTCAAAACACCAGCTGGAACGCTGTAGGGCGAATGTGATAATGTTTTGTACCGGGTTTTCAGAAAGACGCATAATTACAATATATCTTGATGTAAAATAATTTTATGATCATTTTATGGCACTTATATATTCTTTCGCATCATCTGAAAGACACACACAGCATTTTATTCACATTTGACATTTTAAAACTTAATATAACAATTTTACTAGTACATAATTATTTTGGAGAAGAAAGTAATTTACCAGAGTTTAAATATAAAATGTACGAGGGGTGTTCGGAAATTAATTACAATAGGGTGTTTTACTGATACCGCGCAATTTATAAACGCGTCCATTTGTAGAGCGGCGGACTGATCGTAGTGCACCATGCAGACGCTAGAAAACTGTTATAAAGCATTGTGTGCAGCGAAAGAACAGTGTTCGTTTGTTCTCAAGTGGAGAAAGATGCGCACACGATGGAAGACAACTATAATGAACAAAGACTGGATTGTTTTTGTGGAAGGAAGATGTAAAAACTGCAGAAAGGCAGAGACTGTTAAATGCGGTGGTCAAGAAGATGGTTACACCTGAATCAAGCTCATTGAGATTATGTCTGAATTGATAGGGGCAGAACCTTTGATGAAGACGATGATTTGAATAGACACGGGACTTGACATAGACACGGAAGGACAAAAGCGTCGGCTACTGGAAATACATAATGAAGATCCGGATTGTTTGATGAAGCTGGTGATTGGTGACGTGTCATGTGTCACTACCCACACCAGAGAAGAAAAGCACAATCATGAAAGGGAAACATCCAGGGAGTCCCCGGCCCGAGAAATGTTGTGTTGCTCCATCTGTGGGCAAGCAGATGATCACACTGCTAGTGGACTGACTTCCTCAAGGAACGACTGTCAGCCCATGAAGTTTCAAGTAAGATTCTCGGAAGTAGATCCTAAAACAGTCGTTATTCTGTATAATAAATTTCAGGAACCTGGAAGTGTCCAGCCTAAGAAACCAAAAAAACAATGTAGGGTTCTCACCGAAAAGCACGACATGACATTTCTAATCATTTACAAAGTTCTCATAAAATATTTGTTCCGTCTTGTACAACAAATGGAAATTTCATATGGGTCTGTGCAGTTAACAGAGTGCGATTATTATCTCTGGTGTAAATTAAAAAAGGCCTTGTACAAGACGAGGCCGCATATCATACAACTCAGAGATAATGTTCGTCAGGAAATTGTCTGAATTTCCCTAAATGAACTACAGTGAGTGATGAACAGGTGGCAAAATGTTTGGAGACTGAAAACGGGCTGTTTCAAGGCTTCCTTTGGTAAGTAATGACACTTTTAAATTGGTTTGTTTTGTTGTTTTACCCACCGCTCAACTGACCGGCTAACCGGCCCGCCCCTGCTGCCATACTTCCTCCACGAATTTGATTTCGACGAATTCTAATAATGGAGAACATACATTGAAGAAAGTATCGTAGGAAAATATTACATGAAACGCGTTAGTGGAAAATTTTATGACCTTATGTCAAACATTTAAGGGGGCTAAAGCACATAAACTGCATCGCATTTTTTGGAATAACAACTTTTGCAAACCCCTTTTATTTTTTAGAAAGAAGACACGTTAATTCAGAATATGTAATTTTATGTTTTTTTCGTTTTTGATTAAAATTGATTATTTGTACTTTGAGTTGGTGTTATTATGCTTTTGTACATATATTTTAATAATTTTAGCTATAAATTGTGTTTTTTGTTATGATTTTTGTATAACTTTATTTTGTTTGTATTGAAACAGTTTGGGCTGCTTTTTAATTCTTTTATTGAACAACAATACGAGAGCTAAAACTCTACTCTGTTTTATAAAATGCTTGTGTCTGAGCAAGACTGAATCCTGTCCACTTGGAATCAATAGTGACTCATTCTGTAATTCCTAGAATCTTTAAAAATAAACTTGTTTTTAAAATGACTGACTTTGGCCCTGATTGCCGAAGGGCTAAGCATCTTTCCAAAGTACAGCATTAACTGCGCTCCAAAGTTCATATAGGTACACACTCAATAGATTAGCATCAAAACTTAGGAGCGAAAAATCTTTTATGTGGGTCACAAACTGTAAACACAACCATCATTCCAACCATGGTCTTAGGTATATATCGATGGGGCACTTAGGCATATAATATTATTATTATTATTATTATTATTATTATTATTATTATTATTATTATTATTATTATTATTATTATTATTAAATTGTGTCTTAATGGATGGAGATTCTAAGCTTGTAGAACGTAAAATGAAAAGTGAAGTTATACTCGAAAATATGGTTCATGTTACAAATTGTACCAAAAAAATCGAGAAAAGTGGTCTATAGTGAAAAATCAAGGATATCGTCAACTATTAACAACTATGTGTCTAAACTACAAAATAATATTAAATACAAGAAAAGAAGGAAATTAAAAAAAGTAGCACTAAATAAAGGCAAAAATGCAAATAGATTATTAATTAGGAAATAAAAAAAACATTTGTAGTATGTAGGCTATGTGTTATAATTTAAAACATCAAACGGAACTACGGTAGCATTCTTTGCACTTGTAACCTAAAATTTGTAAAAACAATTTCTAGCTCAAATTAAGCTAAAACAATGGGGAAAGATAAAAGGTATGAGCCCCGGTTTGCGTGATTTGCAAACGGAAGAGAGAAATTTCTTTTGTCTATGTGAACTTGTACTTCAGTTTACCAAGTAATATAGTGATGTTAGTTATTTTTACTGAAAGCATGAAATAATATTGACCACAGTATATTGTGTTATGAGAGAAGTTGAAAATAATGTCCCTTAGCGGCAATACATGGCCGCTAAGGGACACGTAGGTACGAAAAGCCTGAATTTCCTTCTGTAAGAACACGTTTCTTGTAACTTTTTAACAAGTTGTAGAATAGTTTCTATTTTCTTGCCAACCGCTCTACCACATATTAGCAAGAATTCGTTTCCACATAGTTCATCAACAGAGCTTCCGTGGTCCTGGATTCATTTCCCGGACAGATAAAGATGTCTGGGTAACGGCTTCTTCGAAATTTTTTCTTACCCTGAAAAGTTTTTTGAATGATGTTTAACGCCCGTTTTTACTACTGAAGTACCACAGGCAGTGGACACTGATGATACATTCGGAAAGGATTTTTTTAAAGAAGGAACGTTCCAGGCCTAAGTTTAGGCTACCTCCCCGGCATTTGCCATTTATGAGGACAGAGTAAAATTTGGAAAAAATCTCAGCCAGTAAGGATGGTCCTGGTGGGAATCGAACCCTGAGCCTCTCGCTCATGAGTCCGCGTCTTAACGACTCGGCCACCCCTGGTAATTAAGCTGAGAAGATAGAGGACACATGACTTACGTACCAAGGGCTCCAAGCTCATTTGTAAAATAATTTCATTGTTCTATAGGTTTAAGGGCACGCGGTACAGATTTTGGGTCAAAAATGGAATATTGACTTTATGCCCAATATAAAACTATATAGTTTGCAGATTACAACCATATAATATAATTTTTGTTCGTTTTGGAAAATTAAATTGTTTAAATAACAATTTAAATATGGCCACTTTGCTGTTAGTCAACACACACTTGCTTTTTTTTGGGGGGGGGGGTCCATTTGCCGCGACCTGCACATTTTAAAGTTTTAAGTGTATTTTTCTTAAAACTCTAAGTAAAGTAGAGCTATGAATTCTTTTGTGTGTGTTTAAAACACAGTGCTCTTTATAGCCGGTGAAAGCTTTTAACTTATGCATAAGAGCTCTGAAAGAAATTATTTGGTTTACATTTTGTGTAAAATAAATACACTATATACAAATATTTAAAAAAATTAAGCTTTTGCTTTAAATTGTATTTCAACAGCAATGTTAAATACCATTTTCTCAAAGTGATTTTAAAATCTGAGTATGCTGAAATTAATAATTTGTGGGAAAATTGCACCTAAAACAGCGAAATTATAGAAATTAATATTTTTCTGGTTTATTAAAATAATTACAAAATAGTAACAAGTTTGTTCACATTTAGAAACAGTTTATAATTTTAAAATAAGTGGTAAATTATCATTTGTATAGACGGTATAGTTTATCAGAATACTCAGCTTGTACTTGTCGAGGTTCAGCACGAAAATGTCTTAATAGTGTCTTAGGGACCATCTGGGTGCATCGTAATCATATCACCTTCATCTACATTGGCACAACGTAGAGGCGGTTTATGCGCGTTTCGACCAGGGGGGAGTTCGTGAGACAATAGCTGGTATTGAAAAAAAATTGTAGTGGCATAACTAATGAAAACAATGTAACGGACATTTGCAATATAAAACTAACGCAACCACTATAGAAATAGCACCGCAAGTTTTAAGTAGTATTTGATTTATTTATGGATGCACCTGATTAAACCTACAGCATACAGAAATTTGCGTTTTCAATCTTTTGTTTGTCATTGGCAAAATAAAAACATTAAAATGCTTTTAAGCTTGAATGAGACGTTCTGTTTCTACCTTAACCAAAAGTGCTAAATGTATTAATATAGGACATGCAATCGCCAACCGCATTCAAAATATTAGATATTGTTTTCTTTTTCAAATTGTAATGAGCAACATTTTATTTACATGTAACAGTTTCCTGAAATTATCTATGTATTGATCCATATGCTGGTGTAGTAGTATCTATAAATCCAAGATAGCATGTTCAATTCCCGTAAGGGTCGATGATTTTTTTCGGGCGTAAAAATCCTAAATGTAGCTTCTTTCGGAAGGGAAGTAAAGCCGTGGCTCTCGTGTCGTAGATTTGCGACATGTAAAAAAACCTCAAATCTAAAAGAAGAGGTCTTTGAGCAAAATTTATCGGCCGTTTCACGTCCTGAATAGAATGGGACGCTGATGATCTAAGATGTTAAAGAGCGTCTATAAATAAATAAAACTGACTCATTTATTACAGATGCCGTATTAAAGATTTATATGTAAGATGTTTTAGCACTGTTTCGTTTATATGTTCGAATTTTTTGCAATTATAGCTCAGAATCGCTAAATTCAGAATTTAGTGAAATGCATGACTGAAACAACGAAGTATTGCATTATAGTTTGTTTTTAAATTATAGAAGTTGTTTCTGAATCGTTAGTTTACATTTTTATATTTTTAGAAAACAACTTTGTTTAAACTGTTCTTTTAGTTAAGGTTTATAAATGAATCTTGTTAGTGATTCGCTGTTTTCTGAAAATATATACCATCGTTTAATATTTTGAACACTATTTCAAACTTTTTACTACTTTACTAATTGTATCATTTACGAGTATTATTAGAACATAAAACAATTTGCTTCAACGATATTTTTCACATATAAACACCTATTTCTGCATAGTAAAATTAATTCTTTTTATGTTATCAGCAAGAAAGTATTAAATAATAAATTACTAATATGTGATTACTTAAACTATCAGTTACATCAGAAATATATCATCTTTTACTTAACAGTTGTTAAGCTGTCTTTTCTCTGATGTATGTAAAAACAGGTCATTCTTCTGTTTTGTGATGGAGATAAAAGACCGAATACGAACCAAGGGTAACTGTAACTCTACTGTCAATAGATCGCGTCCTTGTACAAGAAGTAAGAAAAGGGTTGACCTGATTTTCTTTTGGCAGGCATCTCCTCTGTAGGGTTTATTTATTACCGTCCTTGGTGTTTACGACCTTCTCTCCCAATTTTTTGTTCAGCTTTTGCCCATCACGACCTAATCTCAGAAGTTCCATATAAAAGAGCTTGTTTTTCATTCAACCCTTTCCCACAGCTTCTGGACAAAAACCTGCACAAAACTGTGAAGGTTTTTCGTTTGGAGAAAGCTGCCATAGCAATTGATATTTTAGGGAAAAAACCTCTTTCTTTGGTGAACAGAAAAACTCCAACACCCAGTATGTTTGTTTAATTGGTACGCGATTTGAAATAATATTTTCGTAATTTTTGCAGTTGTTGCTGATATGAAGGGAGGTTTTCTGTGATACTTAGAATTATTAATTAAATTTTTAATTTAAAATATAACTGCTAAAATATTTTCAAATACCAGTATGATATAGTCGCTTTAATAAAGATCATTAAACATTTTCGGGATATGTTATTTTAAATAATATATGAAGTTAAGACTTCTTCACTCTTTATTAAATTATTTTTAAACACGTTTATTTGAACTCCTTGTTTCTAAAACTCTTTAGGACGCTTAGTAAAGACAATGACAATTTTCGTGCTGAACTTCAATGGAAACTGAGTTTTTACTTACCTAAATGTCAATTGAGGAGTGGAAATATCAAACGTTCTAAGTACCATTTTTAAATTTAATCGTATTATTTGCAAAGTACGTTCTATGTGTCCAGATGCACGTTCCTAGACATGTTGTAAGTGACTATACAGAATGAGTCAAAATAAAACCGAACAATTCTTAGACGCAATTTAGGGGGTATCTATGTGAGTATTTTCTTACAGGAATGTATGACCATAAGATTTTGTTATCGAGCTAGATGGCATTAAAGTCTTTCAAAATATACGTTGGGTGAGATGAAATTCCGCCCAACCGCCGCTATCTCTTTTGCTTCAAGCCTTTGGGAGACTTGAAATAAGAACAGAAACGTATCTTTCATTTTAAACAATGCAAAAGACTTTTAAATTGACCTAATAACTTGTGAATATTTATTTACATGACATTACAAGAACAAAACGAGAGTTGAACGAGTACATAAGTGATTATGAAATATTTTCAAAATGCCGACCGTTGACTTCGAAGCGCAGTTGATAGTGTCGTTGTAATCACTGCCGAGTACTCTCCTGGCATACACGAATAGCATCAAATGCTACAAAGATCCTGGCCATCAGCTCCTCTTAACTATTAACCGGACTCTCGCACATGTCCTCAAAGGGGTTAGCTGGCCATGATGCAGGTGCTCCTCTACCGATCCAGTGATCACGACAATTTACACTTAGGAAATCCCTTACGTCACCGGAATAATGCGCACAGCCTTGGCGTATTCCTAAAGGAACATCTTCCACAAAGTACCCCGTCAAATTTGGAGATAGTAAATAAGACCCGATGAACAATGTCAGTGCAGGTGTTGGTAATTTCCAACACCAGGATTTTCTTGTGCTCAAATATGATTTATGTGTTAAACATGTAAACACATATGACTGCAGGTTGATGAAGATGGAAAGTGGTGCGGCTGTGCCCACGCAGAACTCCAGCACTCAAGACTTGTGGACGGAGCCTGTCAAGAACACTCTCTTCTAAAGCTATTGTTCTTACATTTCTTTGGACTCCCGAACGATGCGTTTGTTTTCGGAAAGTTCCTGTTTCTCGCAGTCGTAAAGGTGCTGTGGTCAGGCAAATGTCTTTTGGGTAAAGCTCAGCATAAAGATCTCGTGCCTTTTTCCCATTTCCCCAAACAGCACCATAAACGTAACGCATATCTGTCAGTTCTTCGTACGTAAAGTTGAACATTTTTACAACAGCACGTAAAAATGAAAGTTTCCAGTAAACAGAGCGTTTCAGTACGTCTTAATGTATGCTGAGATTGCCTAGGAAGACAAAGTCGCTGTATAATATGCGAGGCAACCTCTTTACCACTTAAATGTACATAGATTTTAGGTTAATGATGATATAAACAACGTTAAAAACAGAACACAAGCGATATTCCAAAACACAAACGAAAAGAATCTGTTGGGCGGAATTTCATCTAACCCGACATGTCTTTTAAAAAAATTAAAGTCCTTTAGTTCGACAACAAGACGTTTACGGGCATACATTCCCTGTAAGAAAATACTCAAATTGATTCTTTGAATCACGCCTTAGTGCTGTTCGGTGTTATTCTCACTCACAGTGTGTACGGATAAATTAGGTCAAATATTCGTTTAACAGATAGCACAATTTCTGGTGTTCTAAGTGCCATGCCATGCTAATATTAGTTTTTAATGGAAAATGTTTATAGTACAGAAATATTTAGTAAGTGGCTATAGCTTTTTGAGTTGTGATAGACATTTCGTTATTATAAAGAAAAGAAGAATATTTGCATAGTGCAGATTAAGCTAATGTACTTTCAAGGAAGTCTTTGATTTTATGAATGTTGCGATTCTGTTAATATTAAATAAGTGCAACATTTCAAAATGCATAATGCTTAAAGTGTCTCGATCTCATTCATCTCAAATAACTAGGTAAAAGACATTTTAGGGTGGAGGGTCTCTGCAGTTTTTAAAAGAGGAAACTCAGTGGTTGATATGCAGCAACCTGTGCTTCGTGTGAAAAATCAACCCCCATTTATTGGTTGAAAAAAGAAAGACCTCCCGTCCATGTTACTATTCCTTCCTGAGAGTTGTATGAGACATCAATTTCAAACTGTGTGTAAGAATTGAAAAACTGAATTCTTCCTGTCAATTGTGAGGAAAAAATATGAAGATTGGTATTCTTGTACATGTCATGTTTAATAGCACAGTTCCTGCTAATCATACATTATTTTTGCGAAATAAAACGTAACAAAGGTTTGAATGGCACTTGTAACCCACTGTTCCATTGTATGGCACATGGTTCTTCTCATTGTAATTAATTTCTTTCTCCCTGGCGAGAACGATTTGTTATATAAAGTACTTGTATAGTTAAAATGTCTTCATAATGATTTTTTAAATGCTAACAGAGATTGGTACTTTTTTTGCTTGTCCTGTAAAATTTAGAACGTTTGAAATTTCCCCTCTTCAAATATTTTCATAGACCAGAAAAGTTAATATATTAATTAATTTTTAATTTTTACCACAAACTATTAATATGACACTAATATTAGCGTTTTTGTCTTAGGCCCTCTCTAATTACTATATACAGACTTTCCACTACTCACACTGCATTAGAAGTATTGAGTTTTCTAAGCGAACGAGCAATTCACTATTTAATTCTTTAGCGCCTATTCACGTGGTTCTTGTGTCGACATGACGAAGTAGTGATCTCAAACGAGGAGAACTACCTCTCTTGAAAAATCACATCCGTGTGGTTTACAGCCCCCCACGGGGCTCACGCTAACCGCGATGCTTTAAAAGTTCAAAATATGTAGGAAGGAATGACTTGCTCAAAGCTAAATTATATCATAAGGCGCGAAAACCCAGCGTTCTGACATGATCAAAGTAGAAGTCATAACTATCCCACCTCTTGACGATTGGTCATTAAAAACACACAAAACTTGCCTTTCGTGTTCACCTTTTGTTATGTTGTTGTTTCATCATCTTGAAATTCTTTTCTGCTAGCTTTCAGTTCATATTAAAACTTATACTTTAAGATAAATACGTAATATAAATCAATTAAACAATTGTATCTGAGTCATGCAATAATTACTGCTTCAATAAACACGTTTTTCTTTGCAGTTTCAACAGTTTTTACCCCATTATCTGAAGAATACACTCACATTGTTCGATAGCACTAACTGACTGATGAGCATATGTCACGTTCGCAGCTGTTCCCCACAAAACGTATATTTAGAGCATGTACTTCGAGACAAAAGAGAGCACGGCTTTTACACCCTTTCATCCCCAGACTACGTGTCGATCGGAGTACTTCGGTATGCTGCATGCAGCGACTGGCACACTGCAGTTAAACAGAAGGGTCTCATCTACGCAATCTCCTGGGCTCCAAATCACACACATTGTTGGTTTTATAAGAGAAGAACATTATGTTGCCTTAAAGTGTCATAGGCAATCCCTGTGCACACACAAAAGCACAATCACAACTAACGTATTCTTTGCAAACAAATAAGATATATGAACAGAAACATTTATCTCTTAAATATCAGCATGGATAACTGCCCCCAATCTTTGGGGTATAGATGATATCAGATTTCCACAGTAATTGTACGAGAGGCTACAACATCCCAAACTTTTTTAATTTGTGCCCATAAGCCTTCTCTTGCCCTTCGTGCATGTGCAGCATATTGCATTTAGATAGAACGAACACTGAAGGAAATATATATGTTAACGTTAAAGCTTGCTGTGTGTAAGAAACTAATTTGTCTGTTATAAAGGTTTATAACATGCCAGCAGGCGAACCTGCGCTCTTAGCCCACTGTGCTACAGAGCTATCGAAGTGTTTAGTACATGATATGTGACAGTAACTACACAGCTTTACTGGATACCTTGTGAACCGCGAACTGTAACAAGTAGGAGGACTTGAAAGAATTTAGAGCTCAAGTAGTTGATGTTCAAAGGTGGAGGTTTTACAAGTAATTTAAACATTGGGTCGGTAGATGCGGGTTCATACCCAGCCAAGGCTGATGGATTTTTTTGGACGTAAAAACCCTAATAATGGTTTCCTTCGGAATGGAAGTAAAGTCGTGGCTCAAGCCTGAAAGAAAGACCTCTGAACAAAATTTGTCGGCCGTTTCACGCCCTGAATAGAATGGGACGCCGATGTTAAAGAGCGTCCGTAAATAAAACAAATGAAGAACATTTAAACAGTGACTGTGTTTTATGTTTGCAGATCGCAATGAACGCAATGACAATGGCGGCCGCAGTATCACAAGTATATCGCAGTAGCGCCGGTCTCGCGGACCAGGACATCGCCTGGCAACCTTCCACAATCACCGTAATGGTAAGCAGTTTTATCTTATTGTAAGCGCTGGCACATGCCGCTTATTTTAAGGGAAGTCATAATAGTTGCTATTATTTTAAATTGTACACCGGGAATATTCCTTGTAAATCCTGCCCCCTCCCCCCCAAACAAGCCTCCGGAAAGAAATAGTTGTATGAGAGGGCAGAACCCATGACTGGCAGAACCGAAAATATCGGTTCACAATGTTACCTTCCTTTCATGTTCAAGTTATGACACAGGTGCATTTGAATTTCAAAAATAAAACAAAAAATAAAAAACATACATTAACAACCTTCGTTTTCAAAATAAATGTCACAATAAATATTCCAAAGTGAAAAACATACAAATTGCCTTTATTTCATCAAAAGACATTATTAATATCCCATTTATTTCGAAAACAAAAAATTACTTTTTGTGTGTGGCATGTGAGCATAATTATATATTGTAAGCGGTGATTTTTCCTTCGCGGGACCGCTCCTCGCCTAACGGCCAGGAAATCCGCAGCTATGATTGTCGTGTAAGTTAAAAGATGTTGCTGCAACTGCCTCCCTTCATTTTCCATACACTTCTGACATCGGCTCATGAAATTAACCATTACCCACTGCAGTTTCCTCTGAGAAATAGAAGAATTTTCTTCACGAATGTTATTTTTCAGTTCATCTAATGTCTTGTACACTTTTTCCCCTTAATGCCTGTCAGATTAAAAGCTTTTAGTACGCCCCTCATATTTATATAAACATTTTTGCATTGTTAAACTTTGTGGTTCTGATATTTGGTAACTTCTCCTCAGAAACAAGAGCCCATGGACGTGGAGCAGTTATCCGCAAGTCCCATTAACGACTCTGGGATTTCTCCGGACCACGTCTCCTGTGGGGGAAGTAGTGGAGGGCGACCTTCACCTCAACAACAGAGCGGCTGTGAACCCCGCAGTTCTCCAGACCAACAGCACGGCAGTCCCGTCGGGAACCCGCTCTGGGGAGTGCGCGAACACAGTCCCCAAAACGTTCCGCCGAAGATCCCGTCACCCTCATCTGTCACGCTCACCAGCCCAGGCAAGAACCAGTTGGCCATGGCCCTCTCTACACCAACGGGTCTCTCGGACGATAACAGCCTGTCTTCGTCCTCCATGGAGGCGGAGAGTCTGTACTCCAAGTCTGGATTGGAACAGAGCCCTCTCAGATGTCTGCAGCTGACCGTCGAGAAGACCACTATGGTGATACCCCAGAAGAGCGAGGGCAACGGCGGTGGAGGACCTCGACATCCCTTTCAATGCCCGCTCTGTGAATACAGCACCACATCAAGGTAGGAGGATACACTTCATCATAGCTCTTTCCTAGACGTTTTACCTTCTTATTTGTAGACAGACCCTTGGGGTCAGGGAAGTTTTCTATAAAAGAAAATTAATTTCGAGAGATTCATTTCGGTGTATCAAAGTGAACTCTCCATATACTTTTGCTATCAGCTTTATCGGTTTGGGGGTACAAGAGGAGAAACTCCCCTAAACGTTTCTTGCAATCGAAATCATTCTTCAACCGAGAATCTTAAAATGTGGGTCATTTAACATTTAACAACATTAATTCATTGGGAAGTGTGCAGAATCTCTAAAGCGAATTCTTCAGCTTGCAATGAATGCAGTGGTTATTCTGGAAAACGCAAAGAAGTGCTGAACTAAAAATAAGCATTTGATAAATAGAAAATTACCGTTAAAACCGGTACTCTTTATGATAAAAACTAGGGCTGATCAACTTTACAATATTTTGCTATCTTAATGCGCAATCCCTGTTAGAAATGAACAAGTTGACGCAAGTTCATCAAAATGTGACACGCGACATTTGTTCTGAAATTCTGCTTTCGCCTCAAGAAATCTTCAGCTGAGGCAACACAGGAGGCAACACTTCCAGAAATTTTGGAACATTTGCAGAATGCCACCCACATAGTGGTACGGAGGGCATTCAAAAAGTTTTGTAAGGGTCATCTTAAAGTTCAAGCTAAGGACTAAATTCGAAAACTTACCCTCACAATCAGTCTCTCTCCACACACAGCTGTAGAAAGTGCAACCACTCGGCAAAAGTACTCGGACTGAGATGTAGTCAACAGAGCTTGAGCAGGTTAAAAGGCTTTCCAGTGATGCAAGGTTTCATTCGAGGAAAAACCAGAAGTCGCATGGTGCAAGGTTAAGGCTGCAGGGTGGGTGGTGAAGCAACTTCCTCAAATCGGCAACTGTTCTGTAAAGAGACTCAATGTCGTGCAAAAAGCAACAGCCTTGAACTTCCTGCTAGAAGGAATGACAATTAAGGAGAATACTATGACACTTATAGTTTGAATCCTTTATTTGAAGAGCTGAGATGGCGGCATCCAAAGACAGAAACTTCAAGGCTGTTGCTTTTGCACAACATGCGTCTCCTCACAGAACAGCTGCAAATTTGAGGAAACTGGAAGTCGCTTAGTCCAATTGCTTGAGCATCCACCCTACAGCCTTGACCTTGCACCGTGCGACTTCTGGTTGTTTCCTCGAGTGAAATCTTGCGTTGCTGGAAACACTTTTAAACGAGTGCAGGACTTTGCTCAGCCCTATTGACAACATCTCAGTCAGTGCTTTTGACAAGTGGTTGCACCGTCTACAACTGTGTGTGTGTGTGTAGAGACATGGAGAATACTTTGACGGGCTGTGAGGTTAAGTTTTCGAATTTAGTCCTTAGCTTGGACTTTAAGGTGACATTTGCAAAACTTTATGAATGTCCCTTGTATTTTTATCATAGACATTTTTCATGTTCAAAATTATGACATCGTGATTCTAATAATGTAAGTGATAATGAAATTAAATTAACGCAATTTAAAAAGCGTTAATCTTCTCTGACTCACGCTTAAATCTCCGCTCCATTTTCTGCGCAAAAACATTGATCGCTCTTGAAATTCATTTTTGTTACATTTTACTGAACGTTTTACCACAATCTTAGTAAGTGCAGCGTTCCCTGCAACAGAAATAGCTGGGAAACAGTTATAATTCAAGAGGTCCATTATATTCTTAATGAATTTAAAAATAATAAATCATAGTAAATAACATTTACTATTAAAATAAAATAATTATACCACAACAAACAAAAATAACAACACACTGTTTTAAATTGATATCGTCTGCATCTAGTCCTACTGTTGGCTTCAAGTTCTGCAAAATCTGTTTCACATACAGAGTACCAGTTCAATAAGACAACATTTGAATTCGTCAATAATATATAACACACTAATCTTGGTAGGCTTTCGACCCTGCTGGTTTTAATTCGTTCTTCAATGGTTCATGAAACTCGGTGTTTGAAGATAGACATACACCGATAACTCAAAAATTATATTATATTTTAAATTTTGAGCAATTCTCATTACAATTTTTCAAAAAGTACCCATTCGAATATAAATTTTGAGTTTTCAGTATGCGGCTATCCCCACACACTGAGTTTCATGTCACTGAAACACATGCTTCAAAAGTTATTTGAGTGGGTGGGACTTTTTAACTAATTCTGTGCATTTACAGATAACTGTTAGCAATCTATTCCATACCGGACACTTTTGAGTGTCTCTCGTGGGGCTCAATTTCTCATGAACAATTAGCAGTATGAGCTGTGGCGTTATCCTGCTGAGAATACATCGTCAAGTGTCTCATATTGAATGTTTGCGGTGGGAACTTAATCAGAACTCCTGAACATGTTTCCCAATTTATGAAAACAAATTCTCTGTCATATCAAACTAATACGTTTTGTTTCAGGTTGGAGTTCAATGACCATCTGCGAGCACACTATCCCGACTTGAAATGTGACAGATGTGAGTTTACAACGAAACTCGAGGATGAGCTATTGGCTCACACTAGAGAGCGACACTTGTCTTCACCGGTGGAAGGTGGACAAATTGGCGAAGATGGCCAAGGCGATCCAAACTCGCCCCACATTACTACTCAAGAGAAAGTTAAGAAATATCGCTGCAAACAGTGTAGCTTTGTGGCGGTGATTAAGGTGGAATATTGGCTACACTTGCGGACCCACATGCGTCCTGATAAAATATTGAATTGCCCTCGCTGCCTCTTCGCCACAGAGCTGAAGCATCACCTGGAATATCACTTGCGAAATCACGAGCAGCGGAAACCTTACCGATGCACTGAGTGCGAATATCGCTGTGTTAACAAGTCCATGCTCAACTCGCACCTGAAGTCGCATTCCAGTGTATATCAGTATCGATGTGCGAGTTGCAGCTATGCAACCAAATACTGTCACAGCCTCAAACTGCATCTGAGGAAATATGATCATACCCCGGACATGGTGTTGAATCCTGATGGCACACCCAATCCTCATCCAATCATCGATGTGTATGGCACTCGACGTGGCCCGAAACAACGCCCAAAACTGCCTACTCAAAAACAAGAGATGCCAGTCGTTACTAGTGCTCCCATGATAACGGGGCCGCCGCATGTTCCAGGTATACAGTTGGGAATGCTGCAAGCTTCTTACGGACTGATATCTCATACACACAGGGATCTGCCTTTGCCATATCCCTTCGGTTCGCTCATTGGTAATGCCTTTACACCTAACAGCAACAACAACAATTCCATTATAATGGAATATAACCACAATATTCAAGAGAAGCCAAATGGCATGACCGAACTAAAAAGCACTACCCCAGAGGAGATTTTCCACACCTTACTGCCCACACCTTCTCAAAATGTCATGAACAATCACAATCCTTTACCTGATCCTAAAAAAGACCAAGTAAATTTTGCTCAGGAGAGACAAACTGATTCAACAGAGTATACTAATGCCTTGGAAACTTCCGCTGAGAAGATTCTGACCGGAACACCTTTGGACCTCAGTAAACCGGAAGCAATGGTCTTCAGCCCTGAACCAGTTACCGCTCCAGTGTCCCAGAGTCCACAAGTCTCTGCATCAAAGAGTTCGACAAAGAATAGGCGCAAAGGGCAAGCCTTCAAATTGGACAATATCTCAAGAAAATTACAGCAACAGTGTTTAACAGACCAGGAGTCTGTCAGCAGATGCCTCTCTGATGACAAACCAAAATCACCTGTGCAGATTGAAGAGCCGGAGACGATGGAGTTAAAAAGGAACTCTGATGATACGAACAAGCAGGTTGTGGCACAGGGATCGCCCGAGAAGATCTCTGCTTCCGTGCAGAGTATTCCAGAGGTGTTCCATTGCTCCTATTGTGCCATTACTTTTGGTGATCCTATAATGTACACCATCCACAAGGGTTACCATGGATTTCAAGATCCGTTCACGTGTAACATGTGCGGAATACAGACCTCCAACCGGGTAGAGTTTTTCTTGCATGTTGCACGTCACCCCCATTGCTAACAGCGAGAGGTAGGTTAGCTCTTCTAGGTCTAGTCACTTCTAGGCACATGGAATGCAATACAAAAAATTCCAGTGCATACAACTAAGTCAAGCTCTCTTGAGCTCACAAAAAACTTATACTGCTGTACTTTGTAATACATAAGAGAATTTTATATAATATATTGTACATAACGAATTTTAAACATAATATCTCAGGGTAATGCCTCAATTTTTAAACAAACTAATTCATTTTAATTACCCAATACGAGGTCGTTTAAAAATAATTCTGCACATTTTTCTCAGAATATGTTTATTCAAAATGGTTGAAATTTGGGGAAAATATAAGTTAACGTGGAACAAGTGCATTCACTCTTGCTATTAGTCACTTCTTCATTGCATGCCGTCATCTTAAAAGTATCTTTAAGAGACCCAAAGAGTCCGCTGGTGGGTGCGCTGATCTATATCTGCACAGTCAACATGTGTGTCTCGCTTCAATTCTCCACAACAGAATCTGCAACCGACTTCATTATAACAGATCACTACAGCTCCGCCAAAGATTTCAGTTCATTTTGTTAACGACCCTTGAAGAACGTTTTGAAGTTTGACAGTTGCTGTCGAATGAGTTAAATCATGATCTATGCTTGAAGATACATTTATCGTTACTTCTAGAGGAGCGAGGAAATTTAATACTTACCTTTTGTATTTCTTAATTAAATATGGCAGTACTTGGAAGAGTTCATCTGCCCTTTGTTCAGTCACTCATTTTCCAACTGAGATGTTCGTTGAAATATAACTGACGACTTCAAGAATTAGTTCTGACAATTAAAGTTTATAAAACTTACAGTTGATCATAGTAAGACATGAGCACTTTGGAACATCTCGTAAGCTATGCTCAGGCAAAGTGGATCACCTACTATCTGAACGTCAAACACGGAATCAACTATCAAATAGGAAGAGCGTTCGGAAAAGATTTACAACAGTAGGTTTTTGTACCTTGTTCATTATGGAGCATGATGGGGTCTCTAAATATACTCCCCAAAAACGTCAATGCACTGTTGACATCTTGCTGGTAACTTCATTATGACGTCGTGAAAACAATTGTTTGTGAATACTCGTGAACAGATGCCTTAATTACCTCGTTGTTGCAATGTTTTTAATTAATCTCACAGCGAGTCCTTTATGTTGTCGAATAAGGCATAATCAGACGGCGCGAGATCTGGTGAACATGGTGGGTGCTAACCGCAGCGATGCCAACTTTGCGGTCATGGTGTTTCTAGTGTGGGATCGCGCATTGTAGTGTTGGAGGAACACTCTTGTCTACCACTTTCCCTTTCGCCGTTGCTGAATCCAACATCTAAGTCGTGTAGGGGGTCTCACTGTTGACTTTCTCCTTTGCAGTAGGTTCAAGTGTCTCATCTGCTTTGCCGCAGATGGAACAGCACGACATTTCTTGTACCGAGCATTTTCTGGGTGTTTCCATTTCATGAACTGGACTTTCTTCTCTGGTGTGTGGTAGTGACATATGACTCCTCACCTTCTCAAAAGAAACATGAATCTTCATCATGCATTTCCAGATGACTTCAACTCTTTTGATCTTCTGTGCCAAGCCCCTGAAACCCAATGTGCGCACACCTTTTCATACTCAAATTGTCGTTCAGGGGTGCATGGCCAAGGTCTATCTGACATTCCAGTTCATCAAAGGTTGTGCATCTATCAGCCATAATCAATTCAGACACAGCCTCATGTTTCTGGGAGGTTTTGACGTTGAAGGACGACCAGTGTGCAGATTCCCTGTGGCTGGCGAGCCGTTGTAAGCGGCTTGTGCAGGAGCTTTTTGACCACATGCGACAGTTAAACGTCAATGAATTTCTGCAGTTTTGATGCCTTTCTTCCAGATAAACTATGCAGCCCATCTTGGTTCATGATAGTTGCTTCAATCATGCCCACGTCTTTCTCTGCTTGATAACAAACGAACACTGTCCTTTGCTTATGACTGGAGGTGCCTATTCGTTAAACACCGCCAATGTAAATCATTTCCGAACGCCTATTGTATCTCAAGCAGTTGCTATCTGGCCAGTGTTTATACATCGTTATGATTGGTTCAATTTTTTCGATGCAGACATTTTAAAATGCATGCATTTGCCTGAACTAGGGTGACCAACTACGAAAATGTAAAGTTTGGGACATTGAACAATTTTCAGGGACATTCCGGAGTACATTAATGTAAAGTGCTAATTTCCTAATATGAACGGTGTTGTTTTATAGCAATAATTATTACAAATTTCAGTCTACGTTTATTGACAGAATTGTTCTAATGTCCTTTTCTTGCAACACTGAATCATAAAATCCTTACAAGCTAGACTGTTTTTATTGTCTACTGAAATTCTGCTTTCAACGTGTCTATTTGAAGTACGTTCCAAATATCACTCCACGACATTTTTCCTTGACTGAAGGTTCTTTCTACAAAAGCATTCAGTGTAGGAATTGAAAGCAAGAAGTTTTTCAGCTCACAGAAACGGCCGTTAGTATCTTTCCCTTAGATAAAGGGCTCACAATTATTATCAACAACGCTTCACGCTGTTATTTAATTTATTTGATTAACACAACTTTTTCATATATTCATCCACCTCAAATTTCCAATTTCACACCAATCAATTCCAGCAAAACATTAAAATTAAAAGTTTTTTTTTCTCCCAAAGCCATGGCGCTCACCTTAAACTATTATCTCCTGAAAAAATAAACCCTAAAAGCTACTTTAAGGCAATTCTTTACCACGCACATAAATATAAAAAAAGTGCAGCGGCGGGACGGTCCCGCAAAATAAGGGACGTTTGGTCACCCTAGCCGCAACTCAAAGATAATATTGAAATGTCCATTTTCTAAACATGTTGAACACTGATAATTAATCATTGATGTTTTAAAACTGAATGCTCCTCGTGACAGATACTGCTTTTCAATTATTTCCCACTAAAGCCAGTTATTTTCTGTTCACTGTCCTGTCATTACAAACCCCTGGTATTACTTAATGCAATTTATGAACCAGCTTAAATGTTTCTGGAGTTCACTTTCGCTGGTTCCATCAAGTGGAACCAAACTTTGTTCTAAAAAATAAAGCTACCCACAAAAATGTGCTTCTTATTACATTTTAATAGTCTATTTCTTGCGGCACAATAATTTTAAATAACTTTAACTTTACGCATTGGCAGGCGAACGAGAGGAACGCTCCAAGAGAAAGCGAAGTTTTATTTAATAAATTATTCCAATCATGCGGAATAATCTGTTTGGAGTACTAACATCTAGAATAGCGCATTTAAAAGAGCAATCTCGCTTTTTTTTTCCCCCGCGATACACTAATGCACGAAGAAAACGTCATAAACATACTTCTTGATCATAAAAAAGTACCCGTTGTGGCCTGTGAATGGCCTGGTTATGGCCAAGATTTCCATTGAGAAACATGTGTTTAAAAATGTAGCGTATTATACACTTTATCGTGTTGGGAACAATTTAGAGTACTGACAAAAGACTGGAGACATAACATGTTTTAAGGGATATTTCTTTATAAAGATGTTTTGGCCTTTCTTCAGTAATTTTCAGCATATTCTGAATTGCTGTTCAAAATGAATGTTAACAACGTAGACTACCGACATAAGATTGTTGCTGGTTGCAATAATCAGTCTTTCTGAGCAATAATCAAAGTTTCCCGCTCAGCTCTAGTGAGTGGTGATAATTTAAGTTATAAGTATATTGTTTATGGTTGGTTTTCTCAATTAAAATCAGTGTTCTCGCCACTTCATGTTTGTACACCATGAATGGCATCAAACTCAGGTTCTATTGCCTTGAGCAATAACTGTATATGTTAATAATATAAAAAGTGCATGTGAACGTTTAAGGTTATCTTTTAATGTAAAGAATATTTACATTCTTTTGGAGGTATATTAAATTTAAGGCATTGCTTATATCATTCTAAAACAATCTCAAAGTATCTTCAGTTACTTACGTGTTCTCAAATGCACTTAAAGAAAAAATTGCCTTTAATAAATTATAATGGTTAAGGTATATTTTGAATACAGAATTTTTAAGAGATGCAAAATCTGTTATATAGATTTTGCAAATATTTTAAATTAAATTCACTTGACCAAGGTTTCATATTGTAATAACGTGGGTTAAAGGGCGTTGGTCAAACTATAACTTCTACACAAATATTGCAATATTTTTAGTGTGGACTTAAAAATGATAACTTTAATTTATTTTTGAAATTATAAATGTTGTGAGAGTAGCATTGGATTGTTTTGTATGTGGTATGATGATATAATTAAAATATTTTTGCACCAAACCTGTTCTTTATTTTATGTATAGGCTCTCCTTTTCATAATATCCAAAATCAAAAGCTCATAAGATTATTCTTTTTGAACATACGTAACATTTAACTTAAATAGCAGTGGCGGCTCGTAACATACAACGTTGATAAGCCCTGCCCCTACATAAGAAGTTTAATTTGAAAATAATGTTGAGTATCTACTACATAGTTTCCGCATAAAAATATGCTGACATGCACAATTATTTAGTTTACTATTACACAACAGAAAACTCATAAAGTAAATATTGTATTTAATCACATCAGAGGCATCACAGCATGATATAGTACGAAAATGAGCTTTTAAAAAGTATATTGACATACAATATTCACCGTTTGTACATTATTTTATGTAAATGCAATAAGACACATTGTGCACCAGAATAGCGGCACAGAAAACCGAAGCTACAAACAGCAGTATCATCCCTATCGCTTCATTATAACCGGAGCTAAACGCAATAACAAGTCATATTTAACAACCCCAACATTTTATTTTGTAGTTACAGACTATAAAACAAGTAGCTAAATCGCCATATCAGTAAAGTTTAAAATTGTAGCTAAACGAAGTCTCAAACAATTATATTTAGCAAGCTGGCAATGCTCGCTGGCTCGCGTATCCTTCCGAGTTTCTATGGAAGCGGGGCAGTCAGTCAATGACACATTTCTCCCTGCCCCAGATGCTACCACTGGCAGATTCTGAGGTTTGGCTGCACTTGCTATCTCGGAACGTGAAGCAAGCGTCTATCGTTGCTATGAAGCAGGTCGTGAGTGCAGGCAAATTCGTTCTGACGAGATTGGGCTTTATCAGAGCATACAGGTGTAAGAATCATGTCAAAGCCGGGCACTGTTATCAATAAATTCTATCAGCACTCAGAAATAGATAAAATTTGAGCTGAAAATCAAGAAATTAATAATTACATATATACCTACGGGGTCTGAAGAACATCTAATTAACAGTTTTCGCGTACTGTGTGGGCTCTCTTTTCAAATATTTTATTCTGCAATCGAACGAAAACGTTCCATAGGTGTCAGATCGGGTGAACGTGCGGCCAGTCATTCCTACCGCGGCGTCCGGTCCAATGCTGTGGGAAAGTGTTGTCAAGGTAATTCCTAATCAGTGCAGCAAAATGAAAGGTGCCCCTTCTTGCTGGAAGTACAGTTCTGTGTTCGTGCATGGAGACATTATGTTAGATAATGTTACCATCCATAGTTGTGTCAGAAAAAAGATTCTATAACACGTTTGCTGATATTGCACCCCACACAGTGACGCCTGGCTAGTTCAGATGAGGATTTGTATCTGGCCAGTATATACAATACTAGCCAGACAACTTGAAACAGGTCTCATCAAACCAAATGATTTTATTAAGAAAGTCAGGCTGGTAATCGCAAAATTGCAGATGAGGTGTGTGTCGTCCTACAGAAGACCATGTAGAAGTCTTGGATTACAAGGCTTCAATTTAAGTTTATGCAGTTAGCTTGTTATTGCTCCTTAGACGCACGACGCTAATGTCAGGACGACTCTCATCTGAAAGACGTCTTTGCACGTCCAGATTTGCGTGCATTTTTCGCAGAACACGTTGCTTCAAATTTGTAAAATGTGTGAGATGATTCTGCATTTTCAGTTTTCTAATAAAACTTTACAATTCATTATTCAAATTCCCAGTCGTGTTCTTTGTTAATTCAGTTTTCATAGTAACCATTACACCAATTGTCTATGAAGACGTGTCACAAATTTGCGTCACTCGGTATAATGATGAGGAAGAGAGGGGGGTTCTTTAGTATATTGGTATTCTTGTTGTAATGTCACACAATTATAATATACTTGCGAAAATCAAGTTTAGAAGAGCCCAAACCTAAAGAACTAATGCTAGACATTCTAATGCTTGATCAAGTTTTCAGATTTGCGGAGCGAGTTTCTACCAGTACAATCAGCTGATCTAATTCTGAGAATTCGCTGTGGAGCTCGGAGAGGGAAATAAGTCACGTCATAATTCTAAGTCAAAATGCTATCATGTTAGTTCTTTAACAACTCACTAAATCGCACTCTCGAGCGACTCAAGTCTGACTAACAATTACGTCATCCATTCAAACTGACTTACGTTAAAAGCACAAACAAATTTAATCACCATTGTGTTTAACTGAGACAAGTTAGTGAATTCATATCTGACCAACTTCCTCATGGAAAATTGTAAACAAATATATCGCTCTCTTTCTGCCTGAAAAAAAACATTATTTAAATTCCCTTAAGAACTTCTGTAAAAATAAATTCGTTATTTATTATATGGAACACGCGGGTAATATTTTCATTGATAATGCTGTTCATTTCTTTGTAAAACTTGGGAATTAAAGATAAAAGTGTATTTCAGGTAAACATTTGTTAATAAAATATATTTATTAGTGCATTTAAATACCCATTTTAAACTTAAAATTATTTTTTGTTTATATTACCTGTTAAATAGCTTAAGAGAGCAGTTTATGGTAAAACAAGCTTAGAGTTTAAAATTTAATAAGTTTTTCTTCAGGGGACTAGTAAGTAGAATTATTGAAAATTTGAAGTTTTCAAAAATCTTTCTTGGATACAACCGCATGATTTTTTCTTCATGCCTGCAATAAAGTAAGACAGTGTCATGGACACAGTGCAAGGTTATAAACGTTTTAAACACAATACTGTGCTTTCAAATTTTGACAGTAAATGTCTAAAAGCTTCTCGCTTGAGAGCAGAAAATCTGCCTGAACAAAAAAGTATGCATCGTATCACGTAGCAGGAAATTAGGCACGTAAATTGAAACTTTTACAGATGCATAGATTTTTAACCATAAGTGAAAAAAAAAAAAAAGTGACATACAACTTCCTGACGCTACAAGTAATTCTTGAATGTGATTGTTTTGGTCTTGCTGTTGGTCCCTCTGTAGAAATAGTTGCACCTCTCAGTTGCTTTTATTTAACAATTATCGTAATAAGGCGGAGACTATTACAATAAAAGTCACGAGATTTGAAGCTTTTATATCATGTTTTGATAAATACAAAATTGATTTGAATAAACGTATATCAGTGTGCACTGATGGTTGTTCTCAACGGTAGGTTTCCATACAGGATTAAAAACATTTAAAAAAAGATCAGTTATTAACATGTCATTGCATTTTACATCAATAAAATCCTGCTGCTAAATTTGATAAAACTTTCAAATCTTGACGATGAGAGTAATCAACGATGTTAATTTCATTAGGTCACGTGAAGTAAATCACAGGCAATTCATAGAATGTCGTAATTAGCTTAATTTACAGCATGGTGGTGTTATATATCACAGTGAGATAAAATGTTTAGGTAAATGAAAAGTTTTGGAGCGATTTTTTAATCTTCGCCATTAACTATTTTTTGTAAACGAAATGAAGAATACCCTGAATTAAACTCCTTTTCTTTTTCATGATTGTTAACGGTTACCTTCCTCGCTGATATAACACGAAAACGGAATGAGGTCAAATTGCAATGCAAAGTAAAAACAAATCTATTACTCAGCGAACAAGTGCAATTTTTTCTGGAACAAAACGTGAAAATGTATACAGAAGAACTGATTAATAACAAGTTTACTAGTTTCCCATGCTTTCAACATCTTATTGAAAAAAAAACTTTCAACTTGTCATGGAATTGCTCGCCATGATTTTCGAAAGCTTCGAAGCGCATTTGGAGTAGTCGAAAATCCCTGATCAGTAAAGACAGCAGATGTAACTGAGTTGCCAATTTTTGGACCTGAAAAGTGAACTTGCTCTCCAGCAGGATTCAGAACTAGAAAGAAGAGAAACGAAAAACTAATTCACTTTTAGAGTTTTGGAATATACTCCTAGAAAAACAGTTCGAGAAATAATTTCCTCCTATTTTTTCATTATTTGGTTTATTTACGGATGCTCTTTAACATCTCAGATTATTAGCGTCCCATGAAACAGCCGATAAATTTTATTCAAATGCCTCTTCTATCAGGCTTGAGGTTCTTTTACGTGCCGTAAATATGTAGATCCTGGCCGGGATTGAACCTGCAATCTTGGGTCTACGTGACAACCCCCCCCCCATAGCTGTAGTAGTATTATAATAATTAATAACATAAAATATTAACTATAAACTAAATTATAATAGCGAATAAAAACAAAGTAATGTTTAAGTTTGCACGCAACTAAAACTATTGGTGCGGCTCTCTACATAAATTGTTTCTTATATTTGATTCTCCTGCAATTTCTTGTACCTCCGTGATCGGGAGACCGTGCCGGACGGCAAGTAACAGCGCTCTTGCGGTTAGAGTTAAAATAATTCATGAAACTATTCGAGAATTTGCTGAAGAGTGTAAAATTTCTGTAGGATCGGGCCATGGAATGCTGACAGAAAATCTTGGTATTCACCGTGTTGCAGCAAAGACATCAGCATCAGGAACTGTTGAATTGCGTTAATGAGCAGAATAACCACTATTGATGAAACATCGGTCTATGGTTGAGATGTAGAGACCAAAATTCTATCGTTGCAATGGGTTGGAAAATCTGTGCCAGAACTCAAAAAAGCTCGTCCATGTGCTGTTGGGGCTTTCTTCGACATTCAGGATGTTGTTAATCCCTGAGGATCAAACTGTGAATCACCGATTGTACCCTTAGACGCTCCTTTCCTCCGAGAAGGACAGGCCTGAACTGCGGAGAGAACCTGCAACAAACAACTGCAAATTCTTGTTTGCGACTTTTGTGCGAAAAACAAATACATAGTTTTTCCCCACTCTCTCCATTTTCTCTGGCTTAGCATCTGTATACTTTCTTTATTTCAAGTTGACAGAACTTCGCGTAATTTCAGAAAATTGCTTATAGAAGCTCAAATGCTGTAGGGAGAGCTGTTCAATACAGGAGAAGAACGCTTGCATGTTAACCAACATGTTAATAAATAAAAAAGCTGGTTATTTTTTGAACAGACTTCCCACGCTGATATTTTGCTTACCGGCTTCCCAGTGTATATAAAAATATACACAGTAATTCAATTCATTTATTCATTTCAAATTTCGTGAGCGTTAATACGTGATATAATATATTTAAATTTAAACGTAAATAATTTATGTACATACTGTTAACGTACTGCAGGACATTTGTGATTAAAATGTATTTATATATTTTCTCGTAATAAAAATGATATCAAGTGAGCAGATTCAGGTCAGATTTGCGGCCTCACAAGTTCGTCAGGATGAAAATATTTCTACTGCGAATAGTGTAAAAGGTGGCCTGTTTATTTTATCCCTAACCTTCCTCTAGCGAACATTCACCCCGCCGGAACGCAAGGAACTACGCTGACCTCTAGAACCCGCGCGGTGTGCCCCGTCATTTGTTGCACGCTGGTAATGAGCCGCACGTGCGAGAAGGACGGAAATAAACTCGCGAAACGTACCGGAAACCGGGAACCGTCAACCATTTTTCATTCACCATAAAACACGCCCTTTAACAAGCAAAGGTGTGCAAACTCTTTGCACTTTTATTACAGGATCTTCATTTGTACACTGGCCTTGTTTGAGCTCACGATATGAATGCGTTTACTCTTTGAAGAAGTGAACTCCTAAGTGACGATGGTTTGCAACAATTGAAATATTAATTTAGCTTTAAGGATTAACCAATCCGTACTCATCATCGACACAAGGAGAGGGCGTACTCGTCCCATTGTAGAGGGCTTTAATTAGGTCAGAGGCGGCTAGAAGTAACATAAATTCGGGATGCACTACTGCTACTGCTGAATGTAAATCGCAACTTTCTACAATCTTCATAACTAGAATTAATGCGAGAGGCTGAACATACACAGAGAGATAATTTAATAATAACGTTGTAGTGCCGTACCTATTTAAACAATAATAAACAAAATCTGCTGGTTTTCATAGCTACCAACCTTATCGACAACTTTTAATAAAATTATGGAATCTGCAGGATGAACTTTGTCTATGTTTATTTCCTGTGTTTGAGTCAAATTAGTTATTTGGCTTTTGTCTACCCATTATTGTAATTTAAATTTTCTCTTCCAATTGTTCCAATGAAAAAGACTTTGAATGGTGTTTATTGTTTTCTTTACGTTCAATTAATACAAAACAAAATAAAATAACTACTTCATGAATTAACACGAAATTTCACTAGCCTGCCTTTCAATAACAGCTTGATTATCGCTGCTGGAGAGCATTGTTACTTCAAATATTTTGATATGGAAATAACTGTAAATTTGCTCATATATAATTTATAGGACTGATTGCGTTGACAACATCTTGTTTCACTATTATTATCTAATAGCTTTATAAAATGAACTGCAGGGGAAAAATTCATTCGGGTTCATTGCTAGAACAAGAATATGAAAACTTTTGACTCTTGAGAGATTCCTTCTCATGCATTTTGAAGGTCCTTGCCTGATTTGGTACATTGTTACGTACGTCTGTAAAGTTTACAAACCCGCGCTTTTTCGACTTTGTTGCGACTCCACACTGAACTTTATCGTGATTCCAAACAAATCATTCTTGTTATCACACATAGTGAACATTCATTCTGTGTTTTCGTAGTCGATCCTGTGGTGTAGTGGTTACCACCTAAACCCAAGATTGCGGGTTCGATCCCGGCCAGGACCGATGGATTTTTTCGGGCGTAAAATTCCTAAGTATGGCTTCCTTCGGAAGGGAAGTAAAGCCGTGGGTCCCGTGTCGTACATTTAAGGCACGAAAAAGAACCTCAAGCCTGAAAAAAGAGGCCTCTGAGCAAAATTTGTCGGCTGTTTCACGCCCTAAGTTGAATGAGAAGGATTTTTTTAAGGAAGGAAATGTTCCAGGCCCGACATTTGCCAGTTATGAAGACTAAGGAAAACCTGGAAAAAAAAGAACCTCAGTCAGGGAGGGCGGTCCAGGCGAGATTCGAACACTAGACCTCCCGCTCACGAGTCCGCGCCTTAACAACCTCGGCCACCCTGGCGGTTTGGGGCTAGTGCAAAAAGCTACTTTTGAGAGTAAATTTTGTTTTTAAGTGCGCAGCACACAATAAAATGCTTAAAGAAACAAAATTGTTGATTTAGTCATTATAGTCGTGAGGCAAGTTTATTTGACATCACTGTATTAAGGGAAAGCAAACCAGGTTTATGTGGTCAATGTACTAAAAAATGTACGTGTTAAAATCGACATAAGGAAATGGAAAAAGTAATTGGGAATGATGCATATAAAAAAAATTGTTTTATCTTAACACGTGATGTTAGTTTCAATGTTATGACTTCCGGTTCCCGCCTGTGAGAGGTGTATAAGTTCAGTTCCGCCTACAACAAAATGGAGGTGACATGCAACAAACAACACGCTGTTTTAAATTCTGCTTTCAACTCAACAAATCTTTAGCTGAGGCCTAAAATTGGAGAGTTTGTTGTTCATAATTTTTTTTAAATATTTAAAGAGGGAGCAATCGATTTCAAAGAAAGGTGGATTTTGTTCTAAAAATGAAAGCATTAACACCGCTGTTGACAGTGTGAGAGAGGAGGTCAATAATATTAAGAGCACTTTCAGAAATACTGGAAATTTCACTGGATGAACTTTAAGTTGAAATTTTAAAAGTTATATATAAGACGGTTTGTGCCAAGACTGCTGAATACAGGTTTGCCAACAGTTGAAGATACATGTAGTCTACCTCATTTTGATCCTGAGAGCAAACATCAAATCTCTGTGTGGTCACCGACACAGGAATACAAAATAATAAAAAAAAAAGTGATTTGTGCTGGGAAAGTTATGGTCATCTCAATGTTTGATATTTACCAGCATGGCGTACCTGCATACACAACTGTAACTGGGCAAAACTAAACAGGTGTCCTGAAAACTCTGCAGGGTCACATCAGACCACATTTCCGTGCGATAATGACATCGCTGAAAGTCTCAACCTATCCAAAGTGCAGCTTTAGCCCAGCGTGACTTTCAACCACATTGAAGAAACGCGTTTTCTTACATCTGAAGATAGCGAAGACATTCTGAAGTATCTGTCAAAACTGGTTTCCAGCATATCCTTGAAGACTGGCAGAAACGCTGAGACAGGTGAATGCATTCACAGGAATATATGTAGAGCTTAAACCAATACAGTTTAATATTGTCATTTACATAAACCAAAGTTCGTTATTTTAACTGTGCAAAGAAGCACACACATCTTTAGGTAATTTAAAAGAATTATTTTTGCAAATGTAAAGACCATTGCATTTAAATTAATTTTACGTTGTCGAAATGACTTTTTTCATATCTGAATTGCCTGTTTTCTCTACCTTTTGAATGTACGAATGTCCAGTCTCTGTAAGCATCAATACCAACTGCGTTCTCAAACTAAATGTGCTGGGTTAGGGTTTCATTTTCAGAAACAGAATGATGGCTGTTTCCAAGTTTGAATATAACAGAATTGCAGCGTGACATTTCACATAAATTACGTTCCCCCAGCTTGCCACATTTACAAAAGTTTGAAAAATACTCGCGTTTCGTCGATGGGAAGCCATTTCTTTTCCCGCCAAAATTTCTCCCAAGAGAGGCTAACATCTGGAGCACTATATATCATTTATTGAGGGCAGCATTGTTGACCCTGGGAACAAACGCTAGGGCGAGGGTCAGGAGTAAAACAGTGAAAAGTCAGCTGCCCTTTGCCACTGCTGACCGCTGTTCTTTTGCCCTTCAAATCGTTTTCACCTTTAAAAGGGGGGGAAATAACCTGCTGCAATTGTCAATGCTTCTTTTGGGAGTTGACCCAAGTTCTCAATTACCCTTTCCACATTCCCACCACAAGGATGGACTTTTACAGCGTTTTCCCATCTGCTAGGGAACGTTTCGGCGTCCATTTACATGCTCTATACATCCACAAGATAAATATTTCACTCAATCTGTAGTGAAGATGATTTTTGAATAGGGTAGTGAGAAAGGTTTGTCGAAATTCACGAATCTTCTTTATGATAAAACATCCGTGTAATGTTACAATAAAATTTTTCCATTTTGAGCATTATCACGCTGTATGTGATAACAGAACGCCGAGTTTTGAAGCCCTCGGGGTGCTCATATTGTTCAATGATACATATTGTACTTTATTTTAACTGTAGTTAATGAAGATATGTTACGTTTTAATATTAATTAATGTGTTTCTCATACTTTAATAAAACGAATTTATAGCTGGATTGTTTCCTGTGGCTGTAGTCACAAGCATAAAAGCCCGGCACGCAAGAACTGCTTAAACTAAGCGAATTTCTCAGCAATTGTGTAGTCACTTTGAAACTTTATGATCTTACTAATTAATGAAATAATTTATACCATTACTCTGTGTGTTAATTAGCATTACTTAATGCGTTTATCTGATTTTTTTTCCTTTAAAATCACTTGAAAATAAATTTATATGTTGAAATTACTTAATTTTCAAAAGTAAAAGGAACAAAATTAAAATTCTTGCAACCTATAAGTATTACAAAAGAGAAACATTATTATTATTATTATTATTATTATTATTATTATTATTATTCAGATTAAATCACAAAAACTAATTGTGGACCATTAATTAAATAAAATACATTACCACTGCTACACAAATCTATACTCTGTTGGAATTTCTAAACATTTTTAAATTTAACCATGTTTACTCACGGAGCCTTTGATATCATCTTTACATTCACTAAAATAGAGAAAAATAACAGAAAGTTTCGAGTTACGTTGTGTATTTAATGATGTTCATATGTTTCAATAAAACAAAAACATATTACTATTCACAACAATTACAATATATTAATCAAGTAACAGAAACGTTTTATCGATTTTCAGAGGCTTTGAAATTTAATTTAAATGTTATTAAGATGTAACGGAAACGTTTTCTGAAGGTTATTACAGAGCGCTCTTACATACAAATATAATTCTCACACACATATTAGATTAATATTTCACATTTGCTATCTTCACGACGATACTTTTGTTAAATATAAAACTTGTGCAACATTATAAATACAGTTTATATGCTGAATTTACTTGTGCTTTTATTTTGAAATAATTCAGAGAAAATTAAACGATAGAGAGCTGTTTAAATTTCGGTTTTCAAGTATACCCCTATTCCCATAGTCCGATTTCCCTAATTTTCAGAAATTATTTTTCTTATATTATTTCAATAGCATATACTGATTTTCCTTTAAAAACTTTTAAAATTGCGGCGGCTACATCTATTTTTAAATTTCGGTTATCATTAAATTTCAATTCCTCTGATTTTCATAAACATTTTTTCCTATTTTGTTTAAGTTGTATATACCAAGTTTCGTTACGAAAAAAAAATGACGGCGCTAAAGCGATTTTTAAATTTTGGGTTTTAACAACCATTCCTAATAGTCTGATAGCCTGATTTTATTAATTTATTTTAATTGCATCTACCGAGTTTCGTTGAGAAAATTTGCGGCTGCTAGAGCGTTAACAGTCACACACACACACACACACACACACACACACACACACACACACATTTTTTCATTGTCATTTTCGGTACCTAGTAGGTAGGATCAATTGAGAGTTAACGAAAGTTTTCAAAAATGTTTTTTTGAGTACAACCTTCGGAATCCGCTAAAAATGAAACATGTTATTGCCACATGTTGTTGACAACACACTCGATCTTCTGACAACTAAATCTCGGAATTTAGTTAAACGCCTATTTGGGAAAATGTGCAAAATAATTGCAGATGTTTGCAATTTATTGAAAATATTACTCATTGGGAGGGTTTTTATAATGCCTACAATGATCCAAGGGTCAGCGCCTATTTCTGCCTTTTTGTTCCTAAACAAATAACTAATTAATATAGTTTACTTAGAAAATATTTATTTTTTAATTTTGTCTCATTTACGGAATGGCACCATATTGTCGTGCGAAGTCTACAGGCGAATTCTTGTCAACAATAAAAAGTTAACCGTTCACAGCTGGCCGCGCCAACAATTGACATGCTTCTGATTCAATGACAATGATCAATTCAGATTTTAAATTTCATTTCTAGTTTTCTCCTCTGTGTGTATGGTTTGGTGCTGTATTGTGTTAGTTGTGTGAAGAGAGATAATGATAAAATACAAGTATTCGAAAACTTTTCAATTTCGTTCCTGGTTGGTGGATTATATTGCTCTTATTTTTGTTTGTCGTTTGTAACAAACAATAAAAATTAGGCATTTTCTTTGTTGCAGTAGGCAAGCCAGTAACTAATTTTTAAGAAATGTAAAATCGTAGATCTTTCTTCTTTGATGTTATAAAAGTTACTACTGCTGCTGCTGCTGAAGCTATTTTTGAAGGAAAATTAAATCCATTAAAACTATTAATCCCGAATCATACTTACAAAAGCCATCCATTCTTCCATATTTCATAGGAGAGAAAATCTCCATTATGCAGCATGTGGATGGCGCAGGGCACACAGTAAGAGCTAAAGAAAAGAATTTTCCGAAACAGACTCTACTGATTCAAACATCCGCGAGTTTAGCAACAACTCGTGATTTCAATTCAAATCTTTGCAGGGCATTGCTAGCAGCTAATATTCCATGGAACACGCTGCAAACTCAGGTATTCCGTAAAAGTCCTGCCAAAAACCCATTCCATCTGAGTTTACACTCAGGAGGACAATTTTGGATATTGAAACACTTGCTGCAGTTAGGAAGGACATGAAGATACCTGCATCTGGGTAGGTGTCGGCTCTCAACAGATATAATCATTGCTAAACTTTTCCCCTCCACATCTTGTAGCAACCAGAGAGTTCCATAAAGTCAGTTGCCAGTCCACTGCCTTCGTTGTAAACAAAATTTTACACTTATTTTCTGGTAATGTTGAAGAGAGTAGGGTTCTCTTCTCTCATAGACGCTGATTCCTATATGCTTTCAGACTCTTCTCTTTTGAAAACATTCTAACCTAACCTTACACACGTCACCTGTTTAGCCCACACCATTCATCAGATCTCAGAAGTCATAAAGAATAACTTTCCATAAGCCAAAAACCTCATTTCCGGTATGAAGAAAACATTCCGCATTGCATTCTTCAAGAAAAAATTTCAGAATCTCTTCTTCCTCCTCCATTTATTTTAACACGCTGGGGCACCTACATAGAGGCAGCTCTGTATTATGTGGGACATTGGGCTGCCATTACTACTGAGAGTGCAGCTTGTGTTTTGCCTGCAAGAATTTCAACATTGAAGCGAGAACTTATTTACATATAGGCAATTGTTTTTTATTCTTGTCCTCAACAATAGCGTAGTTGGAACTCAAGAAAACCGTTTGTCGGATCAGGCGACAGTGGTGCAAAAAGTTGAAATGAAAATTAGTGCTGCAAGGAAGATACAAGTAGAAGATTGTAATGAAAATAAATCTGTGATAGATGTAATGGTACGTGTGATAAATGTTATGGCGGGGGAAGATGGAGTGTTTCGAAGAAGAGCATGAAAAATATAAGTTTGCTGCTATAACATCTGTATCAGTGAAAAGATCATTCTCAACTTTTAAAATGATTTTAACAGACAAAAGACAGTCTAATTGCAGAAAATCTTTGTAATATATTATGCTGCAAATTACAAAAACCAATAACACATGGTGCTTGTAATCATACTCATAAAAATATAAAAATACTTATTTTCCTGCATAATTAAAAAATAGTACCTGATTTAATACTTTTGTGGCAATTTTAGGTGCCAAAATAAACAGTTTCTTGCCTAAAATTAAAAATAATTGCCGAATTAAATATTTTAACCTATTTTAGGTCCAAAAAGTTCAATTTTTCATACCTAAAATTCATAGGTCTAAATTTATAACACATGAAACCGCAGAATGAAAAATGTGCATTGACTTTTTAGTGTTGTCGCCTATCCAAATAACAATGCCAAACGGTACATCATACAACAAGACTATAATATAAAATCATCACTTGATGTAATGCATTATTTTAGCAATACAGGCAATTTTCCCTGGCGATGAGATGTTTGGGCCCCCTAGCGAGTTCCTCTGGGGCATATGCCCTTCTTGTTCCCCTTGTAATCGATGCCTATCCTTAAAAAGAAAATTAATTTACGAGCAATATGAAAAATAGTTCATTTTTCACGACTTAAAATTAAATCTGTCCCCTCTGGTTCTTTTTCCGCACATACACAACAATCACTAAATTTATAAAGTTGCTTTCTCTACAATCCCTGTAAGATATTTCGTCGTTTCACTGCGGTTAACAATTACTACACATGGAGGGAAAACAGTTGTAAACGAAGCGTTACCAACCTAACATACGATCTCCACACAAACTGAAATACGATTAAGGGAGTTTATGAATAAGTTTTAAAATACTGACATAGTACAGGTAGGGCGATGGTTCTTGGCCGGTGATCTTAACGTGTGCTTTTGTCTGTTTGTCATCGGTGAGCCTAGAATGTTTGAACATGCGCAGTGACGCATTTTGTTCAGCACCGAGTGAAAAGAGTTGGTTTTCTGTGACTAGTCGTATTTTCGAGAGCTTTGGGCATTGAGAGAGTGACGTCACCCTCTCTCCTCTCCAGCCGAGGTAAATGTGACGTACTTTAAACCTAAACTCAGTAAATCTCGGCCAAGAACGATCGTCTAAGCTATTTACTGTTAAAATAAAATAATTACTTCATTCCTTATTACCAGTTTACAATCAAAAACAGCGAATACTAGATATTAAAATTATATCGTCTATATGTTTTATTTATTAAATTCATTATAAAAAATATTGTTAAGAATTGATATTTTGTTTCATGCTACTGTAATTTTGTTTCTAATATATTTTTCTCTTTACGACTATGACGAACCATGCAACAAAAGACTTATTTAAGCTAAGAAGAGGTCAATCAATTATGTTTTAATGTCACTAGTAAAGTACGTGATGCTTGGAAAAACGGATGTCAGACGAAACGAAAGAGATACGATTGGTGAACATATTCTGTCCATGGCATTCGTCATTTGTTTCCCACACTTCTCACACACGCTAGGGGTAATCCAAGCTGGGCAGTTCCTCCCCACCTCTACCCATTGCTTGACCAGTCCGAATTTCGCCATTGTCTAGCACCCCCACACAAGTTATTTTTCTGCACGCGACCCACAGCCACAGTTTTAATGATGAATCCTTCCTCTTATGAAACAGGACATTCCGCCATTACGGTTGAGTCATTACTTCCTGTTCAGCTGAAAATGAAAACTTTCATAGCATGCGTTCAGCTTTGCTGAAATTCTAGTCACTGAAGTTATTAATTAGTTTCATCTATTGTTTATGTCTGCGAAAGTCGCGCTTTTCCATTGTTATTTTTTGTTTTCTTAAGACTATCAGAGACTACTGCCTGCTAAGACCCACAGACCAGAAACTACACTAAGACCAACCGTTGACTTCATGACTTCCCTACAAGCTTTCTTATGTCACTTCTCCTTTGGTTGGACATAATTGAACGTCACATCCAGAACACTTTGTGGAAATGGTTGAGAAACTAATCATCAATTTGATATCACGTAATCAAGGTTCGGCCCAAGGAAGGCCTGGAACTCCTAGAGCCATACTTCCTGAAGAAGTTATGCTGTTCAACCATGTCCTAACCACCAGCTATTTCCAATGGGACGAGAGCTTCAACAAACAGAAAGATGTGGCCGCGAGAAGCCCCTAAGTCCGGTTGTGGCGAATTTTTTCATGAAACATTTTGAGAAAAAAAAAAAAAAAAAAAAAAACTTTACAAACAACAAAACATAAGTCAACACATAGATGACACTTTTGTAATCTTGCCACATGGGAAAGAAAAATTCATGTTTTCCTCTATCACTTAAATATAATTCACCGCAACACAACATTTACTATGGAAACTAAATGTTCTGGTTCGACGAAAGGTATCTGATGTAGGCGTAGCACACGAGGTTTACAGAAAATCTAAGCACACTGTTGGAATCTCAACATATGATCCAACCATCAGTCAGCTCAAAAAGGAACTCTAATTGATCCACCGAGTCAAAAACATTTTTGAGCTTGAGAGACTGAAATCTGAACTTAATATCTCGAAAGAGCCTTGCAAGTAAATGACTACTGCAAGAAATTGTTCGAGACTTGAAACTTTGAAAAACCACCATATCTACAGCAAATGATGAAGACCAAATTAAAGCATTCCTGCTATTGTTGGGAATTATTGTTCGAGTTTTGAATAAAAAGAATATAAAATCTGTTTTCACAACAACAACAAAAATAGGTCAAAAACTGCGTTCCTTGAAATACCCAAGGGATCATTTCAACCCCAGAGGAATATATAAAGCACCATGCAAATGCGGAAAAGTATACAGGAGGCAATTGCATGAGTGTAGTGTCATAAACTGACCTAAGATAACCTACCTTTCTCTCTTTAGCTCCTGCTCCTATGTCCACTCTGGCCTTCGCATCGAATTTTCAGAACTTAATCAGTTGGTTATGGTGATAGAATCTCACCGCCACGGGTGGCCGAAGTCGTTAAGGTGCGGACTTGTAAGCGGGAGGTTTAGGGTTCGAATCCCACCAGAACCAGTGCTATTATCGGAAGATCCATTAAAACTCGGCCCGTAGAACCTAAGTGACATTTACGCCTTAATCAGCCAGAAAAATCTGCGATTGTAAAACATGCCATACAATAAAATTAAAAGGAAACAAAAACTGGATATTTTCATCGACAGATTGAGAGGACTTGAAATAGAGCAACGTTCAGATAAAAGAAAAAAGACAAATTAGCAGCGCTTGGAATCCGTTACACCTCCCCCCTCCCATTTCTCTGCCTCTCCAAACACTTTCAGTTCTCTGATGATACTGATCGAAGCGAAGGCTCTAACTTTTAAAAATAACTCCGCAATGATCAATTTCAATAATAAGAGGCAAAAATTGTTTGGAGAAAATAAATCAGTAAATTAATAAATAAATAATAAAAATAACGTGTCGTCATTCCTTTCTTCTCGGTAGATATTTGAGGCTTACTTTACCTTGTTCCCTTTATTATGCTGCTAGTGTGGTCGGCCATTGGTTGAAACAAATCAGATGACAAGACGCAGTAAGGAGATTCCCTAGCTTGGTGTGGTTTGTACTTATAGATTCTTAATTCTATATAAATTGTTAGGTCTGGGGCCTTCTTCACTGTCACTCAGTATTTGTAAAGTGGTTATGTATTGCTAGTTTGACTCATGGTCAATTTTGTAATTTTACAGTCCAAGGAATTAAATCGTGATAATTTCGGTACAGCGTTTAAATATTTTATTTGTTTAAAACAGAATAAGTATGTGCCTGTACTTGTAACTTGCTTTGCCAGTAATTAACTTATTATGTGCTTAATACTGCAAACGTTGCAGGATTTACGGCTTAAAATTTAAATATTCGAAATTAGTACTTCAATACTTTAATCTGTTATAAAGATCTCAATTGCATGTTAAATTTTGTACTGTTTTTCATAATTTTCTCATCATACTAAATTCAAATTAATTTTACGTGTGTTATGAACATATATTGTTCAGCAAGCTATATTTAAAGGTTCATTATTATATTTTGTAAATTATTTTTTTTCCTCCCATACTGCTGATAACATATATATATATATATATATATATAAATTTAGCACATAAATTAATATAAAACAAAAGGGGAACCAAAAACAGTCAAACGTCAGAATAGAAAATAAACACAGTTAAAGAATTAAACTTATGTAAATGGAAAAAGAATTCTAAAAGCATTCAAATATTGCTTACAATAGAGAAAATAAATGAAAAATGTACATTTAAATAATAATCAAACATTTACACACGCAGAGTAGGGAAATATAGAATAATAGGATAAAAGATACATATAAATAAAAGAAAACAGAAACCAAAGACAGTCCGAATATACTCAGATAGATATCAGCTTATAAAATGAATATTGAAGACACAACGGAATAAGGTCAAGGTGTTCTAAAAGAATACACCACGATCATTTGTCAAGTAGCACAAAATGACGGCATAGCTTTTTGAAAGTATTCATATTTTTCAACATGTTTCCTTTGACACTAATGCACTTTGTCTAGCGAAGCTCTAAAGCCTTTATCCCATCATGAAAGTCAGATACGATTAACTCCAGGCCTGCAAAATATGTCTCAGCTGATGTTTAAGCTCTTCATCGAACGAACGTTTCTTTCCAACAAGGAATTTTCTCAGTTTAGGAAGCGGATTTTAGTCGTCCGCTGCAAGGGTCGTTTTCCAAGTTTTCACGGCCGCGTTTAAACTCCAAAACGTTTGAAAATGTTGGTGCAGAGTTCCCTAAAGTGTTTGTACGAACTTCTGTTACATTCACGCCCTCCTTTACCAAGTTCTTAATAAGCGCAGGATGTTCACGTCTGCCGTGTATTGTTGCAGGAACGTTTGTAAGGAAGATGGCGGGTTTTGATAACAAAACTGCTGCTGCAATCTGCGGGTAATTCCTATAACAGACGAGTGGCTAAGCAAAATGGCTGCAATATAATGGCAGGTGAAATACGACGCTCTCTACATGTCATAGCATTTGAAACATCTTGTGTGTGTGTGTGTGTGTGTGTGTGTGTGTGGGTGTGTGTGTGTGTGGTTTAAAAACTAGAATATTCTATAAATTTCCATCAGGAAATTTTTGTAGGTCGGAGGACATGGTCGGTCCTGGGCTTTGAAGATTTATGCTAGTTATATTACACACTTTATTTTTATAATTTATTTTGCATTAAGAAACATTTTTTTCTTTTTCTAAATATTAAAAATAGCATTATTAAGCACATTACACGGTATACGTTGATATCATTGCTCATTCTAGTAATTACCTTTGAATGTTTAAATATTTTACTTAAAATAGAACTAAAGCTGTAGAGGCAGAACATGGACTTCTACTGACTGGCAGTGTGACGCATCGCATTGCCAGAAATGATTACAGCGGGCGGGGGTGAGAAAATGGTGTAAAATGTTGTAAATGACTGGAAGGGTGCTTTATAGAACTGTGAAGGGGACATAGTGGTCAAGCGAACAACGGGAGGGGGGTGAAGGACCAGATGGACAAGACGCAGACGGAAGAGGGGGGTGGAACATTTCCAATTTCGTCAAAAGTGTCCAGCTGAACTCCAAAAGTGAAGCAAGTGCAAAATATGACGCACATTGACTTGCTCTGCATGTTACGGTAGATATGGCAATGCCGGTAATGAGAAATAAAATATTCGTACAGAAGTTAATATCTGCTCAGCAAGAACGAAGCGTTCGAATTTTTTTAAAATCAAGGGGTTAGGTGCAGTAAGGCTGTTCCATGTTATCATATTATCAATTTCGTTTCTTTCATTTTCAAGGTCTAAAATAAAAAAATACTTTTCCACATTAAACAAATACCTGTTGATTTACAAAACATTTACGAAAGAACTTTTATATACAAACATAATGTTTATGGACAATGACTTGCAAATTTATATATCATATCTTTAGTTTGGAAATTAACTCTCCATTATTTCGCGTCACCGCACTTCGGCAGTAAAATTGTTAACTTGAATGTCACGTGATTAAAAATATAAACAGTCGCATAGGAGTGTTCACTGTTTGTAAATATTGGTAAAACAAGTTGCTTGCGACTTTTCCCTTTTCATATTTCGTGTTGAATGTATGGGAAATTTATAAAAAAAGTTTGCGGTAGTGGGAAGAGATTGTAAACAATACACTAGGTAAAGAAATAATACTGGTGTCACCATCAAAATCATCAGGAAGATATATGGCAAATTTCAAAGAGAAGTAAAAAACAAAATTATGTTCTTAGCGTGTGTCTTATGTTCAAAAACCAAATGTTATGGAGTACGAAAACGCAGTTCTCTCAATCTAATGTCTGTCAAAGGAAAAAATTAATGCACAAAAATAAACTCACAGGAACTGAAACCTCTTCAGGGAAAGTATTCCAGAAGTTGTAGAAACTGATTCAGTGTGCGAGGTGTGAAGGCAAGTTTCAGCATATTCAATAAAGAATTAGACCTATAAACTTTTATAGGCATAATTTGCTGCACTAACATTTAACTTTACAATGTAACGTTAGCTTAATGTGTAATATACACGTGTTAGTAGTTTCAC